>QXCR01000032.1:0-229807 GCA_004380135.1 Stemphylium vesicarium | reverse complement strand
CCCCCCCACTTTACCTGTTCCTCATCGCCGATCTCCATGCCAACTTCCTTCCTTCCTCCCTTCCTTCTCCGTCTCTCACTCTCCCTCCCTTGCCCGCTCGGATGATACCGCATCCTTCGATCCCAAAAGCCCCCTCCGATAGGTCTTCGGCTCAAACGCCGAATTCACAGCAGCGTAGTATGACCAGCGTGCATATGAAGACCTTCACGCAGAGTAAATAGTTCTGATACTCGGTCGCATACAGCGCCACCAATACACACGTGCATGCATGTCCCTGTTCTAGTTGGCGAACCCCGACCGACCCATGTCTCTGGAAGGTGCAAAGAAGGAACACCGTTTTAGTCGTCATCGGTGCTGGGTGTCAGGGTACTGGGGTAGCTTGGCGTGGAAAGCCTGTCAGGGTGTTGGAAAAGGCTTTGTACCTTCTGCTTTGGGGAGTGGGGCTAGAGCGGTTATGTTTTCGTGGGGTGTAGGAGATGTTTTGAGGGAGTTGTTGTGAAGGAAAAGAAGGGTTTAAGGAAGCTTTGATGTGCGGTACTGTTCATCTTCACTCGTGTCTATCTTATCTAGTTCCCGAGAAGAACATAGAGCTGCATGTTCTCAGCGCACTCGAGATTCTCGGTTGTGTTGGGGAAGGGAAAAGCGATATATTGATTGTGAGGTAATGACAGTAGATACAAACGATTTGTAGCCCAAAGAGATGTTCAAAGCGACAGGATGGGAAACATGTGTATTGTAGGAGAAGGCTGCTGCTGTCTATTCCAGTGGCAGCGGAGTTGGTATCGCTAGTGGTGGCGTTTAGATACGTTGGCGTTTGTATTTATCGTGCGAAAAGTGGCCCAGAGATTGCCTGTGGTACGACATTGCCGTGTTGTGGAATGAGTAGGAATAAAGTGATTGCGACGGCTTAATACGTGCCCTGCGAAGCTCCACCCTCTTGTAGTCATGATGTCCGGTGGCCTGTAGATGGCATGTCGTTTGGTTTCAGGAGACAGCGGCATCGTATCGGAAACTGTGGACGCGCAAAAGATTATATGAGTTCAATAACCGTCTCTTCAGTTTCGTGGTACGCCTCCAGGATCTTGGACTCAGTTGTGTAGAAGTGTGCAATCCGCTCGAAAGCACCAGACTTTCGGCTACTGGGGCCCACCAGGACTCCTGCAACTTTACTACGCTCGTTATCCTCTACATAACTCTCATCTCGCAATATCACCAAATTTGGGTTCCCGACCGAGTTTTCAAGGGGCCGAACCGTTTGGTCATCCAAGCCCACGTAGATGTGGTAAGGCTCCAAGAAGTATGGTAATGGGTCGGGCCAGTCTTGATCTATGAGGCGACACCTTGAGATCATGGAAGCAGTTTTGAGAATTCCAGACGGGCTCTGGTCGACCAACAGATTTTCGATGGTTCCCATGTCTTTGTCGTTATCCGCTGTTTGCGAACGTCTTGTGGGCCCAGTAACAGGGGAAGCTACAATTGCCTAGCTCCAACTCGGGGCGCGCCAGATGAGCGGCCTATTCGTATGTTCATAGTCGTTCCAGGTTAACAAGCACATATCTGCAATCATTCGGCTTTCCCAAAGTCCGGCAATGAGAGTATCACTTATGACGCCACCAATGTCTTGGGCGACTCCGTCAATTGCAACGAGTGAATCTTCTTCCTTTGTCATCCCGGACAGCGAGTAAGCCTTCCTAAGCTCGTACCACGCGTCATATATCTTTGAGGATTCATGAGAATCTATCGTCACCGTCAAAAGCGGCACATTGACTCGACCGCGGTTGACTATTTCGCTCGTTCTCCGAACGTCCGCACCACGCAAATAAATGTGGCTATAAGGAGCTCCCCGGGGAAGTGCTTCATTGGTCAAATGCGTGAAACACTGCCAGAAGACCATTTCTGCAGTGAAATGAATAAGCCGTGTGCTCAAGTACCGCTCTTGCATGACCCAAGCTCTCCTGTTTAAAGGCGCTTCACTGATGGCAATGTTAGGGTCAATGTAGCGACAACTGCACCAATATTCGCCCACAAGCTCGTGTAATTCATTGTGGCCATAGAAGACGGAGTCGGATCTTATCTTGACAGGGTTCTGCCAAGAATTTCGTGCGAAGAAGAGTCCGACATCGCCACTAGGAGCAGCAGTGGCTGCGATGCAGTAGGAAGCTTGGCTGTATATGTCGTGCATCTGAGCAGCTTGTTTGCTCCAGTCGCCGAGATCGTCCTGGAAGATGCAGCTAGGATAGTCATCAGCGCCGGCGATGTGAGCGGAACAGAACTGCTGCCTGACATGTGACTTCCATTGGCTAGATGACGCCATTAGATCTTGAGATATGCTTTTCCAACAACTCTCTCTATGCTGACTAGATTATTTGTTGTGAAGATGGCGATGGTGTTCTTAGTGTCGTCGCGCAAGTCCCCAGAAATTAGGGGGCCCACCTTCCCCCTAGCTCAGGGCAGGGTCCAGGTTGTTGCGCCGGCCTCGTACCTGCCTGTGCTCAACTTTTACGGATAGACACACGTCGTCAGCCATGCAGTCGCTCCCTTTTTCTCGCGCAATGAAGCGGCCATGATGAATTCGTCGCGCGCATTCACTCGGACTACCCAAAATACGTTCCGAAAACCCCTCGATTTCCTCAGCAATCTCTCGCGCGACCCCGTGCAGCTTCCCAAGGACAGGAAGAGAAAGAACAGTCCAGCACACGGGCGCAACAACAGCGCCAGCTCTATAGACGATACCGACCATTCCGACGTCGAATTCTATGCCCAGATGGAGACTTCTAGACGAAGCCACTCGGCGCACAACTCGCAGTCGGAACTTCAGCCTGCTGTTCCCCTCATCGATATCGGGAGTCGCAGCAACAGCCCGTATCCACGTATTCGAAGCGCCGCGCAGAGCGAGGATGAGGACGACGAATACGAGCCCGCGAGTAGCATACGACCGCTAGTCAGTAGCGATGTAGGAAGAGGGAGCCATGCTTTTCGTGGTTTCTGGCAACAGGGCGGTCCTGGGGCCTTCTTCTTCGGCACATGGAAGGGCTGGCAGGCCTGGGTTGGACTGCTCGTCTTCTGGGTCGGCGGGTGTAGCTTTGGACTATTGCTGATGAACCGCTTCATCATGCTGACGGGCGTGTACAAGTGAGGATTTATATCAACGAACGCTTAGCACATACTAATAGGGCCAGATTTCCATTTCCCCTCACACAATCCTACGTACAGCTCATCATTACCCACATCCTTCTCATACTCGTCTCGAGCCTCCTACGCTTCTCCGCCGACCCCCTACAATTCATCGGTTTCGGTGCTGCTGTCCCACCATCGCAACCAGCCGCACCGCAGGGAGGAGCATATAGAGGGAGTAAGAAGCCTGGAATATCCGCCTTTGCGCGCTGGCTCTCCAACGGCTCGGGAGGTATTGCAGGCGGCGGACTTTTTGAATTTGACTTGCAGGTTGCCAAACAGGTGTTCCCTCTTGCCGTCGTTTTCGTCGTCAAGGTCCTCCTTAGCAACTACTCTTTTGCGTAAGATGCCCGCTCTTTCATCTACATACTTTCTCTAATATGCATCAGATACGCGCCCCTGCCGACCTACCAACTCGCTCGCATTGGCATAACCCCGTTGGCTATCATCTTCGCTTGCATCCTCCAAAAAGAAAACGTTACAGGCAGCACGCTCTCCTCGGCCCTCGTCGCGACCCTCAACCTCTTCTTCGCCTCATACCGCTCCGACGTCCGCGTGACCTGGGAGTCCGTCGTTGCAGGCGTATTTTCGTCCATCTTCGTCGCACTCTACCCCATCCTCCTTCTTCGCACATACCGCACCATGGTCGCAAGGCTGGTGCCATCGGGCGACGTGCTGACCGGATATCCTACCAGCTCCGAGGAGTCGGGCAACCGCGAAGAAACCCGCGCCTTCTACCGCACCCTACACTACACGTCCATCGTTTCGCTCGCAATCCTTACGCCCATAGTCATTCTCTCTGGCGAGGTGCCGCACATATACCACAACATCCCTTTCCTCGACGTGCCCTTTTTCTGGGCCATGATGCTATTCGGTGGCATGGGTTCTTGGGCTGTCTTCTCCGGCACACTATTGCTAGTAAAGACAACGTCTCCGCTGACAGCCACTTTCGTAGCTGTTCCCCGGAGTGCCTTCCAGCTCGTGGCTATCACATTATTCAAGAGCCCAGCACAAACCTGGCTTGGTGTGATACTTTGCTGGATCAGCAGTCTGTGGTTCGTTGTTGCGAGGAGAGACGAGGGACGGAGTAGAGATCGATTGAGGTTGGAGGGACGTTAGCGACTTTTATAATCTTCGCCCACCATTTATTTGCATCAGCATCTTCTTCGTGCATATACAATCGCATGTACTTCGCTTCTACTAGTCACCTAGCGTAGCATTTGATACCAATCGTCATGTTCTCTTGAATCCCCTCCACCCAACCACCATCCTTTCCAGTCGGCTCTCGTTGTTTAAACTTGAACATGACTCATTCTTGCGCATCACTCTTGTCCCTTCGCCATTGTCGAGGGAGCAGAGAAATATCAATAAGAACTCAAGAGAGATCGCTCCAGACCTCACTCGTTTCTGGTAAGGGACTTGCACGACACTGACAATCAAAGCTCCATGTTTGAAAATGATGAATACTGCACATTACTAACCCCACCCTCCAGATTCCCACCCACCTAATCCGTACTCGCGCACTGCTCCCCCGTCGTCATCGAAATCCCCGTATAAACCAAATGATCCTGGTTAATAAACCCAACCGCAGTCCCCTTATTACAATCCATGGCCTCCTGCCCAAAGCACCTAAACGTGGTGCCCGCACTCTGCGTCCCCAGCAAAAGCGCAGTATCCCTCTCATAAATTTCCGTCCGCGTATGCTGGAACCCCATCGGCATAGTCGGCAGCCCGGGCACCCCATCAATCCCATGGGTAATCCTGATCAAACTGCCCAACTGGCCATCACTAGCCCCACTCAACCGATCCGTAAAATCCGCATACGCCTGATTGCCCACACGCAGGGACCCCATCGTATACGCCGCATCAACCCTGACCCCGTTCGCTTTGAGATCCGTGTACGCGATACTAGCCAACCCACCACCAAGACTATGTCCCACGATTACCGTCCTGTACCCGGGGTTCTCTCTTGTCAACTCCGCCAACTCCGCCACCAACCCTTCTTTCACGCTCTTCCACCCTTTCAGCACGCCGCCGTGGACTTGGCATCCATCGCAGCCCGGCACGTTGTCGAAGGGCATGAAGAAGAAGTTGAAGTCTGTGCCGAAATCTTGGATTGAGGATGTGCCGGGGAAGGAAACTATGAATTCGCGGGCGCTGTCGTCTTGGAAAATGGCGACTTGTGTGTCCGTCAGGAGGGAGGTTACTTTGCGCACGAGGACCGAGTTGAAGGGTGGACTGGCGCAGGTGCCGAGGCCGTAGACGAAGGTTGCGAGCGAAGCGACTGCGAAGCGGGTGTAGCGTTGGAGGGTGGGGTAGAGGGATGGTTGAACTTTTAGGCGTGTTAGTTTGATGGCCTTTTTTTCTTACATTTAGACGGATTTGTTTCTTGGGGACGTACTAAGTTCTCGACGTCGAGCCTGTTGGCGATGCTTGAGCTTGGAGACGTCTGTGGGTTTACCATTGTCCTTGTGCGTTTTCGTGGGGGCGGCTATGTCGCGGCCTACGTTCGTGTTTGCGGGCGCTGCATAGACCATGGGTGCTGCGAGAGCGGCAAGGGCGATGGTAGAAAACTTCATATTGCAAGACTTGGATTAATATATCCACGGCGTGAGAGGGGCTTGGGCGATTGCGAGACTGAGATGGTGATCTGGTCGCTGACGGAATCATGAGAGTAGCCCTCTTCCATATTATATATACTCCCTTTCTTCTCTTCCTCACTCTCCAATGGCTTGCTCTGACTGGGCCAACCATGCGCATTTCCTGAATCGTGTATGTTGCAAACCGATAAACCTTAGTTGGTGGTCGGTCGTGCAGCCACAACCCATTGCGATGGTAGTGCAGTGTCGATCAGGACCAAGGGTACATGCACTTACCGAGAACCTTACCAGATGCCGGGTGACAACACCAGAACAGCATTATACCCAGTCTGTAGTCTAACGAGCGCTCTTTCTAGCATGAAAGACCGCGGATTGTTTCCGCTTTCGAGCTTAGAATGCCGTCGAATTTCTTATTCGCACTCGCGATCGTCATTAAGAGACGCATCCGGAATTAGCCTACCTACCTATAATTCACCTCGGCATCTCCATACCAGGTCCTCAGTTCCCCTCGCACCAAACGCATAACCAGAGCCATAGACCATGGAACTGACAGCTTGGGAACCGCTGCTCTAGGACAAGTTCCTGTCTGCTTACAGTTTAATCTCCAATCTTAGCTCACCGATACGTAGAAACGCCACTGTAACTCTATTGACATGCCACCTTTCTAGCGGCCTCGCATTCGTATAGCGCACGGCTGTTTCTTTATGTTCTTTTGGCCGCGTGGGCGGGAACAGCCGAGTGGATGGATGGATGGATGTGGATGAACAAGCATACAACTGAGGCGTAAGGAAAACCGTGGGGGATCGATGGGGGCGCCGCGAGGTTGCTTTTTTGGGCGTAGAGTGCACTGGATTGGGATGCATTTGGACCCCGCATCCTCGTCCGCCCCACGTGATTACTCGTTTATTGTACCTTGCACGCTTACTTTCTCGCTTTGTACTTGCTGCTTTGTTCGGTGCTACATCGCTGCTACTTACACCCATCGTACAAGCCCACCGCTGTTCCGGGCGCGTCCGGTGAGCGAGACAGACATCGTTGAGGCGAGAAATGGGGTGACGAGGCTCGGAGTTGTCTGCGATGCGCTTTGTCTCAGGAAACCAAACTACGAGGCTACACTGTAAAGTTTTTGGTATGACTCGCTGTTTGGTCGTTCAGACGGTTGGTTTCTCCATGGGTAGCTAGGGGCGCTAATGATTCGCGGGCGTTGGGGGGTTTTGTATGTTTGTGGTACGCTACGGGGACTGTTCTAGTACAGGCTGGTGGTGGAACGCTATGCTATTTGAGATTGACGTGGTGAAACGCATGGTTCTTTACTTTCATTACACATCGGACGAGCGCGCAATTGCCGGGCGTTGACAGCTTGGTTAGCGAGACCACTAAACTACTGATCTGATCAAGTGTAGAACATGTTGAACCGAGCCGAGGTCTGGGGAGTATACTCCGCTGCACCCATGCCACAGCAGGGATGGTTGTGGCAAGGTGTTCGTTGTCTGGCATGTCATCATCGGCTCAGGGTAGGTATGAACCTCTCTGAACTTTAAAATTTCTTTGTACAGGCGTGCCATGTGTAACTGCTTTGCCGTATTGAGCGTGCCTGAGGCTGCTATCGCAACTTCATATGGCTATACCATGGATAAAGCATTTTGACCTAGCAGGGCATATCGTTCCAAACAAGGTTGTAGAAGGCAATTTGTGCGAGATGATTACTCATTCCTTTGTGACGATGACTTCATTCGACGATGTTCGCTTTGTATCCCACAGATCTTAGGTAATGCGAAGAAGCTATGTAACATCAACTCGGATAGACGGCATCAGGGTGCAGGCTCGTCCATGTTTCTGGGGTGATCAGTGTTGGTCATTTTACTACCCTAAGTGTGCCTCGCTATCGACGTGGGTGCGGTTGAGTTTGGAATGACTACCTTGATGTATTGACGATAAACAATGACAGGGGGACCGTGTAATCTACAAAAGGGTGTGGCGATAATGCTATGTACGGGAAAAAGAATGAGGCAACAGGTCTATTCAGTGCGCCATTAGAAACGTCATTGAGTTATTTGTTTTGTGTGAAAGACACTTAAGTTAGCTGAAAGGGTAACGAACAGGTCTGAAGAGTGAGAACAAAGTAATGCCGGGACGCAGACACAGATCAGTGTCGATATCAGAAGATGTTCTATTGCTCATTCTTCTCTTATTTTGAGCCCTGTCAAGCGTTGATCTCTTCTACTTTATGCAAAGAAATGCTCATCTATCCCATATCTTGGTACGGGAGACGATTGACTGATCTAGCGTCTCCAGGATCCTGCGGCCCTCAATTGTTGACTCAAGTGCCTTGCATGCCACATCCAGCGGAACGCTTGCAGAGGCGAGTCCATAAAGCATGAACTTTTCCTGGAGAATGTACTCCATGCTCTGATAAATGCGGATGCTCATGTCAATGCGCTCTCCATGTAAAGCTCCGCTTTCGTAACGAGTCATCGGCACGAACTGTTCCGCGTCTGCGCATTGCTGGGTGAGACTGCCAATCGTATCCAGGCAGATAATTCGGAAAGTCCAGTAGTAGGTGAATGCGTTCGCAGTGCTGAGATCTGGATACCACAAAGCTTGGAAGTCACCTGCAGGGCGCTCGATAGTTCGATGCCAGTAAAGTAATGTTGAAGCGCTCTGCAGAAAATTAGAGTGCCAAAACTCAAGGCGTGCTAGACCCTCTTCCATCTCTATGAGTAACTGATGTATGGACCTTGAGGCTGCATGAGACGAATCAGATGCTGTAGCGTCGATCGTTTCTAGGATTGCTGGTATCTGCGCGACCACGCCCAAAAGGCTTTGCAATGGCGCGACTTGTTGATGTTGGAAGGGTAGTCTGGCCCAAGAGTCGTCTGCGAAGAAGTTTGCCTTGCGGTTAAAAAAGGACTTCAATATCTGCGAAGCAAATTAGTTCGAGTCAACAAGATGGGCCTTGGGTCTTGCTACTGACTAGTAGCGGTCTGAATCCCATGAACAAGGTATGTTCCAGCCCAGATTCAAAAAGCTCCGGCGTAGAAAGTTGTATTATCTTGGCGACACCCTCCACATGTACCATCCAATTGGCTGGTCGCGTCGGCGAAAGTATCTGGCCGTCCCCAAAAGAATTAGCACTCTTCTTGACATAGGGCTCTAAGGGATGATCTTCATGGGCGGTTTTACCTCTAGGAGGGCTAAACACATCACTGTAGCTGCAAGCGTATTGTCATAAACGTTCCCAGAGACTGCCAAGCCTTGCCCCAAAAGGCGAAGGCTAAGCTCATATTGTGCCGAAACAGAATGTAGCATGCGCTCTCTTGTACGATAGGCGGTTATGGCCAATGCCAAGGCATTCACAGCTGCGTTTAAACATTCGGTGAACGGGCCGGTCTCATCGGCGACTAAATCAGGCAAAGCCATAGCCCAAGAGCCGCAAAATCGGGAACAGCTTTGGGAGGCATCCAAAGCCCCGCACCCAACTTCGTCCAAGGGGACGAAATTGCGCAAGATCAAAGACACTTGTTGGGCCAAATCTTCCGGGTTCGTTGGCGATGTAGACGGCAAGTCATCTCGTACATCAGTGTTGATGGATATGTCGGACGGGATATCAGGCTCAGTATGGGGCGAATCAGTGTCGAAGGGACAAGAAGACGGGCTCGCTGCAAGCGCTTTCGATAATTTCGATCTTGGAGCTCCTCGTGAGGCCTTAGCTCTGCCGATGGGTTTATTTGGAGCAAATGGGACGAATAATGCGTCCGGGTACCCTTCGCATTTCCGATGACTTAAGATACATTGCGAACAAGCTGGAGACTTGCCGTCGCACTGCAAGTGGTTCAGCAATCTGCTCGACAGAGAGGTGACGAACTGCGCCGAGACGGGGACTGACTTGGAGTTTCCTTTTTCGGCAAGTACCACACAAATCCTTCTTCTTGACCTTTACCATTGGGATAGATCTTCGGTGATTCGATGCTCTTCGTTGCTGCCGGTGGTTGATGAGGGTCGGGTTTTGCGTCCAGAAGCGTGTAGCGCAGAGAGAGAACGTTTTTAGGCAACGTCTCTACGCCAACGGATGTACATCATGATGCGTCTCCCGGCCCGCTATGTCAGGCGTTCGTGCGTTTAGGGGTCCGAGGCAGAGTGCACCAGTGAGGGAAATCATGCCTGGCCAATCGGAACGTTTCATGTGGGTCGGAATACGGAACGGAATTGGGTTAGGGCCCGTCCACCGACAACGCCTCGTCCGTACCACATTCTTGTCTTTCTATATTCTTTACGAAACGCTTTAGAAATTTCTATTTGGCTGATAAAGCATCTAATGCTTATTCATCGGCTTCTTTTCAGTGATGTACGCTCGCCTTTATGATGGCACTTGTCATAACCGAACCATATAAACCCGATCGACACAAAGGGTTACCATGAGGAGCATTAATGATATCAACGTTCGCAATCAACGGCAAGCCATCGCAAACGCCATCCCATCGAATACGCCCACGACAAGAATCGATAGCCATGTCTGCTTCCACGTTTAAGAACAGTGTCCGTATCACGCATATCGGAACCGCCACGGCAATCCTCGAGATCGATGGCATCCGCTTTCTTACCGATCCATTCTTCTCGCCTGCTGGAAGTTCATGGCCGGATGTCAGTGGAAAACATTCCCTCAGCGTCCACGATGACCCTGCTCTCCAGATGGATCAGCTCCCTCACATCGACGCCGTCCTCTTAAGCCACGAAAATCACCCCGACAACCTCGACGAACTCGGACGCCGACTCCTGGACGGCCGTAATGTCGTCACCACCAAAGATGGTGCGAAGAACCTTGCGCCGCGACCTAGTGTTCTCGGTTTTGGCGACTGGGAGGAGAAGGACGTGCGCGTCGCTGGAACCACTTTCCACATCACTGCTACACCCTGCAAGCACTGGCCCGGCCATGAGTGCGTGGGGTTCATCTTGAGCACCGAAAGCTTCGGAACCGCCCCCGATGGCCGACCCAACGCGGTTTATTTCACCGGAGACACCGTCTACATACCTGAGCTTGCCAAAATGGCGGCAAAGTACCATATCGCAGTCGCCATTATGAACTGCGGTAAAGCGACCTTCCAAGACTACAATGAGCAAGGAGAAGTGCACCCAGGTGGAGTCTTACAAATTACCATGGATGGTCTCCAGGCCGCTCACATCCTGCGCGACATCAAGGCTGACGTTCTCGTGCCCATGCACTACGAATCTTGGGATCACTTCACCCAGCATGAGGAGGGGCTCAGGGGAGAGTTCAAGCAAGAGGGAATTTTGGAGAAGGTCCGCTGGCTTGAGCCCGGAAAGGCAGTCGAGATCAACTGAGGAGATCTAGGGTTCATACGGGCAGTGTATATGATCGACCTCGAAATTCCAATCAAAACAAGTGAATGCAGCAAAGTGAAGAGCCCTGTTTGACTCCAACTTATGGTGTCGTGTTTCAATGAATAATTCCTTTGTCAATTCCACACCACAACCCAATGCGCCTTGTGATTAGCGCTAAGACAGCAGTACCACAGACCACCTATGTCGAATACTCGCTGTCAGCAGAGCAATTTTCATTCTTGCACCTCCGCAAGCAACTTTCCATACGAAAAAAGTACCTCAGACGATAATACCTCCTTAATACTTCACTCGATACCTTTCGACGTTGGACCTGTCCTCATAGGCGGATGTTGCATACCCGAAAACTTACCTACCTGAACTTCGTCCTATCGCCACACAAGAACAATATACAGCCAATTCCACACTCGATTCCAGAAGCTTGCAGCCCACAACGAATCTTCACAAATTTCTTCGCAATTCTACGCATCGGTGTCTTCGTGAGTAAAGATGGTAGTATAAGTGGGTCGGCTTTTGGTGCCCGATTGGGATTAGCGTGGAAACGTTCGAGCTCGCACGAAGACAGATGGAAGAACTCATACAGTACTGCTAGCTTATGATTTCAAAGCTGAGTAGGAAATGGTATATATGTTTCCTCTGTCAAATCTCACCATGTTCAATACAAACACTTGGATCTTTTACTGAACGCACCAAAACGCCGTCAAACCACAAGGAAGCGCGAATTTCAATATTTGTTTTCAATGAACAGACACGAGAAGGGGCAGAACGACGGTATGGCCGATTGCGAGAGCAAGAATTCCGTTGCGACACCAAGTCCGTCTCGACATGCAGACGGAGTTGTTGGTGCAGCAAACCTTTCGAACACGGCCCTGAGCGATGAACGGCCTGACGACACTTTTGTTGCACGTGAGGCCCCTGAAGGTGGCTTGGTCGCATGGCTATCTGGTCAGTAGTCTCTCATGAGAACGGGCGTGTTCACTTCTAATGTAAACGTCCAGTATTGGCATTTTTTCTCGCCATCATGAACACATGGTAAGCAATCACCCTCGTGAGCTCGATTGCAAGATCATGCTGACCATTACAAAAAGGGGTATCATAATTTCATTCGGTGCATTCCAAACATACTATGTCGAAACTCTGCACCAAACACGATCTGACATTGCCTGGGTCGGCTCCATAGCCGTGTTCCTACTCTTCTTCACCGGTATCGCCAGTGGGCGGCTCACAGACGCGGGCTACTATCGGGTGGTGATCACTGTTGGCGTGCTCCTGGTCATGCTCGGGACTTTCATGACATCCATCAGCAGCACATACTGGCAGATCATCCTTGCCCAGGGAGTTTGCACAGGCTTGGGCAATGGATGCCTGCTTACGCCCATGTCGACCATGGTAGCAGGGTATTTCAAGAAAAGGCTGGCGCTTGTCGTGGGTATCGCAGCGTGCGGAAGCGTGACGGGAGGTCTCATTTATCCTAGCATGGTCAGGACGTTGTTACCCTCAATCGGCTTCGGATGGACTTTGAGAGCGATTGGCTTCATCCAGTTGGCCACTTTCGCCGTTGCTCTCGTCTGCGGTAGGCCAAAGCAGGGCCCCAAGAAATCCGGTCCTATTGTGGATCTGTCCGTGTTCAAACAGCCGGCATTTAATTTTCTCCTTGTTGGAAGCTTTCTGGTCAGTATTCTCCACGCTTTGACATGTCGGATTCTTGCTCACCTTTGACCAGGCTTTCCTCGGCGTCTTCTTCCCCTTTTTCTTCCTCAGCTCGTATGCGCGCGAGAAGCGAGGCATGTCCTACGCCGACTCGCTCAACCTTACGCTTACGCTCAATGGTATCGGGTTTGCAGGAAGATTGCTTCCGGGGGCCCTTGCGCGGTACTTAGGTACCATGAATGTGTTCATCGGCTTCGTATTCGCTTCGGCATTGTGCATGTACACATGGATACCGGTACATTCTACGCCCGGGCTTTACGCCTGGACAGCCTTCTACAGCATGTCCGTCGGCGGAGTGCAGTCGCTATCCCTTGCCATCGTTCCCGTCATCATTTCTGACATGTCAAAAATGGGTGCGTCATTTGGTATCGTGTTCGCCGCCATCGGCGTCGGCGCGTTGCTGGGATCTCCGATATGTGGTGTTCTCATCAGTTCGAACGGGGGCTCATATGCTGGTGCACAGGCATTCTCAGGCAGTGTGCTGGTCGCTGGAGGACTTATCATTCTCGCTGCTCGTGAGGCGAAAAGGAGGCAGGGAGGAAAGCCTGTGTGGGTCAAGATGTAACGGCAGCAAACAATCGACGTTTTCAATCAACGGCTCCCGTCGACCCAGGAAAAAATTCGGGGTTCTAAAGCAAGCGATACCCTATAACTGAAGTTTCCTGTCCATGTCGACTAGTTCAGACGTTGCGCGGGGCATGTTCAGGTCGCTCGTGGTCGAGATGGACCAGGTGTCCAATCAGAGCGCAAGGGACCTCGGGACCTAATAATTACTACCAAATTCAAATATCCTTCTTACAAACGTCCAGGGCCTATCGCACCTACAAAGGTGACTGGTACCCTATTGTGGCAGAATTTTGTAGTTTTCCATGCTGCTGCCATAAACTGAGAGGCATCGCGTCGTTGCTGGCCTTTTCGTTGGTGTTTACCTGCTCTACATTGACTGCCGTCACCTATCAAGCAACATCCCGCTTCAGAGAAAGACACGGGGCTAAATTTCTCGTAAGATCATGCATAGAATCCGGTCATGGTTTCGATGAATCAATGATGAATAGGTGTTGGCGCTTTCCCAGATTTGAAGGCTTTTGCAAGACCAGCGCTAGCGGGAACCCCACTTCCGTTCAGTACGTCACGGCCTGTACATGCTTCTCGTTCACGCCAACAATGAAGAGCCAGATACTTAGCACGTTTGGGGTCATAAAGCTGGATTCGAGCCAAACATATTTACCTCCGATTTCCCTACTCGTCGTCCGCGGCACGTCTTTCCCTGTACCATCATCCCCGCGTCATCTCTTTCCAGGACGGATTCAGAAAAGGCATGCCAGTCTCCAGCTTTGGCAAAAGTATGAACTCAGCCCTAAGGCTCAGAAAGCCTTGAGTGCGAATTTCTTCCAGTCTACTCCCGAAATGGGTGCGCAACTGAGCCCCTACATTAATCCATGCATGTCAGTGCTGCGCCGCTGAACTGCAGGAGAAGAATTGGCAGTGCAATATGTGTCGCCGCAGCACCTCGCAGGATAGGTCTCAGCCTCGAACTGAAAGCTGCGTACCCCGCTGCACAGCCGTTAAAGCTGGCACATACATTTGCGCTCGCAGCTTCCGGCTTGGAATCCTCACACTTCTTTATTCGACTACCCCGTCATTGTCACTATGGATCCATTTTCCATCACATTTGGCATCATTACACGTAGCAACCTAGCGGCCAAAGCAGCTGTCGAGCTCAAACGGCTACGTAGTGGATGCGATGAGCCCAACAACAACAACGTAAATGCAATGCTGACAGATCTCGAATCTCTCAAAGCCGTTCTCGATCTGATCGAAGACGGTTTCGAAGAGTTGGATGGTCGAGCACCGTTGACGGGTCACATCGGTGCTCATTAGTCAGCGCTGAGGGTGACCTTGGCTGACGGGTGCGAAGGCCTTGAAAGATTGGAAGAGCTTCTTATCGCAAAAAATAAGGAAGTGGTATTACTAGATGATATACGACGCGGTATAAGACTCAAAGATGCCAACGAGCAGACCACCTTCTATAGGCAGGAGATACAGGCCTACAAAGATGCTCTCCAGCTGTCTTTCCAATCGGTGACCTTGTATGTTCACTCGGTGTATGCTCCGGGCATATATTAACCCCTAGAAGTTTTCAGCAGACTGCCATAATGCAAGATACCACTGAGATTCTCAATCGGTCTTATGACCTACACTAGGACCTCAGTGGGCTTACTGAGAACCTCAATGTTAAACTCACAGCAATGAGTAACGTCCCTCCCTGAGTGCTGGGACACCAGCCGTGCTAGGACAAATGAGGGGTACTTTGACTTTCAATAGATCGCTTTCTACGCACATGTTAATAATAGCTATAAGCCTTTATTAATGAGATATCAGGGCTATTTCTAAACACCTCCCACTCCTTCCATCTAAAAGGTACGCTGCTATTGCCGCCTCTGTTCAAAAGTTACGAGCAATTCTCTTTTCGTGTTTAACATTGTTGCTTCGCTGCAGCACTGTGTATTGGCTCTCAGCGTCTACAGTACTTGTGAAATAGTGTTACTAAGTCCTAGAGATTACATAACAGCGCGGTAAGTCATATCTAGCCTCGTGGCGGCTGCGACGCCTATGTTTATACAAGGTCGCTGTAGTGATCGGTACCTCGGCTTGCGCTACGTGGCCCCATATGTCTGATGTTAATCATCGCCGCGTGATCTATTTCTAGCGGTTGTCGGAACAGTGGCTTGACTCTAGCAGGTGGTCCGACCCTATCAACTCTAAACCTAGGACCTTATCGAACAAGACTGCTAACAATATGACTTATATATTGAACAAATGTCGTCGCATCCTGTAAATTCTACATACACTGTGCCTATCGTAAAAAGCTAATGATTGATGTATTGCGCTAAAGAATTCTGAGCAGAACCACACGACCAGATACAAGCCCCAGACAAGCTATGTCCTCGCGTACAGCGGTCGAGCTTGCTCGATACTCTGGCGGAAGCCACAGAGCATGTAGCTGGTTGCACAATATCCACTGATCCTGCACTACAACGTAGAAGGACTGCTGCTGTGGCCTTGAGAGCGATGTGGCATAAGGAGTTTGGGGCAAAGGAATATCGCCCTTATCCGTGTGAAGTACCTGGCCATCTGCCGAGAAATCGATATAATTGATGTACCCAGAAGGGCTTTCGAGCTTGCTGCGACACGTCCCTGTCGCCGCCTCCCACAGCCATACTGTCTTGTCGCCAGATGCCGACGCGACTAGCTGCCCGTCTGGCGAGAAAGCCAACGCCCAGACATAGTAGGCATGGCCCTGGAGCGTGCTGCGACACGTCCCTGTGGCCGCCTCCCACAGCCGTACTGTCTTGTCGCTAGATGCCGACGCGACCAGCTGCCTGTCTGGCGAGACGGCCACCGCCGTGATATCGTCGGAATGGCCATCGAGCGTGCTGCGACACGGCCTCGTCGCCGCCTCCAACAGCCGCACTGTCCTATCGTAAGATACCGACGCGACCAGCTGCCTGTCTGGCGAGAGGGCCACCACGTTAATAACAGAAGAATAGCCCTTAAGCATGTTGCGACACGTCCCCGTCGCCGCCTCCCACAGCCGCACTGTCCTATCGTAAGATACCGACGCGACTAGCTGCCCGTCTGGCGAGAAGGCCACCGCCCTGACTTCCCTGGAATGGTCCTCGAGCGTGCTGCGACACGTCCCCGTCGCCGCCTCCCACAGCCGCACTGTGCTATCGTAAGATACCGACGCGACTAGCTGCCCGTCTGGCGAGAAGACCACCGCGTTGACATAGGAAGAATGGCCCTCGAGTGTACTGCGACACGTCCCTGTGGCCACCTCCCACAGCCGTACTGTCTTGTCGCTAGATGCCGACGCGACTAGCTGCCCGTCTGGCGAGAAGGTCACCGCCGTGACATAGTCGGAATGGCCCTCGAGCGTGCTGCGACACGGCCTCGTCGCCGCTTCCCACAGCCGCACTGTCTTGTCGCCAGATGCCGATGCGACCAGCCGTCCGTCTGGCGAGAAGGCCACCGCCCTGACTTCCCTGGAATGGTCCTCGAGCGTGCTGCGACACTTCCCTGTGGCCGCCTCCCACAGCCGTACTGTCTTGTCGCCAGATGCCGACGCGACCAGCTGCCCGTCTGGCGAGAAGGCCATCGCCGTAACATGGTCAGAATGACCCTCGAGCGTGCTGCGACACGTCCCTGTGGCCGCCTCCCACAGCCGTACTGTTTTGTCGTCAGATGCCGACGCGACCAGCTGCCCGTTTGGCGAGAAGGTCACCGCCGTGACTTCCCTGGAATGGCCCTGGAGCGTGCTACGATACTTCCCTGTGGCCACCTCCCACAGCCGTACTGTCTTGTCGCTAGATGCCGACGCGACCAGCCGTCCGTCTGGCGAGAAGGCCACCGCCGTGACATGGTGGGAATGGCCCTGGAGCGTGTTGCGACACGTCCTTGTGGCCACCTCCCACAGCCGCACTGTCTTGTCGCTAGATGCTGATGCGACCAGCTGCCCGTTTGGCGAGAAGGTCATCGCCATGATCCACGAGGGATGGTCCTCGAGCGTGCTGCGACACGTCCCCGTCGCCACCTCCCACAGCCGCACTGTCTTGTCGCCAGATGCCGACGCGACTAGCTGCCCGTCTGGCGAGAAGGCCATCGCCGTAACATGGTCGGAATGACCCTCGAGCGTGCTGCGACACATCCCTGTGGCCGCTTCCCACAGCCGCACTGTCTTGTCGTCAGATGCCGACGCGACCAGCTGCCCGTTTGGCGAGAAGGTCACCGCCGTGACATGGTCGGAATGGCCCTCGAGCGTGCTGCGACACGTCCCTGTGGCCGCCTCCCACAGCCGTACTGTCTTGTCATCAGATGCCGACGCGACCAGCTGCCCGTCTGGCGAGAAGGCCACCGCGCTGACATACGAAGAATGGCCCTCGAGCGTGCTGCGGCACGCGTCCCAGTTTGTTTCTTTCCTAGAAAGCATCTTGACCCTTTCTAGCACTTGATCTACAAAAGTTTTTCGTGTTACGCTCCTCTCTGGTGCGAACACCAGCGCGGAGTAGTAGGTTTGCAGTGGCGCATCTGTAAGCACAGATTGGAACCGCAGCACGAACCGCTTAGCGTCGTAAAGGAAGTCTGAAACTAGTTTCGCAGATGGCTGCGTTGCACGTTAGCATAGTAGGAAGGTTTTTTTTGTAGAGATCTTACGCCGGCAAGTGCCTGAAGGCTGTCGAGCAAGTCGACGCATCTGTTCGATTCTCTTATAAGGCTCATGGCCTCGAGCCAATGAAGAAGGTGCTTCTGCAGAAAGAGGTGGATCGTGTCTCTATCGAGGATATCTTGCTGACCCTGTTTGAGATGATCGACCCAGTAACGACACGCATACTGCAGGTCAGGTAGCAGGCTGCTAATAATCGTACCTTCGTCGATCTCGCTTCTTAGGACCCCGGGCTCTGAGAGGCTGCACATGTCTTGGTGTAGGCCGCTTGGTCCAGACATAAGCTCAAGGCAACAAGAGGCGAGCTTCTTGTGCGTGATTTTCTTATCCACCCAGAACAGGCTCTTTCCCTGCTTCTGAGGGTCGATGAGGAACTCGCGAAAGGACAAGTGCAAAAGACGAATAGGCGCGTCATCGCTGTCAGGAACACTAAGAACAGAGTGCAAAGAGTCGAGTCGGCACTGGATCTCCTCTTGTGGGACTTGAAGCAGCCGGGCAAGTGAGACAACAGAGAGCGGGCTTTCGAGCAAAACAACACTGCCTACAACTTCCCGGAAAGCCTGAAGCCACATTTCCTTCTCGTCTTCGTCCTGCTCACTAAGCAGCTGATCGAGCACAGGGAGATAGGTCCGATCTAGCTGCGAAAAGGTCGCCTTTTGATACTGCAGCACCTTGTTCAGAAAAGCTGTGGGACTGCTTCCTTTGCTACCAACATACCGACACACGGTGGCAGCGTAGATGAACAGCGGCACAGCCAGTTCAACTAGCGCGAGGATCTGCTGTTGCGCTGGCCAGTCTGAGGCCAACTTGCGTTCTTTTCGTATCACACCGAGCTCATGCTCCAGGAACAGACGGATGTCGTGTTCAATCGTGCGCCTCGGTACTTCGTGGAGGACAAGATCCTGGTATGTGCCATTTGGCATCTCCCTGAAGCCCAGGCGGATATGGAGCTCTGGCCGGCTAGTCACCACGATCCGCAGTGGCACCTGGCGAACGTCTTTCGTCTGAGCGAGCAGCTGGAGGATCGTTCGAATATCGGCTTCTCGCTCACATTCGTCCAGCGCGTCGATCACGATAACACGCGCCAAGGCCCGCGAGCGAGTCTGCTTTATTCCTAGGAGTGGCTGCAGTATCAGCTTCTCGAACTGATCTTTTAGAGCTTTATGAGCGATAGTCGAATCTTCATTAAGGGTCTTCCTGATACCAGGTAGCATGCTGGGCTCGCAGGCGACTAGACCAGTGGCGATGGTGGTAAAGAACCGTGAGGCATTGCCGCACTCGCCCTCGCCTTTCTTGAAGAAGAAGCTTGCTCCGAGCTGACCACGGCTAGCGAACGACTGAGCGACCGTCCGTGCTATCGTTGACTTTCCCGTGCCCGCCATGCCACTCAGCCAGAATATGGACTTGCCATCCTTGCTGTTCGCCCATGATGTGATCTCGTCTAGCAGCTCGGTGCGTGTGTTTGGTAAACATCGTGCGTTGTGCTCTTCGTTGTGGGAGCCGAAAGAGGCGCCTATTACAATTGGTAGATTAATAGAGTGGTATTCTTTGACCTCTTTTCGCAATCGATCCATGGCCTTCTGCCGCCCTTCGCCGTATAGAAGCGGCATCTGAACGTCGAAGATGCCTAGAAGAGAGTACGCTTCGTCTTCCTCGCGCTTCGTGTTGCGTCCTTGTGCCCACAGCATACGTTCGTCCACAGTAAAGCATGTCATTGGACTGCCTTCAAGCGCTTGCATAGCGATGCCAGTGATCTCATGAAGAGTCTGCTTCAGAGACTCCTTGTCACCAAGCCGCTCTCCATCCTTGGAGAAAAACTCAACGGATGCTGGAGCGATAAGCTCTTGAAGTGTCCAGCCTCTCAAAAACCACCTGCTCTTCCTAATCACAGGTTTCCGCTTCCTGTGCGCATCGCCGCCTTCTCCGGTAGGCTTGCTAGAAATATCAGAAAGATACACGTAGCACCTTTCTGCATTTTTGTACCAGCGAAACATAGAAATGATCGCTTCCGAAAGTTCTGCATTGTTCGACTGGTTGATGCAGCACGTGTCTATCCAGAAGTAGTACAGACCATCACGCTTCGCCTGTGATGCGCAAAAGCGGATTTTGTCGTATCCTGTTTTGCTCTTTCCGGTGTTCTTCATCAGATCGTCGAAGGTCACTTCTTGTCCCTCGTCCCAGGTATGAGAGAGTATCGCGTAGGACGGGATCTTATCATCACCGATCAGGTCCTTTGTCCAGGCAAGCTCGCCGCCACTTGTGTAGTGTAAGAGTCGCATTGTGTCGTGAACGGAGGCTGTAAGGCTTGTGATAGTGGCAGAAGGATCGATGGGGTATGGCGGCCCGTCCGCTCGCTAGGGACAACGGCCGTCACTGGGAGGGGTGGCGGACAGAGTACGTCGACTTGGGTGTTGGATTTGAATCCAAATTAGCAGCCGCGCAGAAGGTTGGTGATGGCGATAGGCTGTGTCGCTGGTGCGCAGGATGTGAGACGCAGCCTATGCTGTGGGTGAGGCTGCGACATGCCGAGCAGCCTACATGTTTCAGCCACACCAACGGACGGGCAGGTACTCCTCGCTGGGCTCATCGAGATAGGACAGTACAGGAAGTAAGATGTAGATGCGTCAAGCTGGCTCGGCTAATAAGAGCAAATGTAGCCATGGTCACTGGGCATCGAGGCGTGTATGGCTGCTCGAAAAAATCCGGCACGTGGCAGCCGTAGAGCGCTAGACAAGACGCGCCATATTAGATGTACTTAAGGCCTTGCATAACAACAAATGTGTCAGCCATAACTATTGATTTCCTTAGTAAAGCTAGGTGTTTCGCGGAGCATGCTGATCCGCGAAGCATGCACCTACGTTAGCGTAAGTTATACAGAGTTGTAGCAAACGCCAACATGTGTGAAGAAGATAATATGCTGAAAGTCAAAGTACCCCTCATTTGTCCCAGCACGGAGGGTTTCCCAGCACTCAGGGAGGGACGTTATGATTCTCTCGGATCAAAAGGGCAGCAGAAGTGAGGGTGTGAGGCGTCTCCAGCAATGTGCTCGAACCGCTGCAACTGTGGTGGCGTCTGCTTCGACAGTTGTTGGAAGCAGTATGGTTGAAGAGACTGTGAAATCCTCCGGTCCTACTTCTGAGTTCAAATGGCAACTGGAAGATTTCTCTACCCCTAGTGACTTGACACTGAATTGGATTGCATCCCTTGGGGATAAGCATGCACCTTCGTCGCCTGGGTCACGCGTTGGCCTTCAGGAACAGTCGTTGGAATCACGAGTCCCATCCACACCGACTTCGCCACAGCGCTCTATGCCTGGAAACAACCATAGCAGCTATCGGAACTCTAACAACATTGCCGATAGTTTGGCTATCCATAGCGCACCTGGATCACCCCGTCCCGGCGATGCAGAAAGCGTGTCAAGTGAGTATGAGTCTGCGAGGGAAAGCTCAAGGGGGAGATTCCGAAATCTTTCTGTATCGCAACTACTCTCTCCTCGTTCCACAAGAAAGGCCAACCGGCGGTCAACGTCTATGCTTTGTAAAGACGATCTCACCATATCGCCCGCAGGTCAAATTTTGATCAAGTAGACGTTTGTTGGCGACGGGGCATGTGGCAAAACATGCTTCTTAGTGTAAGTGATCAACAAATACCGATATCAAATAACCTCTTCTATGCTGATATCAACATAGCTCTACCTCCAAAGGGATATTTACCGAAGTATGTTGTGTGAGTATATTTGCGAACCCTGCTGACAACTCTCAAGGTATACGTGCCAACCCTCTTTGAGAATCATGTCGCCAACTTTGCTGTAAATGGAGTCGATTTTCGGTGTGCATTATGGGACACGCCAGGCCAAGAAGACTTTGATAGGCTCAGGCCCTTGAGCTACTAGGGCCCTGATATTTTCTGCATCTGCTTTCCCATCGACAACTTTGACTCGTTCGGCAACGTCCGCGAAAAGGTCAGTTCTAATCAATATTCTTTGATTAAAATCTAATGCAAATACCAGTGGCTCTGGGAGACCAACCACTATACGCGGAAAGGTGATCTCGTATTCCTGCTCGGTTTCAAGCAAGACCTACGGCAAGATCCGAAAACCATCGAAGAATTTAGAAACTCTGGTCGTGGGTTGGTGTCTCAAGAGCAGGTCAGTAATCTAATCGGATACCTCTGAGTTTCGCGTGCTCCAAACACCCTTCATTTGCCTTAAGATGGAGAGAATCTTATTGGCTAACATATGTGCTAGGGTAGAGAGATGGCAAAGAAAATAGGCGCATTGCAATTCTTTGAATGCTCTTCAATCAGACACGAGGGAACTAAAGGGATCTTCGAAAATATTCTGGCAATGGTACTCGAGGCAAGCCCGAAGCTTAGGAAACGACATAAGAGTGAGAGGTGGAGGAGAGGGACAATCAATATGCTCCAGCCAACCCAGACGTTAAAGTGGGGCGTCCACGACCCCAACTCAGGCTGTGTACAGAACCGGGTTCGTTTTGTTCCGGTTAGAACTCTCAAGACTAGGATATCTAGGATGTCAGTAGATAATTAGATAGCGTTTGGGACCAACCTTACTACGATGACAGCTGATATTAGAGATTTATACAGCTGTATACAAAGACTAAGCTGATAGTTTTTAAGAGTTGGCTGTTGTTAGGACTGAGGTAAGATTGATTTCAATTGCGCAAAGCATTATTGGACTTAGGAGTCACGTTACTATTATATCCACCACAAAAGGTTTATATAAGCTTACGCAATGATTGCGCTGTTCATACTACCGGGCGTGCAATCATGACTTCGGCGCTCTACACCAGGCAGGAAAACTACTTGGGTCCCAATCATTCCCACGTACTGCCTGAAAATCACCCCTTTTCGTCTTCCCATACACGAATCTCGGTTTTCTTTGGAAACGTCCCAAGTAACCCTCCATAAACTCATCATTTTTCAGCTCCATAAAAAGCGGTAGTTGCTGATGCGGTAGCTCTAGATAGAGGTACCTGATAAGGGTTCGCAGCTGCCACGCTGCTAACTGCGCGAGGCCTGGTTTTTCAAGCTAATAATGTGTCTTATGGTAGATCAGCGCGTCTATGTAGGTAGGTAGACTCAGGACGTAAACCAGATGATTGGAATTGCGATTTTTGCCCCTCGGCATGCATGCGAAGTAGATTGCGGGAGCTCTTGCATCTTGTGGTAGATTTGATGCATCTGAGTCTGGGTGGATGCGAGGGCCATATAGCCATCCGTCCTCCCGAGATGCAGCCGGATGCCAGAATTCTTCGACGAGAATAGGTTGACAGGGGTACATATCAGGCACTTCGACGGT
This sequence comes from Stemphylium vesicarium, assembly GCA_004380135.1. Lineage (NCBI taxonomy): Eukaryota > Fungi > Ascomycota > Dothideomycetes > Pleosporales > Pleosporaceae > Stemphylium > Stemphylium vesicarium. Next base: position 206,421 of record QXCR01000032.1, on the reverse strand, counting down.
GGCGCATTCGTCAACCTTGATACCATAAGTCGACTCTAACCAAAGGCTAAGGAAGCTGTATTCGTTCTGGTTTCTGATATCATTTCGTTATAGGATAAGGCCGTCGTTCAGCTTGGGACACATCTCCATTTGTGACGGTGCCATGGATCTCATGTCGCCAAATTCCCAATGTTTTCTTCTGGCCAACGTTTCAACGATAGGCTGAAGGTTTTTTTCGCGGATCAATATGTCGCATGTGTCTGTTAAGCATCCCTTGGATCCCATCCATCGCCCTGCAGTGCTCCCTATGAGAATGAAAGGATGATTGCACGCTGCTAGTCCTCAAGGACATGGTCCATACTGCCTTCCATGATCCACTTTCCAAGACTCTTGTTACTCATGATCGTTCCATAGAAGCCGAGGTGATGTCTTGTAGAGGAAGGTATGAAGTGTCAAGGTTGAGTTATATTGGTATTTTTCAAACTGTGTAGAGCTGTTATGTGGAATGGTTTCGACTGAAAAGCCTGGGGCAAGCTCTTTTAAATTAGGGGATCCGAGCTAAGGTTCCACCTGCAAAACCGTAGGGAGCTTAACGAAGCTCTGAAAATCTGCCATCAAATAAGAAGAGAGGTATTGGAGATGCCAAGATGGCAGCCTATCTCAACCACGGATCAGAATAAGCCTATCGTTAGCTTTTATCTCCAAGCGGCCCATAAGTACTGACATACCAGAACAGTTTGTTGAGATGGAAGCTACCTGGTTGATCGCACATACAGTGGCACTACGAAACTTAGTGCATCTAGAAACCATTGATGACCACCTGCCCAACCCGCTGTCGTAACAAGCGCATTCAATACCGTCGCACTCCCATGCGTCCAAAGAACATGGGGAAGTTATTGGGCGCTCGGCTTTGACGTCTTCTCCGAATGAGGAATAGAAGAGTCGTACATCCGCTCAACCCACTCAAATCAGCGCATTCTTACTCAGGCTGTGCCGTACAACGCGGAAGGGTATTTATACGTCTAGTACCTGGATGCAAGTTTTCTCAGGCAGTTGTCTGCCCACTTTGAGGAGTGCATCAGTACTAAGGTGCTTTCTTCCCCCTCTCCTCATACGAAACCCTTAACTTTCTTCCACCCATTCGCCACTATTGCGCTTTCGCTCTCCGCTAAGTAAGCTCCGCGCGCAAGCATCGGAATTTCTCTGTATCCCTTTTGTTGTCGCGCCGAGAAATGGGCCCGGTTGGAGGAGATTGGCAACACAACCGAGCAAGACTTTGGAAGGTAGGGAGTGTGTTGGAAGCGCAAGCGGTAGCGCGGACTAGGAACTTCCGACATCGCTTCCGTGCACTTCCGCACCTTCGATCACAAGCTTCACCCAGCCACATTTGGTCGACCGTAATCTAGTCAGGCCATGAAAATCACAACTACCGGAAGCATCCGCCCTTCTGCGCGATGCAGAGTTTCCACGGCAACTGGCGGCGATACACTCGACTGAGCACTGCTTTCGTAAAGGACTTGCTTCCAATTGGAAGGACGGCTGCTCCACATGGCATCACCGGGAACGATTGCAGAACGTATTATGTTCAGTACTGAGATAAAAAGAAAAACTTCGGTTGGCAATCATGTCACGACTCTCGCAATATGGGTATGTACCTCCCGCAAAGAAGGTAACTCTGAATGCCAATAAGTATTTACATAAGTGAGGATTGAAAGGGAAACCTGATCAACATGGTCCAGCAAGCATCAAAGAATCACATCCTGCATCGGTATGGAGTTCAAGGTACAAAGTTTTTGCATTAGAAATGCTTCTAATATTAACATTATGTACATTGCCCGCTCAAGATATCTAACGAGGAGCAAGATACACACAAGCTTTTAGTACGTGTAGCAAAGCGTTTCGCCTTGAGTATCCAGAAGATCCTTAAGCTGGACTGTGGGCGCTAGCTTGCCCAGCTGGACCTTAAAGTCGAGGGTGACGTTCTTGCCGCTGTAGTCGAAGGGGATGATCGGGCCACCAACCTGGTGAAGACGCGTCTCAAGATCCTTTTGCTGCCAATCCCAGTAGATGCGGTCAACGTTACCGTGGTGCAGCCAAAATACGGGCTCGCCAGGGCTGTTCTCTGCATTACCGGCTTGGCCGAGAGCGCCTCCAACACCAAAGTGACCGCTACCATGGATGTTACCCGGTGACGCGAAGCTTGCCTCGCCTTCCAACCTGCGAGCAAATGCAGTGTAGTCGGGTGCGTCAAGAACGTGCTGGACGCTTTTGGGATCCGCCCAGATGTTGAGGATCTCCGGGACGAAATCGCGCTTCAGGCAGTGAGGGGTAGGGAAGTTGACGGTGAACTTGCCCTCCACAAATGGGCCGTTCATGACGCAGCCGCCGCCAGTTCCTCCAGAAACATTGAAGGGGTTGTTTTCCGGAGTTGGCTCAATCTTGTAACCATTGCCGCCAAATCCAGTGTCGGGTTGCCAGATCTCTGAATCGAAGATACGGGTTGACGTGGGATTTTGGGGTTCGGCATCAAGAGACCAATCCCAGTATGGCTGGCCGCCGGTGTAACCACACTCTTCCCGGAGGGCCTTCTCGTAGATTGCGATGAAGTAGCGGTGCCAGAGAGTGAAGTGCCCGACCCAGTGGATGTCGGGTGTCTGGATATTGTGTACCGCCTGGAAGTCACTAAAGCGGTCGACCGTTCCCTTGATGCCCGAGATGGCCGGCTTCTTGTTCAAGCAGAGAACTGCATCAATATACTCCCTCTTCTGGGGATTCGACAATTGCTTCCTGAATACAATCGTAAGCAGCCGTCGAAAACAACGGTATGTACTTTTCTCACCATTCATAACGCTTGATGGGGTTCGTGCACGTCTTCGAAGTTGCAGCCGGCGCAGGAAGAGCTGCTGCTGCTGCTGAAGACGCCAGAGCGAGCGAGGAGACAAAAAGGTTGAGCTTGACCATTTTGAACGATTGACTAAGGATGTGTTGCTGACTATCTCAGGTATGTCGATAGAAGGCGAACGATTGCTTCCCTGAAGGCTGTAGAGGTGGAAAGCAACAAGCTTTATGTGCGGCTCATTGTCGCCTAATCATACGGCACTTTACCCGTCTGCAACCCGCCGACTGATTTCCCATGCCAAAGGATCAAAAAGAACGTTTGAATGTGCCCACGGGCATAAGCGTCTCCCAGCAGGATCAGGCAATTGGGGCTAAAGACTAGGAATTGGGGGCTATCCCCGAGTCTAGAAAGTCGGCATATGTACAGAACTCAGGGTCTGCGCGCTTATGTGGCACCGTGACAGGGTCTTTAGAAGGCGTTTACAGTCGAAGGATGTGTGCTGGTTCTAAGCATGCAGGGCGAGGCCTGTGAGAATTGCGGCAAGTGCAAACCCCCATTCATCTGTACTTATCTCTGTCTAGTGTGGCGTTGCTTGTACGGATGGATTGCTTGGCGGAATACCCCTACGGCAACAGGTCTGTATCAATAAACCCATGGCTTGGTCTTTGCGATAGCCCCCATGGTAGACCGCACGGGGGACTCGAACAAAGCCAGTAGTCATCCCCGACACTGATCTCAGTTTTAATTACTGAACTGCACACTCTCTTCCTTCCAAAGTAACGTGGGACGGCATAAGTGCGGCTTGAGGTACTCAGTTCGTTTCCCAGGAGAAATGCAAGACCTGAAGGATTCGCTCTGCATATTGCCAAGAAGAGGGAACCGCCACACCCAGACACGATATTTGTCCTGACGCTTTTCTCCGACAGATGCCGAAACCAAAAGCATCAAGCTGGGAAAATGTTTGCGTCGTTTTCGTGTGCATTCGGGGCGCGTTGTTGCTGCGATTGCTGATGTTATCCGTCGAAAAAGATCAATTCAGGTTGCAGCGGGGTGGGTGTCTAGCGGGCGATGCGATGCACGGGTAGGACAGGCCCGCTTCCGCACCGAGATTCAACAAGTCCTGAGTCGTGTGTTCGGGACATGCATCATATATGGTTCCGCGGACGATTGGCAGTCATTGACGGAGAAAACCACGCAGGCCCTGGGTGGCGAGAACAGGGCCGCTGAACACCGCGGACACGGCACAAACTCCCCTTACATAAACCTTTGACTCCCAGCCACGGAGCTCATCCTTCGGTTGAAGTCTTCTCCCAGGTCTGGAGAGGCAAATTTCCGCCAAGCGGCTCGGCTGGGGAACGGGGATGAGGCGCGGTTGTGCTGGAATGATCTAAACCACGTCGAGATAACCGAGAAGCCATGTGAGCCTAGCTCGGGTCAGCGAGCCGCATCAACCATCGCCAACGAGTACAATTGCGCCTTAAGCACACTTCTTCACACCTTCAAGACACCCAATCGCAACCCTCAGCCACAGATAGGCCACGAGTCTCAGTCGTTTCGGGCAGAACTTTGCTCCCGAGCCCGTGGTTTCGTAAGATAGAGAACCGAATCCTGTTGGACGATGCAATGAAAGGGTAATGAGAAACAGGACTTGGCGGAGAAGATATGGCAAAATGACGAGACTCATGGGAATGTTACAACTAGTCGATATTTCTGGGTTATGCACTTGGTTAGGACTTATTGCCGGTCCCTCCACTGTTTTCTCGCATGGTCTTGTAGGAGTCATTTTTTACCTACAAATTGCCAAGCGACGGTTACGACTACGCGTGGGAGAATGGCTCTCGACAGCTCATGTCCATTATCACGACTGCGGTTCTACTTTTCCTTGGCACCATTGCGGTCGCACTTCGGTATATGCACTCCTTGTCGCGCAAGGTGGCCCCTTCAGGACGGGTTCTTACGTTTGCTCAGGTTGTACTGTCGGCTGAAATACGTCCGTCATATCGGTATGGATGACAAATTCATGTTCAGTGCTTGGGTGGTCGCCATCGCTCTAGGGGTTCAGAACGGCTTTCTTGTTGGTTGGGGCACAGGGTATGCATTGTTGTGCTAATCAACACTGCCCATGACTGACGGCAGATGCAAGCCGTCATAGCGCTGATTTACCTCGAACTATCCTGGTTTCCTTGTCCAATACAAATTTGAGTATTTGTTACTGCACAGGAAAAACCACATTGATTCTTTCCGTGCGACGCAAAGGTAATTGCATAGACATATGTCTGCCTAAGACGATCATCGTTCCAAACACAGGCCTCCGTCGCGACACTTTCAGCCGCATACATGGGAGACATTCGAACTTTGAAGTCGCCATGCTAAGCAACAACAGACATGAAGCAGCCAAAGGGATCTTTTAAATAGGCATGGTTTTAGTACTCACGAACCGAGACATACTAGTCCTCCGTTGAACTTTTGTTCTTCTCGGAACAAGCAGACACATGTGCTCTCTTCTCTCCAATTTGATCTTTCAAGAAACAAGAAATAGGGACTTTATGGTTAGGCACAGGAGGTTCTAGACGCAGGAAATAAGCTTTTATACACGGCCCGATGGCCGAGATACCAAGAGATGCACGGCCAAGGTAAGAGGTATGTGACTTCAGTGTTGGAGACATGTGTTTTTATCTGTCGAAGTGACATGGTAAAGTCAAGCAACTGGGAGACATAAATTTGTAGTCAGACACGATTGATGGGCTCGTGAACGTGTGTTTCGAGATGCTGGTGCGCATTTTCATGATTGGCAACCAAGACAGAAAGACATGAATACAGTTAGAGCAGCTTTTCAAGTTGGCAGTGTATCACAATCTCATAACACGAAGAAGAACAGTATAGCCGACCCGTGCGTATCGAAAAAAAAGTAGCTTGATTTGGGAACATGGAGAGGGCTATAGAAAGCGAAAAGTCGAGCTTGTCAACTTGTAAAAAGCACGCGCCTTTTAACCCATGAGAAAGTTTTCAATCCCTGTGGTGTGTTTCCGTGAGAGACATGTGTATCGCACATGAATCATACAAGACGTGTTTCGTCATGTTTTGCGCCATTGTTTTCACAAAACGCCAGGGAGAAAAGGTGTTTGCCTTCATCGTCATATTCGTTACAAGAAAAAAGATCCGAGGAGCCAGTGTCGACATGAAGCGAACAATGGCTCAACGATTGACTTGGGCAGCGCCAGAGTAGAGGAAAAAAAAAAGAAAAAACTGGAGACTCGGTAGATGAAAACTCGAACAGGTATCAAGCACGTGCGCCGTAACCACCAACCCATGCAGACTTGTTTTACGAGATGATCAGCCGAGGAGCTTGTCCTTGGGAAGACGCTTCAGAGCTGCCTCGACGTCCTTGTGATCAACGACAACGCCGCTCTCGGAACAGCGAGCCTTGGCGCGAAGCTCTGAGCACAAATTGTCGATATCAATGGTACCATCCTTGAAGTCCGGGCGACTCGAGAGTTTGTCCCTGCTTGGGGTTAGTTCATCAGTTGTTGTGCTGTCAGCAGGCTCCACTGACCAAATCTTGTGGCAGTTGAGTAGCGAGTTGACGTCCTCGCCTGGAACCACCTCGTCTTCACCATCTTGTCCATCTTGTGCACGCTCAATTTGTTCGAGAGGGTTCGGTTTCTGCACAGCGGGTGTATCGCCAAAGTGGAATGGGCTGCCATACCCGGTGTTGAGGAAAGCATCGTTGAAGAAGCCACCAGTGAAATCGCCGTCACCAACAATGGCGCTCTGAGTGTCACGATATTCTCCAAAGAGTGTTGGATCGAATTGGCCGCCGTTCTGGTTCGCGAGGTAGTCAATGCCGTTGACGGCAGGGGTGGGTGACTTGGCGGATAAGACTGCAGGAGAAGGTTTGTCGTCAGATTGGGACATCGCACGGGGCATGGGATTACGAGGATTGCCGCAGGCCATATTGAGCTTTTCGCAGAAGAGAACCTCACCTTCGGAGTTTCCATGACACACATAACCGTCCGCGATCGTGTCCGCCTGCTGATTGGGCGAAGTATGGCTTGGTTCTGGCGACGTTCCACAAGAAGAATTTTGGTTGGTGGGCGATGTGGAGGAGTTGGATGGCGACTCTGAATGACTAGAAGAGCCGCTGTTGAATTGGAAGACACGCGATTGTGATCTAGTTGAGCTTTCGGTATTACTGCGGGTATTCTGGTTGCTTGGTGTGCTATCGTTGAAGCCAAAGAAGCCATTCAAGCTACCAGCGCGCTGGATGTTGTCCCCTGTATTGATCGGGCCAGGAGAGTCAGTAGTCGAACCGTTGGCCTTGCTGGTTGGACTGAGAGCGCGCCCAGTGCTGTTGTGCCGCCCCGAGACGCTCGAGGCCACGGATGCGTTCTTGTTCTTGGCCAACGGGCCATTATCCAGTAGCTGGGTGCCTGGAAGCCCACCAAACCGGGGAAACTCGAAAGAAAAGTTGTTGTTGCTACTGTTGTTATTCAGCATCGAGCTGAAGCCTCCTGCAAGAGGTGGAGTGCGGCTCATGCCGGTGCTGTTCATTGACAGGCGCTTTCGGTACTCTCGGAGCTCCACTTGCAGCCTCTGAACCTGGGCCCGCAAAAGACCGTTCTCGTGGTTTGTAGCATCGGAAGCCTTTTCGAGTTCCTGTACTTTAGTCTCCAGATCTTTCAGATGCTTTTCCTTGCGTTCCCGGAAAGCTCGCTGAGCGGCGCGGTTCTGGGCCTTGCGTTTCTATTGCTACAGTCAGCTTAGCCTTCATCAAGGCCCTCCGTGTAAACCTACAGTTGTGGGCTCAGAAGTCAGTGGCTTCCGCCCTGGCTTCTTCGCTTGCTTGTCGTCGCCTTCCCTGCGCTTGCCCCCGCCTTCGTCGTCGTCGGCGTCTTCATCGCCCGGGCTCTTCCGCTTTTCGCTGGAGTCGCCAGGGGTGTCGCCGGGGAGGGCGCCGATCATGTCACCGTCCGCATTGTCGAAGTCGAAGCCGTTGTCGCCGTCAAGGTACTCGCCGAACGGGCTTTCCTCCATACCGACATTGTTGAAGCCACTGCCGGCGTTGGATTGCTGTGGTGAGGTGAAGTAGGCGGGGTCGAGGCTATCGAGAGGGTACTGGAACTGCGAGTTGTTCATGGGCTGCTTGCCGTCAAGGCCTGCGGAGAAGAGGTCGTTCGGGTTCTGATTGTTGGAGGCAAGCGCTGCGAGCAGAAGGTCTTGCTGCGTCGCATCTAGGTAGAAGGGCGCACCGTTCTGGAAGTCGTTGGTGGTGCCGGCCATTGCGAGTGCTAAAGCGGGCTGGGGAAAGCCGTAGTAGCTGGTCTGAGCCGCGCGGCGGTGCCGACGTTTGGAGGGGCCCTCTTGCTATCGGCCTGAGACGTGCGATAACCGTTTTCGCCACCCGAATCACCGCAATGCACGGGGGAGCAGGTAGGTCGAGGTGTTGTGAGATTGAGGGAATGACGCAAATCGTCTGCAATAGAGACGAGCAGTGTGCACGGTGGGTAAAGGCGGGTACGAGTGCCGGCGAACGGCCGCTGGGCAGGTTTAAAAGCGCCGATGTGAGAGCGAGATGGGTTTGTGGGTGTAGCGCAATCTACGACAGCGACGAAGGAAGAGACTTGGGACGAGGAAGAAATCTGGTCGTCCGTCGTGAAAGGTGGTCAGATGGTGGAGGAGCAACGGCGCAACAGGTCAATTCGCAGCCTCAGCCTGGTAGCCTAAGAGTCTGGGCTGTTAGGATGCGGCACCCTTGTTGGTCGGCTCGGGCGACTTTTCGGAGCGACGCGCGAAAGCTCGTCAAGAAGCGGTGGACTGCAGATGCACGTGAGGGGAACGTCACTGATAGGCTGCGCTAGAGAGAGAGAGACTGAACTGGGAGAGAGGAAAGGGCGCAGCTGGTGCAGTGAGACGGACCCTTGGCTGATTGATAAGCACAGTGCGTGGTGGGGTAAAGAGAGAACGCCATCGAAGACAGCAGGAGTATATGCAGATGCTGGCTCCCTGTTCCTGGCAAGGCAGCCGATATTACTGTGTACTTGTCAATTTCGAGCAGAGCCTAGTTCAGCAGACGCGGAAAAAACCGAACGTCGTGGGGACGATGCTGCCATCTCGTGCAGCGGCGCATATTTCAAGACGTGAGTCGCAAAACGCTGAAGAGCACCTCAGGCGGAAGTTTCAGATGGAAGTCACTCTCGATTTTGAGCATGAAGTAAAGCATTGCACGATTGAACTGGATGGGATGGAACATGATGACTGTTGCCACTCATCCGGCGATAAGTTCCAATCAATTAGCTTCCTATTCTTCTCGAGAATGCGTCATGGCGATCCCTGTGATGCAGGTGACAAGCGCACGACATGCGGCGGAGACGTTGGTTGTGGTGACGCGCAAAATGGTTGACGGCCGTCCATCCACCACTCAGCTGTAGGGCTGAGCCGGGGAGAACTGGGGTCTAGGCGGTGGGTCGACGCCAAGACTTATGCCTGCCTCTTCGAGCGTCATGCCCGTCGCGACTTCCTCAACCGTAGGGGCTACCTCCAGTAATTCCCCCCACCACGACAACCCAAATCAGACGTCGCCTTTTCCACGCGCAGTTGCAAACATGGCAGATCACGCCAAGCAGACGAAGAATGCCATCAACGCCAAGAAGCAGGAGATTGCCCAGGAAGAGGCTCAACGGGCGCAATGGGCCGACCAGCTTGAGCAGATGGATGCGCTCCTCAAGGACACGGGTGGGTCTGAGGATATGAAGGCCATGCGCACCGAAATGGTCGACTCCATTGCCGCCCATGATGCGAAGCTCAATCGTCTGCGCCCCGAACTCGCCGCCCTCGAGGCTCAACTTCCTCAGACGGCGGCTTCTGCTGAGCCCGCCGGTCCCAAGTTCGATCCAGAGAAGCACCCCGTGTTGCGCAAGGCCATGGAAAAGCAAGAGCCCGAAAAGGCAGTGACTTTCAGCACCGGAGATATTTGCGAGGCGCAATGGACCGACAGGTCTTGGTACAAGGCCAAGATCCAAAGTATTCTCGGGTCTGTTTCAGCGCCCAAGTATCTTGTACGCTTCATCGAGTACGACGAAACCATGACTGTCGACCGGACTGCCGTTCGACCGCTTCCAAACAAGCGCAAACGCGAGCCCGAGACAGCCTCTACCGCCGCCCCTTCTGCCCCCGTCACCTCGAGCGCGCACGTCATCTCCGGCCCTGCCACTATGAACCCGAACGCTCAGGCTGTCAAAGGTGTCGGTGCCCCCGAAGACGCGGAAAACAAAAAGGCCAGCAGAGTTCCCACCAAGGGCACGCTGAAGAAGAGGCAATCAGCCTGGGCAGACTTCCAAAACAAGGCGACCAAGAAGGGCATTGCGAAGAAGGAGTCCATGTTCCGTACGAGCACCGAAGCTGGCAGTCGAGGTAAGCACACATTTTCTCTTAAATCGAATAGCTGCTAACATGTCACAGTTGGCTTCACTGGCTCCGGCAAGGGCATGACCGAAACCCACAAGCGCCAGCGCTACGACCACAAGGCAGACGCTGAGAAGGACGACGAGTACCCGGCTGAACGCAAGCGCTTCTGATTCGTCTGCACGGCATTCCAAACAAACGCTCTGTGGTATGTGCATGTGTAATCCGACACTTTTGGATAGTCTGAATCTCTGGCTTACGCTGCCTCCTGGCCGATATCAGACCTAGAAACATCTGGCCATCCAGCTACAATTAGCAATGGCATCTGAATGAGCCGCGGCGCTCGTCTGCATTCTTGCATATGGACCCTAACTGACTTGATGTAGTTCTCGTCGCATATGATCGTCTCAGCACCATCCTTTGCATGCATCATCATGGCGTCTACGGCATCTGCATATTTTCGGTATGATCTTTTGGCACAAACATTCCGCGTGTTGAGCCTTGTCACTAAGCACGATGCGCTCGCTAGGCGTTCGATACCCCTTCTACCTCCTTGTCTGACGAGACTGATGCCACTTATCGTTGGGTGGGAAACTGGTCTATCTGTCCGGTAAGACATACTCCCATGTTCCCTCCCATGATGTCGCGCACATGAACCATTACTCTCCGCAGAGTGGTCTCTAGCGTTGTGTACTACATAGTCGATGAGCAAGTAATACGATTTTTCTGGGACTGTGTACAAGAATGAAGTGCATGTTACAATTTGCCGTGAATAATCCGTGAATGCTGGCTATATCCTATGTTCTCTCGAAACTATAGCTATCCTTGACACGTCGTTGAGCGCCTTCTAGACGCGGGCGCTGCCATGTTTCGCGAATGCCCCGCGGTCCCACCTGGACGGATGCATCCTCGCGTCTTGGAGCTCGGCCAACCACTCCACCCCACGCCTCAATGCTGCAGCTTTCGCGACGCGACGGTCAACAAAGAGGCCCAAGGCATGTCGCAGCGGTGCTATAGATCCACCGGATTGCGACACGCGGATTCACCATGGAGGCGGACTGGGACGAGGTACGGCTCCTCTTAAGTTTGGCCTGCGACAAACACGACGCAATGAAAGCGCATAGTGGCTGACAAGTCAATAGCTAGCAATCGTTCAACTGCCACCACCCGGACCACATCTCCCCGCCGTGCCCATCTCGACATTTGCCTTTGACACGACGCAGGAGCTGCTATGGACGGGTAACAACCATGTGAGTACGTTCGCACACGGCCGGCTTCGGATACATCGTAGCTGACCACCCATAGGGGCGGGTCACGTCCTTCTACGGGCCACACCTCGAGCGATATACCTCTTACCGTGGACATGCTCCTCCCGATGGGCCCGTTAAGCAGTTTCTCTTCACCGACAAGGGCATCCTCTCCGTCTCGAAACAAAGCATTCACTACTCGCACCGTCGCGGCCTCACTCACTGGCATTTGACGTATGTTGGCATCGGCGAACGACAAGGGAATTGCGTATACGAGTAGTGGCTGACGATGAATCTATAGAAGCGCCGAATTCAAAGACCTGAGATGCATGAACTTTACTTCCAAGGGCACGCGCGAGATTCTCGTCGCAGGGTGCCAGGAGAACATGTTCAAAGTAGATGTGGAGAAGGGAGCCGTCACAGATACTGTATGTCTAAAACAGATCCCGATTGGATACAGCTAACCTCTTTTAGCTCCCTGCTGAAGCCCAGTACACCATAATGAAGCGCGCCGGTCAGTACCTGTGCGCTGCTACAAAGAATGGCGGCATTCACATCATCGATTCGAACTCGCTCTCGGTCATAAAAGTCTTCGAAGGTCATACTGGTAGCATCAGCGACATGGATGCAAAGGGCGATTTCCTCGCAACCTGTGGCTGGTCACCTCGGCAGCAATTCGCCTACATGCTCGACCCTTTCACAAACGTCTTTTCGTTGAAGACGCTGAAACAGCTCCCTCCGATTCCTTTTCATACCGGAGCCGCTTTTGTGAGAATGCATCCTCGCATGTCCACTACGGCTTTCATCGCCTCACAAAACGGCCAGATGCAGGTCATCGATCTTATGAACCCAGACTCAGCGAACCTGCGGCAATTGAACCTTTATGAGTCCTATCTGACAGGTTTCGAGATGGCACCCTCTGGCGAGGCCATTGCCCTAGCTGATTCGAACTCTCATATTCATCTATGGGGCTCTCCAGCCAAGGTGCACTTTCCGGAATATAGTAACCCCACAGAGACTGCAGACCACAACATTCCGCCACCCCCAGCAATGGACTGGAGTCCTGATACGTAGGTATTACATACAACTGTCCTCAAGCTCTGCTGATGATGATGATCAGACCGTTGAATACAGTCGGCATGCCCTACTATAAAGAACAGCTGTTGTCGAGCTGGCCAAGTCATCTGGTGTTCGAAGTCGGGTCTCCCGCACCGAAGATTGACAGCGCAATACTGAGCACCATGACGCGGACTGAGATCGGCTTCTTCGCGAAGAATCCCAAGACAAAGCGCAGAAACCAAGCCGAAGCAACTCGACACGTGGACCGAGTGAGCGAGTCGCTGTCAGCGCCCAAATTCTTGAGCGAGAAAGCCCGTGCGCCACAGTCCTTTGCAGAACTAGATGCAAAGGTGTCGGAGACCATGGAAACTTTGACCGACTTGCATCTTGACGACGTGACTAGGAGAGACGTTCCTGCAATGTATGGAAACGTAGAGATCAAGTATAGCAAGTTTGGCGTGGATGACTTCGATTTTGCGTATGTCCCAATACTTATCCTGCTTCTTCATCAACTCACCAATCTTTTAGGTATTACAACCAGACGCCTTACTCTGGCTTGGAGACGCACATCACCAATTCTTACGCCAATTCACTTTTGCAGCTCTTCCGGTTTACGCCATTGATCCGGAATCTTGCTCTACAGCACACCGCTTCGCCATGCCTTTTCGAGTCGTGTCTCCTTTGTGAGCTCGGCTTCTTGATAGACATGCTTGAGAAAGCTGCTGGACTCAACTGTCAAGCTTCTAACTTTCTCAAAACTTTCAGTGGGCTGTCCAATGCAGTATCATTGAATCTGCTCGAGGAGTTCGCACCGAACGTCGCGCTCACAAGCATGATCCAAAATTTGAATCGATTCTTGCTGGAAAAAGTGTCGGAAGAGTTCAGACAGATGCTTCCCAGCCATCCGGGTCCGTCGGCCATGGACCAGGTCCTGGAAACGCAGGCTAGAGCAAGCATGCGGTGTGCGCAATGCAACAACGAAACCATTCGTGGAGGTAAGAACTTCGTCAATGAACTCGTGTACCCGGCAAAGCACATCATGAAGAATACGCGGATGCCCCGTCCTACCTTTTCACAAGTTTTGAAGACCAGTGTTGAGCGACAAGATCAGACTAGGGGCTGGTGCACGAAATGCAATCGATATCAGCAGATGGTGCAAAGGAAAACTATACAGTCAATTCCTGGCGTATTGATGCTGAATGCTGCTATTCAGAGCCACGAAGCAAAGCTGTTGTGGGCGATACCCAACTGGCTCCCACAAGAAGTCGGAATCATCGTAGATAAGGGTCAGTTCTACTGCTTCGAAGGTCAGGATCTAAAGCTCCACCTTCAGCGCGGTGTGCACCAGATCATGGTGTACGAATTGGTCGGCGTGGTTGCAGACATCAATAGCGGGGAACATCAAAAGCCGCACTTAGTGGCGACCATCAACACCTCGCCGTCGTCGCGAGAAGAAGACCAGGAAGATAGGTGGCATCTCTTCAACGATTTCTTGGTGAGGCCAATACCAAGAGAGGAAGCCCTACGTTTCGAACCCAGCTGGAAGCTGCCATCAGTTCTGACCTTCCAGCTGAAGTCAGCTCGCAACAAGATCGACGACTCGTGGAAGAACAACCTCGACACCTCTATCCTCTATCGATGGTGGTCATCCAATCCGACGCCTCCCGAGGCGAAGTTTAAGCTGCTCCAGCCTTCCTCAGAAGCGCCACGCCCCGGCTACCCTGTCGCCATTGACGCCGAATTCATCCGCCTCCAGGCTGAAGAGATTGAGATGAAGGCCGACGGCACGCGGCAGACCATTCGCCCTGATCGCAAGGGGCTTGCACGTGTCTCGGTGTGTCGCGGTCAGGGCGAACATGCCGGTCTTCCCTTCATTGACGACTACATTGCCGTGACGGAGCAAGTGGTAGACTACCTCACCGAATGGTCTGGCATATCTCCCGGCGACCTCAACCGCGAGACTTCGCCGCATGCGCCTGTCTCCTTGAAACATGCCTACAAGAAGCTCTGGCTACTGCTCAACCTAGGCTGCGTCTTCGTAGGCCACTCGCTCGCAAACGATTTCCGAACCATCAACATCCACGTCCCCAAAAACCAGGTCGTGGACACCAGTAACCTATGGTTCAAACCTGACTTCAAGCGCAAGTTGAACTTGAAGTTCTTGGCGTGGTGCGTGCTGAAAGAGAGTATCCAAGAAGCCACCCATGACTCCATCGAGGATGCTACGACCGCACTAAAGCTGTGGCGAAAGTGGCAAGAGTTTGAAGACGCCGGCGTACTCGAGCAGATGTTGAACGATGTGTATGCCAAGGGAAGCTTGGTGGGTTTCAAGGCGCCAGGAAGTGGAGGCAGAGCGATTGGAAACAATGGCCAGGGTGCAAAGCCGGTTGCTGCGGGAAGTAGCGATACACCGGAGCCCTTGACTACACCGAAGAAGGGCGGAAGCCAGTTTGGCAGCGTTGGGTTCCGGAGTCCGCTGAGACGTTGATGTAGGTTGTGGGGTGGTGAAGGTGAAACTAGAGCCGGTCAGCGGGAGGGGCTCAGGTGGAAGAAATCTCATATCGTTATCGATTCAAAAAAGTGCAAAAGATAAAAATGTAAATTCGTTCGTATCGCTGCTGACAGTCTTGAGTGTATCATTCAGCTACCCTCTTCATACGATTAGGTAGCCCCTTTGGCCTGGGTTGCATACAAAGGAGCGCTGGTGGAAAACAACATTTTGCCCGAGCAACTCTCACCATGAGTCGTTGTGAATTTCCTTCTCCTCCGACCAGAGCATAACTCGGTGCTCTGTCACTGTGGCTCCGTCCGCAGATGGAGCCACGCTGGCCTTGGGATGCTGGGAATCGTACTTGAACAGCAATCTTCCGCCTGCGGTGTCATCGAGTAGCCCCCCATCTCCTTCTAGAACAGGATCATAAGCGAATTCTTCCCACCTTCCCGTTTCACCAAGCTTTGGGAGGTAACTGTTAGCCTTCTCCATCATC
Source organism: Stemphylium vesicarium (assembly GCA_004380135.1). Lineage (NCBI taxonomy): Eukaryota > Fungi > Ascomycota > Dothideomycetes > Pleosporales > Pleosporaceae > Stemphylium > Stemphylium vesicarium. The sequence continues at coordinate 190,909 of QXCR01000032.1, read as the reverse complement.
TTGTCCCCATATTGTCTGCAGTCTCCATCCTCCCTGGCGTTGGTGAAAGGGTGAATGAGATAGCCTTTGATGTGCTCATCTTTGAGTTGGTCGGCAGCTCGCTTCAGAGAATCCTGCGTTTTCGTTCTGCCTTGGCATGGCCCAATCTCAAAGCCTTTCAGCACACTCTCTTCAAATATCTTATCTTGGTTTCCGTCGTACTTTTCAGAGAGGGAGTGGTCTGCGTCCGTGTCAAAGGAAATGCTCTCCCAGTAATGCCCAATGCATACACCCCGACGACTAACAATCACCATCATTGTAAACCCAACTAGGTACGTGGCGCTCAAGCTCATTTCCTCGTTGTTGTAGAATCTGTACTCCGCGAAGAGAGGTGTTGACATCGTATTCTGTCTTCGCAGGGTCCGGATCTTTCAAAGTCCAGACCACAGGCTCTACTTCGCCAGCCTCTTCTACTGTATACCCACATATGTCCATCCCATTAGGTGATATCATGCGCGGGTGAAGGGTAATATTGCGAGACATTGTGGAATCGAAGATGCTTCTCTTCGCATTTTTGGGATCGAGCTTCGGAGCACTACATTTTGGGCATCCATTGCGACGCTGCAAGTGTTTTGGGAGCGGGAAAGGACCTCCAAGCTGTGACGGTATCCCGATATCTTTGTTCAAGGGGCTCTTCCCCAAGTCGAAAGCATTTCCTGGTCATCACTTAATTTTGTACCTCTTGGGAGATGGGGCGAAAGACCTACGTTGTAGGACATTGGCATAAACATTCCAGATGAAGAAGAACATCATGGGGAGATAGTAATGCATCTCGAAAGTCGATGTAAGGCTTGAGTATAGGGAGAATAGAATGGCTGAACTTTTGAACTTGGACTTGCATATGGAATTTGATGTTGGTACAATTCTCCGTGTTATTTTGCTATATAGGTTTAGAGACACTGGGTACCTTCTAGGACTAAATATCGGCATTCATTCGAGCCCCCTGAATAACCTTGGGAGACGTGGCTTCAACATGCGTAGCGATAGAACGACACGGCATTTCGCCGCCCTCGCGCACAGTTTCAGCTGTGACATTTAATGGCAGGTATCATTATGCACATGTCTCAATTCCTCGGTAACCGAAATGCGAAGTCTGGAAGGCGTGTGGTGGGGTAGCTACAGCTTTGGCGTGACGCAACTAGCTCCAGGGCAAGACTATGAACGGTCTGTAGGCACTGTATTCCAGCTACCTAACCCAGATGCTATTTACAGTCGAGATAAGGGAAAAGAGAGAAGATAGTTGCCATCACTTGTGTTTGTGTTCGCGCACGGTCCACGCGCTGCTGAGGCAAGGTGAGGGACCGCTGCCGGGGCAAGGTGGGGGAAAGAAGGTGGGGGACAGAAGGGAAGGAAGCGACTAGGCCAGCAGCCTAGTCATGTGACCTCGGGCTCAGCCCGTTACAGAGACATTGGGGCAGGAACATGACCGTGCCGCATACGATGGAAACTCAACCCGCTCGCTTTGCCACCATGCTACTTCCTCTATCCTTTTTCCAAACTTCCCACCCCCGAAATGACCCTCCCACCAAAGGATGTTCAGAGTGCCATCCGCTCAGGCAACGTCGAGCGCGTTCAACTATGGCTGGACAGCTGCCGATCGCCAACCGACCGAGCTTTGCAAAATGGTCTCACTCTCGCAATCAGAGACGGGCCGCTAGAAACAATCAGGCTTTTTCTTGACCATGGCGTCTTGCTCATATGGTCGTCTTATAGCGCTGCTTTCGAAAGAAACGAGCCTGTAGTGTTCCAGGAACTTCTTGGTCATGGCTGGAACATCAGCTCTACGGAATTTCAGAACCCTGCTGTGCAGTGAGCTTAAATTTGAACTGCATTCTCACCCCTAACATTTGCATAGAAGGGCGCTACACTCCGAACCCCTTTTGCGTTGGTTGTTGAATCACTGCGCCAATCCCAACACTGAGTCTGTGAGGCGACGAGGGTCTTGTTTGCAGCCTTGCACCCCGATCGCTGCGGCATCGAGCCTAGCCGACCCGACCCCACTCCAGATTCTACTGTCTCACGAGGTTGAAATGGATTCACTAGCTTTGTTCCATGCTATAGGAGTTCGGGGTCAGAGAAACGGCACAGCTATCATGGCTGTGCTAATCGACCACGGCGCCGATGTTGATTACTTGGCAAAGAATTGGGCTAGACCGCTGAGCCACGCTGTTCGTTACAACACAAAGGAGAAGCTAGTGTATTTGCTGTCCCGAGGCGCAGACCCTACTCTGCGTTCAAAGTCCGGCTGGACGTCTGCAGAAGTCGGGCAGAAGAGTGGTCTCCCGGAGCTCTACGAAATTCTGAAAGAAGCCAAAGCTTGCCATGCGCCGCAACAGACGCCATGTTACGACCGGCATTATGCAGCTCCCGCTGGCGACATCTTTTCTCACGGTATCCTTATTCCTTACCATATTTCCTTGGCAGAAGACTTTCTGGGTCACGGTAATATGTTTTTGTACCCGTTGACTTTTTACATCTCTCTTAAAATGGATGTCAACCCCCTACGAATACTGCGACCCACTTTGCATCAAATGCTGAGACACGTGACAAAGTCTTGACTATACCACGCCGCTTGTCTGCAGGGATTTCCAAGCCCTACCACGCCCCTCCTCTGCCGGGGTTCCTACCCTTTCTTTCCACACCTTCAAGGTTGGAACGGCAAGAACGGACAGCGAAATCAATCCCAACATGTGGCCATCATTGCCGCATGACATCAAAGAGATCATCAAATCGGACGACATTGGGCGACTCGGTGATAGGCTACCTCTGCGGCCAGATTCAGACCAGAAAGAATTGAACAGATATTTGGAGTTCGCTTTGTCGGAGGCTTCGCTGGATACAATCGACTACTTGATCAACCATGGAACTAAGTGGATGCGTTTCTCGATCCGCAACGCTATAAACTAAGGAGATCCCGCCGTATTCCAACTCATGCTTGATTGTGATTAGGAAATCAATTCTACATAACTTGGCCCCACGGTCATCCAGTAGGTGGCCTTCCATTAAACAACCTAGCCGTTTCGCTGATCTTCTACTAGCATGGCTCTCGAAAACCACGAGCTACTCCGCTGGCTGCTGGAACATGGCGCGAAGCCAAATATTTTCACAGAACGGCTAGAAGGATCCTGTGCTGAACGCGAAACCCCACTCGAGATGGCGATGACGCTTTCCGACCCGTGTCCAGCTGAAATCCTTCTGTCTCATGGGGCGAAAATGGACTCGTTCCTATTGTCCAGCGCTATTGGTGACCATACTTGGACCAGAGACACGGCCACCTTGGAGCTACTGATTCAGCGCGGGGCGTATGTCAATTGTGTCTCGGAAAGATGGGGCACGCCGTTATTCCATGCTGCCGACTGGGTAAAAGAGGACCAGCTCAGGATACTGTTGGATAACGGCGCAAATCCTGCATATCGCGACGACCGAGGAATGACCGCAGCGGAGCACGCAAGGCAGGTTGAGCAGCTGCAACTGGCAGCCATCATCAACGCTGCGATCGATGCCACGTTGTTCAAGCCCCCTACCTCGGAGAAGCCACTTAGTCAAGTTGAAGCAGGTTGTACGTGATGAGGGGCTAGGGTTGAAAGTCTTCGGATCCCAACTTATTTCGCGTATGCTAAGAACGTCTTTGGTTATTCGAGTCTCACCCAATATGTCTTTCCTTTGTCATGTTCAGGGACAATCTGTCGACGAGATTGCTCGAAATCTCCCTCATTCGACCTTGTCGCCTTTACCTCTGACCACCGCAAAGATGTGTATATCTGAGGAACCGTATGAGGATATGGGGTGGTGCGCGTAAGTGTATCCCTTTTTGTCTAACCAGATGCGTCATTTGGGGATTTTTGACTAGCAGACGTTTTGTAGGGGCTATGATTAGAAAATGGACAAGAACGATTGCCGGTATGCGCTGCGTAGGTTGTTCAAGGAGTGCAATACTATTGATGATACGTTTCGCGCGGAAAAATACACGTATCGTTGTGTCGAGCATAAGGTGTATTCGACGAATGATCCTAAAGACGATTGATACGGAGGCACGGTGCTGGCAATCGTATTGGCCCGGCTACATGTGTCCATCTTTATCGTTTTGGAATAGAAACGTAGCGTTTGCACATTTCCATCGAGCGTCATTTTTAGTCGGAATGTATACATTGTGATTTCGATACTTTGTACGTTAAATTTACATTCCCTTATGTAGTCGGATATCTATTCAGATTGTCTCTGTCTGAGATACATCTAATCATAAGGCTTCATAAGTTCATTACCAGCCACAGCCTCGGCAAAGCCCTCGAGCACGGTCGTATGGCACCAAGGCTTCTCACCAATCTCCTTGTTGATCGCGGAAGAAAAGCAGCCCGACCAACCTAGTCTAGGCAGTTGCTTGACGACCTGTTCGATGACGTCCTTGCTTACGAGGTGGGGTTGCCAGCCCATGTTATCTTCTAAATGTTAGTCATGTTCTACGTCTCACAACCAGAGCATCTTGGATACCACTCACCAAATTCCGTAGCGATCTGCACAAGCTGCACCATTCGGCTGACCATGCCCGTCTCGCCAGGATCTTGGTGCCGGATGATGGCTTCAGCAACGCTCTCGGCCTGGGCACTCGGCGCTCCAAGGTCCATCAACTTGGTCATGGCGATGAAGCCGCCCTGGAACTCGAACGACATGTGGGTTGCAGACATGTTTGCTGGTGTGGTACCGATGTCGTGGAAGAGGCAGGTGAGCGCCCAAGTTTCGAAGAAGGTGTCCGAGGCCCATGTTGGGAAGTGCTGAGACACGATTGTATGGCCTGTTTGGTGTCAGACTAGCCCTGGTTTATTGGTGTCGTGCCGAAAGAGCAGTGACGTGTGGCGGCAAGAGCGAGGTGGCACGTACCGTAGCAATAGACCCTCAGACTATGATTGTATGTCTCCTGAGGCAGTTCCTTTTTGGCTTTATCATGCGCTTTGTTCACCAGTTCTGTGTTGGGCCAAATCTCTCCGAAGTTGACGGTGACTGCGTGCGTCTTGGCGTCATCGGCAGATGGAATGTTTGAGCGGTTGCGTGGAACGGCCGTCCAGCCGAACTCTTCGACGTGCTGTTTGGACATTGTAAATAATTTCCGCTGTCGAGTATGAGGGGAAAGAAGTGAATGGAAGAGGATGTGGGAAGTGTGAAGGTGCGTTCAACTTTAAACTATCAAAGTACGCTTGTCGCGGGTACGCCTTTGGTCCGAAAGAGGTTAGATTTGGCATACGGTTACACCTGCGCTAGTGGCCGTTGAGTCGCTGACTACACACAAGCAATGGCGTGCCGTTGGAGGCAATTTTCAATCCCTGATAGCTTGCACTTGATGATCTTCGATCATTATCAATTTTCTTCAATTGATAGGTATGACGTCACATGATTGATGACGACACTATACGTACATGTGTACTTTGTAGTTTCGAATCATCCAGGAACCCACTATGTGACTGAAAGACGGCGACTATCCTTCTTACTCTGTCCCACACTACTGATGCCTTTGTGCCGTGGCCGCGTCCCTTCTGCACCCTTGATATCAATGTCCTTGAACACATACCAGCCTCCGCAAATCGCTAAACCCGCCACATTGAAGACGGCTCCAAGCACCAAGGAGAAACTAAGTATGAGAACCGTTCCCCAATCTGTTGCATGTGGATTCCTCCGATGCAAATTGATGGCGAAAGCGACGATGGCAAAGGCGATCATTAATAGAAATACGCCGGGCAGGTGAGCGTAGCGCCAGAGGGCCGAGAGAGCGAAGCGTCGAACGAAGCTTTCCATACTTTTCGTTGTGTCGTCTTGAGTAGGTTGCGTTTCATGCGGATTGGCAAACTGCACATCTTTGAACGTGTACCATGCGACGAAACGCGCGATGCCACTGTGGAATAGGAAGTTAATAATTATGGAAACTAGGAGGTTCAGCAAAGAGACGATCCAGCCTGCGGAGTCCGGATATCGCATGAATTGGATTGCAAGAGCGAAAGTGAGTCCATCGGCGAGGAAGATATATAGGCCAGGTATGTAGAAGTAGAGCCATGGGATGCAATTGAGAATTTGTATCAGTACGTGGGTTGTTCGGGTGTTCTTCATGTTCGGGTGTGCAGTGGATGTGGTAGGAGGCAAGCGTTGTTGATTTGGGTTCAAAAAGGCTTGATGTGATCTTAGAGACCTTGGCTCTTGGGGGGTCGGGTAGGTAGGCGCAGATGGCTGCCGTTACCCGTTGGCATCTCCATAACGTCCGCGCACGGCCCCATAACTGTTGTTGACAGCAATGTTGAGCCGCGTCGTGGTGTTAGACTCGATGTGCGACTGCACCGAGATATTGAGCATGGATTCATTGACCGCAAGTAACGACGTGCCGCTCGATACGACGACTCATCTTGTAATGAGCCGCAGCTCCTTATCTCCGATTGTCTTAAATCGATCGGTATGACATCACATGATTGATCCCAACATCATAAATATGTACGTACCTAACTTTTGACCTCCTCATAATTATGGTGAGGGGTCAAAGGAGGTCTAATTATGCCCGAACTCCAGTCGACGCCTCAGCCGCGATAGCAACTCATACCTATTACAGCGCTGTACCAGGAGTTCTTCATGATCCGTGTAATCCTTCCCCCAATCTCACATGCTCATCACTTGGAAATTCCCCGAAAAGTCTTCTTCAGGCCTCGTGCAGGCGGCGACTCGCCGCGTGCCGCATCGGGCTCCTTATCGAGCAGATGAAACTAACATCTCTCCAGTATCCTGCTGATCACAGCACGTTTTGTCCAACCTGGGTTGCTTTTCTGGCCACTTCATCAATCTCTGTCACATATCCACATGGAAAAATGCCTTGTCGGCCTTTAAGACTTCCCTTCCACCATCCATGTTTGTGGCTCATATTTGAAGACATTAGAATGCGGTCCACAGCTTCCAAGGGCAAGTACTGACTTTCTAGCTGTTCTTCTTTTGGTCTTTCAACGAGCATGTTCTCTATCCGACTGTAGATCACGGTGACATTGGTCCGGTCTTGATACAACGCCTCGAATGGTGGCAGATCCTGTATTCTGAATTTTGAGGCAACATCTTTCGGGTCTTGCTATGTCCCATAGTCCAAGGATCGCATGGGCGTTTTGCAGTGATCTCGAAAATCTCTCCTTGTTGCTTTAGAAGGGAATCGTGGAATATTCCCAGATCACATGGCCAAATTGCTTTGATAGTTGTGATCTTCTAGACTTGTAGTCAGGCCCGTGGAGGTAGCCCAAAAAGAAAGCTGAAAGATACAACAGAAGGTCGCGGTTGCATACCAGCAGGCTCAAAAGCATGGAATAGTAGCAGTCCAGAATCGAGGGTTTAGGCAGGGAAGTGGAGCGTACTTTGTTGGGCATGATTGGCTCAGATAACACCTGAAGGTAAGAGAGAAGTAATGTTCCTGCATGGGACGTTTCGTAGCTGTCCCAATTGTGACCGGCGCCATACGATAGCGACACATCAAAACCCTTTCTCAGTGTATGAATTCGTTCTTGTTCCGATTTGGGAAGTCTTTGGAAACAGTCATTGCCAGCGGAGTTCTGGTAGGCTCTGAAGGGTTTCATCAGTCGCCACTGTAATATTGTTCGTGTTAGCAACTGCACGGCATTGGCAATGTCGTTCAATGTACGCAGCTAAATCATAATCAGCGACGGGTGACATGACTAAGCCCAGGGAGCTTTTATCCGTATAGCTCCCAACATACTGAACAATGTGTCGGTGCTTAAACTCTCTAGAATCTCCATCTCGTTAATAAATGCCTTCACAGCATCTCGAGAGGCGGCGTTACTGAAAGCAGCGCTTCTGCGTACACGCTTGAGGGCAAATTGCTTAAAGCTTGTTTTGCTCCGGATCCTGCCAACTTGACCGTAGCCGCCACTGCCAAGCCTACCCAGTATATCGAAAGGTCAGGGTTCGCCGAACTCAAAGTGTCTATGGCTGCCACTCTCCAGACCAAATGCCTTTGTAAGTATAATGCCTTGTTGGTGCGTGACTGCCGCCTCAACGTTCGGGTCAAGGAAAGATGGGAGTTTGCGGACGTCTACTGGGAATAGTTGGTCGCTAAATCCTACGCCGACTACCTCCTCAAGGTGATCCAGATGCCCAATTGGGCGGAACAGGGTATATGTGTGAGGATACTTGGAAGCGAAATGTTCGCACTGTTCGAGTAGGAAGGCGACCTGATCGATCTCGCTGTCGTCGAAGACCGTTCGAGGGGTAGGAGGATCGAAGAATGCCGCCAGCCGCCCGTCTGGTGTGTCGCATGTTGGACATGATGGCGCCATGCGTTCGTGTCGTATAATACAACAGATGGGTTATTAAAAGCATGCGATGTGATGACTTGAGTGTGTTAACATCAGGGAAGACTACTCTGGGCGAGGCTGGCAGTCATGTTGGTAACCGGGCAGTGCAGCTAACCGATGCCTGCCTGGAGTTACACAAGGATATTGGGGGCCTAAAAGCTATCAACCGTGGTTCTGCCACCATGAGAATACATCTAAAAAACGTTAATCTGGGGCTTTGAGGCAGATCAAGGAAAGACATGAAAGGCATGACTTGAGGCCGATTAGACGTATTGCTTTCGCGGATATCAGCGAACGAAGCCGTATTATTTTGTTAATTATGGGATTCATATCAGCCATACTATGGTCTTCTGCTTGGGTTGTGGTTCTGCGTAGTTCCAAGGGAATACGAGAGTTGGAATGTCAAGAGGGAAGCAAGGGAATCTCAAGTGGGGCCGGACTCGCGTGCCTGCCGATCGGTGTTTGCGCACGGTCCCAAAACTTTTGGTGACATCAATGTCAAGCCGCGTCGTCCAAGTACAGAGAGACCGACAAGCAATCTTCAATAGCCGCAATGAAGCCTCAAACTCCCGCAAGGGTAGTACGTTCAATACGGGCCTCCAGAACGCAGCCACCACAATGTTGCACACGCTTCGATTCTGCTCGCTTCCGAACGTTTTCCCCATTGGCGTCGCGAAGCATATCCACCACGACCCCGAGACACCATAACCCCCCGTCCAACTCTACGGTTGACGCAACAGAAGTCTCACACTTCAGTGCGCTCGCCTCGTCATGGTGGGACCCTCAGGGACCTTCACGGCCCCTTCATCTCATGAACCCCCTCCGACACGACTTCATAACCCGATGCCGCTCCACCACTGCATCTGGTATATCTGAGAAGCTCCGCTACCTAGACATTGGCTGCGGCGGCGGTATCTTCGCTGAATCTGCTGCGCGCCTCCCTACCACCACCTCCGTCACCGCCATCGACCCCACTCCCCAAGTCCTCGCTATCGCCGAAGCGCACAAACGACGCGACCCAACACTGACGTCGCCTGGTAAACTGACGTACCTAAACACCTCGATCGAAAACCTGCCCCGCCCTACTTCGGATACCGAGGCCTTTGATGTGGTGACGCTCTTTGAGGTCATCGAGCACGTCAATGCGCCAGGTCCGTTTCTGGAACACATATTACCGCATGTGAAGCCCGGTGGTTGGCTCATAATGAGCACGATCGCGAGGACGTGGACAAGCTGGCTGGTCACCAATGTAGTCGCAGAGGATATCCTTGGGATTGTGCCCAAAGGCACGCATGAATGGAGCAAGTATGTCAATGAGGGGGAACTGAGGAGTTGGTTTGCAAAACAGCCAGGGTGGGGCAATGTGAAGAATATGGGTGTCATGTATGTACCTGGTTTGGGATGGAAGGAGGTTGGTGGGAGTGAGCAGTGGGGAAATTACTTCTTTGGTGTGAGAAGAGAGGCTTGATGAAAGACCAAGTGACCATAAAAGGTATGCCGTTATGTAAGATTCGTTCGATGAGGTTCTCGTGGAAACATGATACCCAAGAAGTAATGTACAATATATGCAACGTCCTCTTGGACGTTTCCCGTGCACACCAAAGGCTGCACAGTCCCCGATGCCCTGACATGAATCAGGCCAAACGCCTAGCAATGCCTCAGTCGTTGTCTCCTATCTGCGAACCATTGGTCATATCTACCCCGAGCGCTGTTATTGACCCTCGTATGCTCCTCGTCATGACTTCGTTGCGGGTCTCTCTTCGAAGGGCGTAGGCATATTCCTGTTCGGGTCCGCCGCGCCATTTGCCATTTCCACAACATCATGACCACCGGTCATCTTCCACGCTCTCAGATAATCCTCGCCGGTGAATCGCTTGGGATAATTTTGCGCTTTGCCAGAGTCGAGTTCTCGTACTTTTTCCAGGCTTGCATCAACAAAGGGTGTCAACTTTCAACTGTCAGCACTTCCCCTCACCATCTATTCTCTAGTCGTATTGTTCCCAGGCTTCGGTACACACCTCGCTGCTATCCGTTCCCTTAATTGGGTACACATATGTCCGTATCTTGCTCCAGTCGGGTGTGAAGTTGCCGTATTTATTGATTGTGCCCATTGAGCCCACGCGATTGCCCTTATAGTATTCCTTGCCAGCCTGTTTCGGGGATAGCGGCAGACGCCGCAGCATCTTCTGGAGCGAGGGCGTGGGTTTGAACATTGTGGCAGTTCGTCTGTGGCCGTGCGATTGAACGAGCGATGCGACGGCGGCGTAATTCGTAGAGGTTGATAGACGCTGCGGAGTTCGCGCGGAGGTGGCACGGGCCAGGGTTCAAAAAAAGTGCAGCAGCCAAGATTTCGACTTGGATTTGCCCGCCGCAACTGTCGTCCACCACCACCAAAACACCACAATGCCGCCTCGAGTAGCAAGGAGCTCGGTTCAGAGCAGCGGCTCTTCTGCAAAGGGTCGCTCTAATGCGCGAAATCCTAAGAAAGCGCAGAGGCGCGCCCTTGACGCCTTTTCCATCGCGCATTACGACAACCCGGACGATGCAAAGATTCGCAAGAACCGCCTTGGCGAATTCGACCCTGCTTTCAACCGGAAGCGAGCGCGCGACGACGAAGACGAGGAAGAAGAGGACGAAGACGATGACGACGGTGCCGGGCCGAAGAGACGCAAGAGAAGGTCTGGAGACGAAAGTTACGACGAAGGCAGCGACTCCGACGGCAACACCTGGCAGATGGGCCACGTAGATAACGATGACGACGACGACAGCATCGATTCGGACGAGGCTTTTGGCGACAGCGACGAAGAACGATTCGAGGGCTATACCTTCCGGGGCAGTTCCAAGAGCCAGAAGAGTAAGCCGAAAAAGTCCAAGAGAGAGCAGGACCTGGAAGACGAGGACGGCGATATCGACCTGGACGAAGGCGACAGCGCAGATGGCGAGGAAGAGGACGAAGACGATCTGGGCGAGGATGCTATCGACCTGGCAACCGCACTCGATCAGTACGAGGAGGACGAGGAAGAGGAGAGAAGAGAGGCAAAAAAACAGAAGAAGAAGCAGGCTTCTGCGTTCGACGACAGCGACGAAGAGCCCAGCGAAGGGGAGGACGTGGAAGCTGATGGCGCATCTGATCTTTCCTCTGACGACGAAAGTGACGACGATCGACAGGCGCAACTGCAAGACCTGATTTCTTCGCTAGCATCAAAGGAAAGCGAAAAGGCCAAGGGCAGGAGAGTCGAAGTCCATGAATCCGCCGCACCAGATGAGTTCGGTGTGGCCAGGAAGGTTGATCTTATGAGTCTCAAGCCCAAGGTCGCTGATGCGGAGAAGAAGAAGGCACTGAAGCTCTTGCAAGATGACAAGTCTTCGAATCGTAAAGACATCGCCCGCAAGCTGGATGCGCCTCTGCCCAAACGACAGCAAGACAAGCTCGATCGTGCTGCCGCCAACGCCAAAGCCAACGAGACTCTCGAGAGGTGGACGGACACTATCAAGCGCAACCGCCGAGCTGAGCACCTGATGTTCCCTCTGCAAAACGCCAGCGGAGGTGAGCCCACCGGAGAAAAGACGCTCCAGCCCACGACCACTTCTGCCCCTACCAACGATCTCGAAAGCACCATTCAGTCTATACTTCAGCAAAGTGGTTTGTCGAATGGCAAAGAAGATGAAGACAAGATACAGAAGTGGGAGGAACTGCAAACCAACAAGCTTCCCGTCGAAGAGGTTGCTAGGCGTCGGGCTGAACTGCGGATGCAGCGCGAACTGCTCTTCCGTGAAGAAGTCCGAGCGAAGCGCATTAAGAAGATCAAGAGTAAGGCTTACCGACGGGTGCACCGAAAAGAGCGAGAGAGGATGTTGGAGAAGGAGCGAGAGCAACTGAAGGCAGACGGCGTTGATCTTTCCGAGGAAGAGCGCGAATACAACGACCGCCGACGAGCTGAGGAGCGCATGGGTGCCAAGCATCGCGACAGCAAGTGGGCCAAAGGCATCAAGGCCACAGGTCGTGCCAATTGGGATCAAGATGCGCTTGATGGCGTGACTGAGATGGCTAGACGAAACGAGGAGCTCCGACGCCGCGTCGAAGGCAAGACTGTCCGTGATGACGACGACGAGGGATCTGATGTGCCTAGCGATGAAGAAAGCGACGACGATGACGATCAATCTGACAACGACGCACTCCAGAAGTCCCTCGGCAAGCTCAAGGAGAACCCGTTCTCGACCGGCAAATCAAAGATTGGAGAGATGGCTTTCATGCAAAGGTCCGAAGCCGCCAGGCGCGCGCAGAACGACGAAGCCGTGGAGGCAATGCGACGCGAACTTGCTGGCGAAGACAGTGAAAATGAAGAGCTTGATGAGAATGCTACCAAGGCTGGGCGGAGAAAGTATGGCCCCAACTCCAACATTGCTGCTCCAGCGATACAGATCAACCGCAGCGAGTTCGAGGAGCATCCTGGGTCGGACGAGGAGGGTGCCCAGGCGGCTGCCGATGGCGAGGAAGCTTCAACAGAGCAATCCTATAACAAAGCTACCGCATCAAAGAAGAATGGCCTCAGCGGTCTATCCAACGGCGCACGCAAAGAGCGCAAGGATGTGGCGCCATCACCAGTGGAGAACGGAAGCGGCTCTTCCAATCCCTTCTTGGTCAAGGCAAAGAAAGAGAAGAAGGCAGCCAAGGAGCCTGAACTCTACCCAGCCCCCGAAATTACAAAGCATTCTGGCCAAGAGAAGGCCGTCGTGCAGTCAAAGCCGGCTTCGAAGGCAAAGTCACAGAAGAAATCGAAACAAGCTGAGAAGCCGCAAGACACTAAAGTCGATGACTTCCTCAAACAACGCGTTACCACGGCGGACGACGATGGCTGGGCGACTGTGCTGGGTGGCCAAGACGACGACGAAGACCAAGACGAGCAAGTCCTCGAGGACGAGGGCATCGACCTGGATGTTATCATGCGCAACCACGCCCTCACAGCTAAGGGTTTCGCGGGAGACGACGTAGAGGCTGACTTTGATGCCGAGAAGAACGCCACCATTGCCGAAGAAGAGGCAACCGAAACCACCACCTTCCTTCCCGGTTGGGGCTCCTGGACCGGCGATGGCATGTCCAAGGCTGAGAAGAAACGCAACCTTGGCGCCAAAACCGTGACTCAAAAGCCCGGTATCGATGCCAACAAGCGCAAAGACAAAAAGCTTGACAAGGTCATCATCAACGAGAGGCGGGCTAAGCCGACTACGAAGTACATGGCTAGCCAGTTGCCGTTCCCATTCGAGAGCAGAGAGCAGTACGAGAGGAGCTTGCGTGTGCCCAAGGGCCCGGAATGGGTCACGAAGAAGACGCATCAAGATGTTACTAGGCCGAGGGTTATTGTCAAACAGGGTATTATTAAGCCGCTGCGGAAACCGCTGGTTTGAGCGGGTTTGGATATATAGTTTTTTATGTCACGCCTGCAATGCATTATCGACCATTGTAAGCACAGTTCCTGAATTCATTTGTCCTACGCATCGTTTCATTTTGCACGTGGTCTTTACGTGGGCGGAAAGTTAAAATGTTTTTGCGAGAGGAAGCTGCGATTGAACTGCGCTCGGCAGGCGTAGCAAGAACTTGCGTCACACCCACTTCGTCATCTTCATTGCCGCCCCCCCAGTTTCGGCTTGCTTCCTACCACCATCTACTTCAGATCTGGGATGCTGCCATGTTGCCATGTGATGTTGCTCAAACATCCACGCTTGACCGCGCAGATGCGCAAACCCCTCACGTTCCCCAGTAAGCCAGTGCTGCGTCGTTTCCCAATTCTTTATCGGGTTGTCATCATGGCTGCAGTTATGTAAAGAGCCCTGGTGCCTGTAGGCACTTCTACTGCCTACATTGCCGCCCGATCTTGTTTACCGTCAACCTCATCGAATCCTATCCTTGCCATACATCCATACATTCCTACAACTCGCTCCTTTTGTTCTTGCAAATCTATCTCGACAGTCCTAGCCCGCGTGGCACTTTCCAAATACGTCCTATGGCTCCATCTCAATCCTTGTTGTCGACTACCTCCTCACGTCCTTCCAAGCCCGCAAAGAAAGAAGCTTGGTTTGGATCATGGCGCGACACCCGTAAGGGCATCAAGACCTCGCTCGGCTACAACGCAGCCAGTAGAACGGACGACGTATCATCCGACGATATCTTTACGCCTATACAAGCAGACAGTATTCTGCCACAGATTCCCATCAGTCGTCATCATCCGGTGCCTGGAAAGGGAGTAGAGGATGACGACTTGAGAACCTTGCACACGAACTCCTTTTATGCCAACTCATTCCTTGGAAAGCAAAATCAACCCATTTGGACGCATCCATACAGCCTCTGGTGGGGAAAGGGCTTGGTGGAAGCGGGCATGGTACAGACCTGGGGCATGTGTGTAACCCATGTCGAAGAGGCTGATTTAGTATTTGAACCGGGTGAGCCGACCAATGGCTACATCAACCCGTTGCGCAGACAAAACCTCATCCTCACGGCGGTGGAGCTTGACTCGCGAACATCCCTCACAACCGATACACACCTTCCATTTTCTGTCAACATCAATCTCGTTGCTCATTCGATCTCCAGAGAGCCAAAGATTACATTTCCCGTTGTGCAAGGAATGAGCTTCATCACAGCTGGATACAGAGATGCAACACCAATCATCCAGACAGGCGGCCGCGGTTTCATGGAAATGGTCGGTCCTACGACGCTGGGACGGGCCATCAAGTATCGCCTTCACGACAAGACCGGCCAATGCTGGGTCATGTATGTGAATCCGGTATCCAACATCAACTACGATGCAGCAGGATTCCGATGTATCGACCAGAACACTATACTCGGCCCGCCAGGCTTCAAAGGTACAATCCAGGTTGCAAAGAATCCACTCGGGTCTGAAGGTGAAGCAATGTATGACCGGGCCTCCGGTGCATTCGTCTGCGAGGCCAGGATCACTGCTGTCGTGCCTGATGGTAAAGGCATTTACACCTTCCGATACACGAAAATTGGTCGCTCACCGCTGTTGATGTTTGTCCTGCCACATCACATTCAGTCCTTGGATCCTGAGATGCGGAATCAAATCACCAGACTGCAGCTCCGTACAGCGACAAAAGGCATGGCAACAGCGATATGGGCAGAACACCTGACCTTCGTCGAGCCCAATGTTCCTGTTACAATGCACTTTGGGCCCTGGAATCCAACCATGGGCTCCAATGCCAAAGTACGTTACCCATCTGAAGTATTGGCCTTCATCGCTGCAGTCGCAGAGCGTGATCTCCGCCGCGCAATGACGGAGCGCATACCGCACGAGACTCTTTATTACGCCGGCAAAGCCTTTGCCAGGTTTGCAACCATTGTCTGGGTGATCAAAGACATATTGAATCACGAGGCGATTGCGAACGCCGGTCTAGACAAACTGAAAGAAGAGTTTGCAAAATACGTCGAGAACCAACAACGGCATCCACTCTACTACGACGACAACTGGAAAGGCGTCGTCTCAGCTTCTGGTTTCACGGATCCGACAGCCGATTTCGGAAACACGTACTTCAACGACCACCACTTCCACTACGCCTACTTCATCTACACCGCTGCCATCATCGGGTACCTGAGCCCAGAGTGGCTAAACCAATGGGACAACAAGGCATGGACGAACATGTTAGTCAAGGACTTTGCAGAAAGCGATTACAACAGCAGAGACTACCCTTTCTTCCGGTCCTTTGACTGGTGGCACGGCCACAGCTGGGCAAAAGGGCTGTTTGAGAGTGCAAACGGGAAGCACATGGAGAGCACGGGCGAAGACGCATTTTCCAGCTACGCAGTCAAGATGTGGGGCAAGGTGATTGGAGATGCGAACATGGAGAAGAGAGGCAAGTCCAGTAGACTCTATTGTCAGTGTGTGGGAAGCAAGGGAAAAGACTGACAATGCGACAAGGCAACCTGATGCTCGCCATCCAAGCCCGATCCTACAACACGTACATGTACCTGCAATCCCCCAACCAGATTCAGCCCGCACGCTACGTCCAGAACAAGGTCTGCGGCATCTTGTTCGAGAACAAAGTCGACTACGCGAGTACTTATGCCAGGCATAGCACCATGTGTTGCTGCTGTACGTCCTCCCCTCTCCCCTCAACCACACCCCCATCCTAACACCTACCCCAGCATACTTCGGCCTCCCCCCTCAACTCATCCACGGCATCCACATGCTCCCCATCGTCCCCTGC
Source organism: Stemphylium vesicarium (assembly GCA_004380135.1). Taxonomy (NCBI): domain Eukaryota; kingdom Fungi; phylum Ascomycota; class Dothideomycetes; order Pleosporales; family Pleosporaceae; genus Stemphylium; species Stemphylium vesicarium. The sequence continues at coordinate 174,332 of QXCR01000032.1, read as the reverse complement.
ACCTCTCTGATCCGACCCCGTGCCTTTGCAAAAGAAGAATGGGACAAGTTCTTCAGCGACGGGCGGGCGAATGCCGTCGAGGGCGGGTGGCGCGGCGTTCTCTACGCCAATCTTGCCCTCGTGGATGCCAAAAGTAGCTATGCTTTTTTCCGCGATGGCGTCGATGGGTTCTGGGATGAGCGCTGGATTGATTCCGGGGCGAGTCGCACGTGGTATTTGGTTTGGGCGGCGGCTATGAGTGAGTTTGCCAAGGCAGGGAAGTAAAAGAGAGAGGAGGGAGCCGTGATGGTGAGAATGGGGAACGGGGGTGGAGTGGGAGCTGGAAGGAAAATGTTATAATGATCACACGTGTAGAGTAGTGAGGCAGCAGTGAGCCCTCTAGAAAGTCTTTTCCAAATCTTTTTTTTTTCGCCTCTCTTCTGCTTCATGACTTCCTAGAATATACAGTCTGCTCTCTCACTCGGATATCCACAGCTCCACCTTTCCGACCTGTCTGGCGCACAGGCCACCAAGATCGTCAAGCCACACCTGGCCCCACCTTTTCCGCACTGCCGCTCGATCCGATAGCACTGCCACAAGCAGAGAAAACGCCAAGAACCAGCTGCACCGCCCCACAGATACTCTTACAAGGGAATCGACAAAGGAAAAAGCTACCGCAGCATATCAGGAAAAAAGGAAAACAACAATGAAAAAAAAGATATAGTTTGCCCATACTCTGGTGATGTCGACAGGTTATCTTGCAGTCAAAATAGTGATGATTGGGGAATATAAAGGACAAATGTACACACAAGGAAAGGAGATTTCTTTGCACATTTGTCTCTCGCCCTGCGTAAAACACGCGCACAGAATAGCATGCTCAGAGACTTGACCATTCCCTAGCCCTGGTATTGGGACAGTTCTAGGTTGTAGCGAAGAAGCGCCTCACAACGTCGACGGTGATATCGCCGGCGGCGTTGTCGGGGTAAATGTAGAAGGCGAGAGCGATGATGGCGTAGATACCAATGCACATGGCGCCCTCGAGGTAGTTGCTCTTTCCGTCCTGGATGAGGTAGTTGACAATCAAGACAGAAATGAAGAAGATCATGGTCTCGAAGCCCTGGAAGTGGAGGGTCATGGGCTGGTGCATGATCCAGCCGAGGATGACGAGGAAGGGGGTGACGAAGAGAGCGATTTGCATCGAGGATCCAATGGCGACGTTGATAGCGAGATCCATCTTGCCCTTGTATGCGACAATGACGGCTGTGACGTGCTCGGCGGCGTTTCCAACGATGGGGATCAAGACCAGACCTACGAATGTCTTGCTAATGTGTGCGGATTCGACAATCGAGTCGATGCTGTCAACGAGGTATTCGGCGCAGATGGCGACGAGGACGGTGATGAGGACCAATGCGACACCCGCGGCAGTGGGAGAAAGGATCTGGGCCTCCTCGGACTCGCCGCCGCCTTCCTGGTTCTCGACATCAGCGAAGAGGCTGTGGTGCGAGTAGAGTTGGAAGTAGAGGTATAAGACGTAGAGGATGAGCAGGATGATGGCGGTGCCGTGGGAGAGCACGAGGATGTTTTGGTCGGTCTCGAGGTCGCCCTTCTTGGAATCGCCGTGCATGACTGCGTAGAGGGTGGCGGGGATGATGAGCGAGGCGGAGGCGACGGCCATGAGCGACGACATTGTGGATGCGACGGTCTCGTTGAAGTGGCTTTCATGCTGGGTGAGGCCAGCAGCGAGGAAGCAGCATCCGAGCACCTGGGACTGGTTAAAAGGGGATCTGGGAATGAATGCGGGACTCGACTTACGAGCAGAATGTTGGACAGAATGCTGCCGAGCATGCTAGCCTGAACAATTCGGATTTCGCCTTGCTTGAGCGCAACGATGGAGACCTGCTAGGGTTAGCCATGGTCGCAACGCATAGAGTGCGCGCGTAGACATACAATAAGTTCAACGGCATTTCCAAATGTCGCATTCATCAGGCCACCGAGAGTCTGGCCCAACTTGGCGGAGAGTTCCTCGGTCGCAAAGCTCAAAAGAGCAGCGAGCGGGATGATGGCGATGAAGTTGAGGATGAAGACAACGGTGGGATTCCAGTGCAATGCGCCGGCGATGATACCGAGCGGCACAAAGACGAGGAAAACATTTACGTAGTTGCTGGCGAGAGTCGCATAGATCAAGTGCAGCACATGCTTGGGCAATGTCTTGAGGCGCGACTCGTCTGCGTAGTTTTGAGTGCGCCCGATGAGCGGGGTGTGCTCATCGTGAAGCCTGCCGTTGGCGGGCTCAGGCATGGTCGTCTGCTGTTGGTGATAGCTGGAAGCGCGACCGTGACGGTGAAACTCTTTCCTGACGGCTCCTGCCAAGAAGACTCTGTTAGCGATGTGAAATTTTGCCGGGCTTGATGCGCAAAGGCGGAAGGTTGATGGATTTGCTGTTGTGTTGTGCGGTGCGGCGCCGGACCGTCGGCGGGCAATGCAAAAGGCTGGTACAGGAAGCAAGCCAGACAAACGATGATGGTGTTGAAGGATCGGTACCAAAAAGTACCAAGACAACGATGCGACTATAACAAGGCCGGCCAACTGCCGCGTGCGGGAAAATGAATCAAAAGGGACTTTTTACTCACTCATTGCTGTTTGGCGAAGGAGTCAGATGCGCAGGCGCGGGTGAGCTAGCCAGTATATGACCTGTCGACAAGCCAAGCTCCGTGGTCAAGAAGGTAGTCGAAGAAGCAAGCTCGGTAATTGGTCGCGGTGGAGCTAGAGCAATTGGCAAATAATTCGTCTTTGAAGTGAGCAGCGAAAGCCCGGCGAATTCGGTTAGTTATCAAGAGGGGGAAGGAGGGCAGTGCTGGCTTTCTGCGGTTTTCGCGTTGAATGACGAGGTGGTTGGTGAGGTAGGCTGTGTAGCTGCCAAGCGCGTACCAGCGCAACAAGGTTGCACGCCCGGCACGCCAGGGGAAGTGGAGCTGCCCGTCACATATTTCCCTCACTATCACGCGTGTCAAACACGGGCGGCTCGCGATATCGCCTTTACAACGTGTGTTTCTGCCACAATAAGCAATAAGACCCTTCTACCATTTCACACCTCACCTGAAGATGCACTGTTCAAGACGTCTCTCGAAATGATGATGATGTCATCTTCGCGGTCGTACCTTCCCGCCAAGCCAATCTCAAGTCCAGGCTGGCCCATGCGTGCCCAAACACGCTTGCGGATCGTCAACAACAGACCCACTTGTCATGCCTCACCAAATAAGGGTCCTGAGGTCTTGAGCTTGACATGTTTCAATCCTGAGGCATCTATCGCCTATCGCCGACTCCGGTCTTGTCACGACGATACCGTCTTCGTACTTGCGCTGGCTTTGCACATCAGCCTCACCGCTGCCATCCGGCCGCTGCGTAATAAGCCCGAGTCTCACGGTTGCTAATGTACAACGTGGCAAGGAAACTTGGCCTAGGACGGCTCTCTGCGAGGATGTACCTCGGAACTATGATGATCCGACTACGCCATCGTTGCTGACAAGTCCCCATCATGACATTTTGTGGCGGGGTGTTGATGAATTCCTTGGATTCATAGCTGGCTGACCGCTGCTTCCGCGTGATTGAGGCTTTGAGTCTTGGTAAACACATGGCTAGCAGCTACATGCGATTACGTCCGTAACCCGTTGGCGCAGCGTTAAGATCATAGGATCTCATACTACGCTTTCGATTTCGTGGCGCAACGGACATGTAGGCAGAAGAGACCTACTGCCATTTCTATTAAAATATTACCATCGTCTGCTACACTGCGAGGAACCGTGCATCCGCCCCAGCCCTACCTTGAAGAGGTCCGCATTCAAAGATATGTGATTACGCATAGGAATGAGGCGGCAAGAAGTCCCGCTGAAAGAGCAAGGTCATCAACCAGAGAGGGGCAAGTGTTCAAGCAACGTTCTGAACTCAAGTTGTCTTCAAGATTGTCGAAAAAACTTTCAGGAGTATTTGCCCGAGGTGTTAGGAGAGACCGCAGTCACACCCGACTCGCAAAGAGGAGCCCAGTCGAAGGCATTCAAAGACATCGACATGTCTTTACTGCAGATATTGACCATGGTTGTTTCAAAAAAGACATGTCCACGTCATCTGGTCTTTTCGATTGACCTACACGGCAATCTCACGCGCGGCTCTCTCCATACGGCACATGAATACAACCGTCTTGCGACCATGGACCTTTCATGCGCGCTTCACCTCCAGCACATGAGCTTTTTCTCCAAAGTATTTTTTTCGCTTTCCAAACTGCGTATAGTGGTGAGTCCTCGTCGGCATGAGGAGTTCCGCCTTTATATTTATAACTCTTTCTAGGGTGTGGCTACTACTTCACTCCGCCATTTCCTGGGTGCGAAGACACGAAAGAGACACTCGCACACGGACATGATTTGGTGTTCTTTGCTTTTAGGGTGTAGGACCTCCGTAAATCCTCTACTTGAAATCATCTGAGAGCGCAGAACCTCCACTCCACCCATGGGTTTCCCGTGACCTCCTTTTCAAGTTGCGGAACATGAATGCTTCCAGTACGGCTTTTAGGAAAAGTGAAGGAGATGCAAGGGGTGAGGAGAGGAGGAAGCATGAAGTAAAGAGCGCAAGGTTTATAGCCAAGCACCGCTGTAGGCATTGCAGAAACGGCCCATTCTCATGTCAAAGCGGTAGTCCGCTTTCGAACGCTCCATGGGAAGACGCTTCCATAGCCCTTTTCGCTTTTTTTTTCGAATCAAAAACCGAGTATGATGAGCGGATTCTGCTCACGCACACATAACTTTGTCGCTGCGCATTTTTAGGACATGGATCACGCTGAAAGGGAATTTGATATATGGGGAAAAAAGTTGTAATGGAGGAAAGAGGGAGGAAGAGCGCCAGAAGTGCTGTATTTATATGCGAATGCGACTTTTTCGGCAGAGAGGGCAAGCAGCTCCGTCTCACATACATAGTAATTTCGCTTTTTCTCCTCAGAGCATGTGACCGGAACAATTGCCTTTTTGATATTTTCTCTGCAAGCTGGGTATGAAGGAACAGGTGGCTTCCAGACAGACATATGTCATCTTCAAACATATTTAGAACATGTCCGCCACCAATGTAAATTTTTGTAAAAGAGGAATAGAGGCAATTGTAGATAGGAAGTAAAGAAAGGGTCGAGAAAAGGTGTTTTTATACCCTCGCACGCACGGAAATGACACAAAATCTGGACTTGGCGGTATGTTTGAAGGTGCTTCCAAGGCTGTCATGGCAAGCACTTGTGTTTGTTTTAGAAGGCGCACAGCACATGCACGTTTGCAAATATTTCTTTCACCGAAACGCCCATGAACGCACGATAATGATTTTTCAGATTGAATGGTATAAGAAGCAGGAACGAATCTCCGCCACATGCTCCCTGATTTGTTGATTTCCCACTATGGTTTTCTTGCTGCCGGATGGATGTTTTAGGCGGCCAGCCAGACCGAGCACACCATCTTGGCGGCGTTCGGACTTTTTTCTTGAGGGGATGTCTCCACGAGTCATCAAACCAAGGAAATACGTTTCTAGATCACTGTAAACGAAGTGTTTCTTTTAGGGTGAGGAGGAAGAACGAAGAAGAAGAAGAGAGGGCAGGGGCTTATATGCAAGAACCTAGGACACTAGTCGCACGTGTCGAGGTAGTCCGCTGTTCATACATGCATTCTTTTCGCTCGCATGTGGAAAGTTTGAAGTAAATGATCCCACTGCAATCTTTTCCGCGCTCACATACGCTCTGCGGTATCTTACTTCTCTTTGAACGCTCATCAGAAAGTTATATCACGGACCCCGTAGTGCCGTATGATGACTTTCCCACGTAGCGGTCCGAGTACCCAATTTCAAGCATGCCAACTGCATGTTTACAGCCCAGAACAACGTTCTTCAGGTTCATGTATGTAGTGACGATTTATTTCGAAACATTAGAGTAGGAAGCCAATCTTTCTCTTTTATGGCTCGTTTTTTCTGTCCCAGGCGAGGCACAGCACATGGAGGATTTCGCTGTTGATTTTCGACAGCGACGTGTGAGTGAACATCAGTTCTTTTTCAAGGAACATAGTGGTAATTTTTCAGGAAGGGAGCACGACATGGACTCCTTGACCCAATGTTTAGAATAGTCAAAAGCTTTAGTTTTTTCGAATGGCAACGGAAGGAGGGAAGACGGACTTTTATACACAGGAGCAGCGAGGGGAAGGCGACTAGCGCAGAGCTCTTAGGGTAAGTGGGAAGACACGCGTGACTAGCCAGATGCTTTTGAATCGACGCACTCCACGGCCCAGTGTAGCTGATATGGCGATCGAGACATGGAATATGGCCGGAGTTTTTCGATGAGACGGAGAAGAAGTCGATTTACTTGTTCGAATTGGTGCGGCCGTGAACTGCACTCAACACATGGAAATATACGCGAACGTGTTAAAGATAAGCATGGTGGTTACATCGCGTTCTTGGGTAATACTACGTTCATAAAACGATAACACGTACCTCCCACAGCACACAAGCATACCAATAACCAGACAAACCCATCACAACCCCATCACTCATCCGGCTCTATCTCACTATCCGGTGCAGGCGAAAGCGAAGACCCCGATCCAAACGACAAAATCGCCGCCGCCGCAGTTGCAGCAACTCTTCCCTTCTTACTCACCGGCTGTGCCGGCTTACCCGAAGACATCTCCAGTACCTCCAGCAACCCCAACAACCTCTCCGAGCACGCGTGTAACAACTCCTTCGCTTGCTCTTCTTCCTGCGCATTCCCTCTTTTACCCTTACCCGTTCCGACGACTTTGTGACGCGCATCAATACCAGTTTCCATGGCTTTGCGCAGCGCTTTGGTGGACTTTAGCGCATCCTGAGTCATCATGTACATGAACATTTGCTCGAGGATGAGGGAGATTTTCGCGTTGGCGGCAAAACTCTGCGTTGTCCCCTTAAGTGGCAGAAGTTTGGTTTCGAGATGCTGCTGAGTGGGCTCGGTGAGGAAGTAGTTGGGTGGCCTGTTGCTTATCAGCGGATTGAGAAGGTTGGTGTTGAAGGCGATTTGAATGCTGCCTGGCAGCTTCATGGAGGGGAGGAAGGCTTGGAAAATGATGGTGGGGAACAGGATGAAGTCTTCTAGGATGTTATCGCAGAAGTCGAAGAGTCGAGTGAAGGAGTTCGGTAGGGCTTGGGCTGCTTGCGCGAGCTGCAGGATGTTAGTGATTATCATTTTCAGTACTGGAAGTGCTTACCAATGCTATGAGACGGTGTCGCAGGTCAATGGCCTCTTGCCCGCCGAGATATTCTATGGCGTCGTGGACATTGTTGATTTCGCTGTCACTTGTATCCGAATCCTGCTCATCTGCACCCTCAGAGCCCGTGTCTTCTGTGTCTTGCATCTCCTCGTCGCTCCCATAGTCGGCGATCTCGCCAGTCTCGAAGTCAACCTCGCCGACTGGTTGGTCTTCCTCCTTTTTCCGCTTCGGCTCGACTGTCTCCTTCTCCCAGATCTCAGGATAGTCCTTCAGCGACTCTGGTGTCCCAGTGGCAAGTACAGCCTTGGCTATCCGACGCCTTCTTGAGCGATTCGTAGGCGTCGACTCATCCCCGAGGATGTAGTGCCAGAGCAAGCTCTCGTGTAGAATAGTCTCCTCGTCGACGTCCTCAGCTTTGGCTTGTCTGACGCACATGTCCCAGTCGGATTCTAGAAAGTCGCACATGTTTGCCAGCCATAGCTTCCATCGAGCCCATCGCTTCTTATGTACTGCCGAGCAGTTGAAGGCCCATCCCACGATGTGCCAGAAATCATCCGCGCGACACCACAGGCTTTTTTCGTTGGCGGCCTCGCCCGCTATGCGCTCAATGTCGCCACCAGGCTCAGGTGAGAGACTCCCTTCCCTTCTATGGCCTGGGCCACGTCTCCTATTGCGCTCTTCCGGGAAGCTGAAGGCCTTCCTGATGGTGGGGTATGCGGGGCCGTCTATAGTGGTGTGCAGGCATTGTAGGTAACGCAGAGCAGCATCGGCGCCTTTGATAGCGTCTTTTGATTGTGCTTTTGTTGTGAATTTGGGGTCGGCGATTATCGAAGCGGCGAAGGCAATGTAGGCGGGCGGTGCAAGGGAACCGACGTGAGGCTGAGCGGGCGTCGAGATGCTGGTACCGGCAGCAAGAAGGCTGTAGAGGAGGCCATAGCCGCTGACGTCTGAGTTTTGTGTTAGTCGATCATCTAGTAGTTTACGGTGTCGCATACATTGTCCAGCCTCAAGATAGGCTTTGGCGTGATTGGCAAGCTCGTAGGATACTTGCTTGGTCGGCCGCCGTGGGGCGCGTCGCGGGCGCGCGCCAACAGCCTCAAGCGCTGAGGACGGGGCGCTGCGGCTATCGACCCCCGAAGATGTGCGAGAAGATTTTGAGCCAGAGGCTGGTGTCGTGAGTCTTGCCATTATGACGAAAGCGATGCGACACACTGTTCTGGTGATGCGAGGGTACTACTCGTTTGGCCGTGAACCTGGGTACCCAGACGCGTGCTGCCGCGCATTCACGTGGCAGAAGGTTCTTTGTCTATCCTGGGCCAGCACGCCCTCCATAAGTTCCTGCTTTGATTGTACTGTGCAGAGAGACCCGAGTGACTATATCAAAATAATGGCCAAGCGGTTCCAAATTCATCGGCTCATTTCGTACTTTTACGTCCATCCAGAGTACACAGTACGAGAGGGGCAATGCGAGACCAATCTACCCAGTTTAGCACGGGGCATCGCAGCCTGTCTTCGTCCGCCTAACCCATGACATTTTGAATTGATATCAAAATCAAGGCAGAAAAAAAAGAGAATCGGTCTATTTCTGATTGCGTTGTCTTGATTCACAGAATCTGCAAGGTATGTTGCGACAGCAAAAAAAGAAGATGGTATTCCGGTACCGGGAATCGCTGTTAACTGGTGAGAATTGAGTTTCGAATGAAGGCTCAACGGTGGAACTTACAACCCGGCTCTCGTCGGAAGCTGTCATCTAGGATGAAAGCGACGGATGCTAGCCGATCTAGGGCGAATTAGAATGAGGTAAGATGCGAGGAGCTGCGAGTTTGAACTTACACACCATACCGGATGATCGATGAAAGAACGCCCAATGTTGTCCTAAAGATTGTCGGGCGATTATGACTGAGGACCTGCCGCATCAGACGAAATCCAACAAAGCGAAGGGAAGACTTCGGCAGGTTAGCGGCGCGGTGCATGGCGGGGCTAACAACCCCCACCACACCTGCCGTCATGCACAGCTTGGTCGAGCCATACTAAGTCCGGGTTCCTCTGAATGCATGCTCATTGCCACGCCGCCTGGAATCAGATGGCGCTCACTCTATGGATCGCAGCAGGTGCCCCGCAGATAATCCTGACCCTAACGACCGAAGTTACGAGGGGAGGGGTAATGGTTCCAGAAGTCAGATAGCGCGATGTTTCCCTCGCCTTCCTGGATTCTGCGCAGGTAGGTAATTCGACAACCTCGAGAACCAGAATTGCACACCTCAGCAAGAAAAAGCAAAAAACCCCCATCGGCTGAATACTAGCACTCAACATGTCTTCGCTTGTTTTACACTTGAACAACGACAATTGCGAACGCAATGTTCATTCCCACGATCAAACCAGGCACTGGGTGTATATGGAGACGAGTGGATCAACAGCATCAACAAGAAGATTGGAGAGAGAGTCAGCCAACAATTCCAGGTACCCACTTCGATCGTGTGCATGCGCAAACTGGAAACCACGACCCAAGCACATCCCGCGCGACGGCGCAACCCTACAGCCCAAGCCAAGGGCAAAGCGTGAGCAGTTGACGCTTCCACAACCCACTCAACCATCATTCTGTCAATCTCAACATCTCTAGCCGTCCCATTTGCGTCCGAAGTGATAGGATGGAAACCAGCAATACTGAAACCTCGCCCACAATCCGTCTGCGCTCTTTTCAAGGGCGCTCCTCGGTGTGGGAATCGCGCAGCTTCCTTCCTCTCCTCTGGCCCTGTTTGGACGCATACCAGGCTCGGTCACAGTGGACCACCAACCATTCCGTATGCCTCCATAAACTAAAGTTTGTGAAGTCTTTGGGACGAAGCGACGAAGGGTCCGTAATATGGATTCCCACCGCAGAGTACCATCCTGCCTATGGACCACAGGTGCCCAGGTCATGTCTAATCACCATGGTGGTATTGGCCACACGATCCTTAGTCCCGCCTAGGACGCGAGTGGTCCACCCAGCCAAACAAAAAGTGATCTTCCCGACTGCATCGTGATTGTAACACTGATCACTTCAATTCGTTTTATTGTAGGTGTTTCCACCGGGCTTGAAGCTCACTTGACACCATCAAAACTTCGCCCATGCGCCTTTCCGAGAACCAGGTCATACAACGCCCCATAAACCATGATCTCTGCAACCAAAGACTTTCTCAACGTGCACTGCGATAAATTTTGGCCTTTCATAAGATGTGCGCGTGGCTCATCTCGTCGCATACTTCATTACTGCAAGACCACCCGTACGCACAATGCCCTGGGTCCGACATCAACAAACTGCACCGTCTGGTCCTAAGCGCAAAAAGGCAAAATTCGTGCCCAAGGTTCCGAAAGTAGGCCCTCTGAAGTGATCTACTATTAAATCAAATGAGCTAACAGCAGTGCAGAACCCCATATTCCGAGCAATCGACGCCTACCTCAACGAAACACGCCGGCATGACTTCCACCTCGGGATACGCATCATGGACGTTAGCGTATACGCCAAAGTGAAGAAGAACGGCAAGCTATCACGCATCGCTTTCGTACAGCCCAACTCCACGCCCATAAAAGTATTCGCTCGGTGCCGGAACTCACCAACATCCCCATCCTCAAAGACAAACGCCTCAGACATACTCGTGCGCGAACACGAAATACTGCAATGGACCACACTCCCCGAATGGCTGCAAGAAACATACGGCGGCCTGATCGGACCCGCCTACACCCTCTCCGCCTGGTGGTCTCTCAACGGGTTCAAATTCCGGTTCCTAGACCTACCTCCCGAACTGCGTATCTGCATGTACTCGGCCATCGCACCCGCCTACATCTGGCCACACATACGCCGGGACTCTCTGCGAATATCCTACGTCCGCGAGGACAGCGGCTTTGCACCACCCACCTTCGGCGCGCTCTTCTTCCGCGACCCCAGCGGGCACCGCGCACTCCGCAGTCTCCCTTTCGCAGCCACGAACCGGCAGATCGCCCGAGAATTCGCAGGACACGTTCGCACGTACAGCACGTCGCACTACTTGTTCCGGCACGACCTAGAGGTAGCAGTAAAGAATTCCTGTCTAGCGGATTGTCTGCGCCGCATCTCCCTCGGGTTCCCCAATTGGATGTACTTCCGTTTCCTGGGGTATGACGGGCATACCGCTGACCCTTTTGCACCTTCATCAGAAGGTGCGCACATTTCTGTCCTTAAAAATATAGATACGCTGCAGTGCCTCAACTTCCATTTCCAAATTGCGCAGAATAAAGAGGCGGTCGGGTTGCTGCCGGCTGCTACCTGGGATCCTTGGACCACGTATGGACACCAGGATGGATTCAATGTCTCGTGTCAGAAGACCTTTGTCGAGTTCTTCTTCACCTTTGCGCTGGTGCATATTCGCCATGTGCCTAATGTCACTTTTACGGGCCATGTTAAGCATAGTACGAGGTTGTTTTGGGAGAGGGTTTTTCGTAAGGAGCGCGCGGGGAGGCGCCACGATGTGACGGAGAGGATGGCGTTTATCATGTCGCTTCCGCGTTATGCCTTGTGAGTCGAAATACTGAGCTGGGTGGAGGTTTTTTTATTATTATTTTAAATCGGGTTCTGGCTAATGTTGTCTAGTCCTCCGCCGTGTATTTGTGAGAACCCTTGCACCTACTGGAATATACAGGGCCCGCATACTCGCGGCTACAGGAAACCGAAATTCAGCCCTCATCAGGCGGGATACAATCCCTTGAAGCATGATCCATTTCTCTACGACGGATGATGGCTCTTGAAGGCGTGAAGGCGCGTCGAAGTTTTCGAGTTCCTAGAAACGCGACAGTCGAGCTCATACGGGTACGATAAGAAGATTCCACCAGCTGGGAAAGAATTTGTGTTTTTTTACAGGTCAAGGTATCGGAAAGAATAGCAATGTCTTTCTATACGAAGACAGTGCAATACATGGAACACGCAGAATGCAATTTTTTTTGTAAATTGCGCGAAACGATTGTAGTATTATAGCATCTACTAATAATGAGGGTATATCAAGTAATGAATTGAGACCGTCAGACCGGATTACGGGTTGAGTGTAGCCCGAATTCCTCGCCCCAGTTCAGAGTATCGTCTAGAAAACGGTGCCCTTAGTCTGCTTGCCCTTCTCCTCCTCCAGCTTCTTAACGTTGATGTTTTTCCAGATATAGATGCTGGCCAAGCAGAGCGGCACGAAGCAAGCGCCAGTGATAACCATCTTGCGTTGTACGTTGGCGTACGCGCCTACAACAGCGTCGCGCTCTGGTGTACCATCTAGGAACGAACTTTGGATTTCAATGCTGCCGAAAATGGTGAGATAGTCGGCCTTGCTAGACTCTGGCAGGCGCTGGAGAAGTTGTTGAGGCAGAATGTTGTTCCACATGGCGCCCGCGATGGCGTAACCAATTGAAGAACCGAAGCTGCCGAACAACCCCCAGATGGCGTTAACGACAGCGACTTCCTGATGCGTAACTGGTACCATGACGGCGAGGTTGGCGCAAGTAGCGAATATTTGTGTACCGAGACCGACAAGCACCTGTGTAAAGGCTAGGACACCGGGGTTGGTAGATGGGTTCCGGAAAGGGATCAAAAGAGCGGTGCCAAGCAGGACAACGGGAACACCAGCATAAGCGGTCCACTTGAAGTTACCGGAGTACCTTATCCATCCTGCGACAAAGGGCCCAATGAACGAGGATGTAAGAGAAAAGGCGTTGAGAATGTATCCAGCATGCGGGATGCTCTGCCTATGGACGACAATCAGGTACGAGTAGAAGTATCCATTCCAGGTGAACACTGAAAGGAACATAACACCATACAGCAAGCAAGAGCCGATAATGGTTCCGTTTTTGAGGTAGACCCAGGGGAGGAACTGGAAAGGTGCGAACTTGGCTTCCCAGATGTAGAAGACAGGGAAAAGCAAGAGACCGAGTACGATGCAAGCGATGATGTAGGGTGTACTCCAGCCCTGTGGGGCGTAGGATACAAGGGTGAATGGCAGCACGAAAAGGCACCAGGCGCACATAAGAAGGATGATACCAAAGACTAGGTTTTGTTAGCACGTAATTCCATTAACGATTGATCAACTTACTATCAAATTGCACAAAGTAGTACCATAGTGACTGGAAAGCGTTGCGGTTGGACTTTTCCTTCTTAATAAGACCGGCGTTCTTGGCCTTTCGATACATGAAGATCATGAGAACCATGGCGGGAAGGCAGAAGCCAACAAAGATGATGATAAAAGCACCGAAAGCCCAGCGCCAGTTGTTCTGGTAGTAGAACAGGTCGGCTATCGCGGGACCTGCAAACGTACTAGCGATGCGAGGCGTACCGTTGATCGCAAAGATGATCATTCGATTCTTCAATGTGGTGATGTCGGCAGCCATCATATCGGCAACGTACAGCACACCAATATGACCAGCCCAGTAAAGGACGTGACCAGCCATGTAGGTTTGCACATTGTGACAAGCGGCTTTCATGGCCATACCGCAAACGACGAGAATCAGCATGCAGAAGAAACCCTCAACACGACCAAAAACGTCGATTACTTTGGCGATGACGAGGGGAATACAGCCGCTCAACGCAGTTGCCATTACGCTTGAAACGGTCAAAAGTCCATGACTCGAGAAGGCGGAAGTGATGAAGGGGTTAAGCGCGGCGTCGATGGCGTTTTGGAGAAACGCGACAAATTCGATAAGGTACAAACTAGACATATCAGTCAGTCTATACGCGGACACGATTCCGATGACAAGGCAACATACAAGATGAACATGGTGATCAATGTCTGCTTGCTCCAGATCTCGGTGATGGCGCGAACACGCTGAACGCCATTCTGGAAATTCTCCGACTCTACGGACTTGGTCTCAACATCGCTGCCTGTCTCATGGGCAGCGATTCCAGTGTTACCGCTCTTCTCTATATCGATATCGTGGGATTGACGAGCGAAACCGTCCGCGGGTCGCACCGCATCAATTGCGTTTAAATTCGACATGATCAGAAAGAACTGCCGAGGAGATGCCGCTTGAAGCAGGGGATGGAACTGGAGTGCAGAAGGATGTCGATCGCAACACTGGCAGCTGATAGCATTCTTAAGTATCCCCAAGGCCCACACTCCGAAGACCGGGCAAGGATAGTCAGCACAGGAACCCCATCTGAAAAATTTGCCCTGTGTATCCCACCCGGTGGCTTGGGATCATCTCCCACCGTCCAGGTAGGTTGGTGTGCCCAGACACCGTTAGCCGCGGCTAGATGATCAGATAAGTCCTAGATGATCTGATAAGATCCAATGTCGCCGCTCGTTGATTGATAGCTCTTCTTGGCCGGTAGAAGCCCCGCCGCAAACCTGCATGGCCAAGGGCTTGGCCCTTATGACCAGTAGCGGCCGTAGCTCCCAGTTGATCGAATCGAGCAGTATGCGCCGAAGCTCCAATCCCGTGCGGACAAGGGCAGCCAGTCTCGCCCGTGCGATGGAGCCAGCCGAGAAGGGGGTGCGGCTTTTCCTGTGAAGTCGCGTGGTGGTTACATGATCGCGCGTGCCGTTATCCCTGCTGTATTCTAGCAGGTTGCACTTGATCCGAACGGAGATAGCAGTGACAGACTCCGAAATACTAGACGGAAACACATAGGACAATCATGGGGAAAGTATTGCTGGCTTAGAGAGCTCCCAAGCTACACAAGTCGTGGCTGTAGTGTGTTGGGTTTCGGAGGTGGACAGGTTAAGTTGCGGAAGAGCGATTAGCCAGCGCGCGAACTGCCCCTCGCCACCTCCGGCGCTAGCGGGCTGAGCAGGGTCACGATGACATCTAATCTTATCTGATCATCGCACTTCGCTCGGAAAACGCAACTATACCAGCTACCACAAGTTCTAGGTGTTTGACAGTGGGACCTCGAAGGCAAATCTGCCAGTTCGCTTGTGTCCGCATTGTATTGGAAAGCAGCCACCATCACAGTGTGCCCCACCGCTTTATGGTCAGACCACGAGGTTCGGCCCTACCTGAGTAACTCTTAGCAACTTAGTAGCCATGTCTAACCGAACTGACATAAGACTGTGCTGTCCTCATGACAGCGCGCTGAAGTCCAGCGCCGACTCATGTTCTTTCTGGCCGATACGTGAGACGCAAGAAACGTAACAACTTCCGGACTTACAACACGGGAGGTCCCACTATTTGGAGAGAAGGAGCAAGCGCACTGCCACAAAAGCAATTGTCGTGGTCGCCTCGAAGCGCGTTGCGCGCTCCAGGTCGCTGGACCCCGATGTCACTCGTCCTTTCTACCCCGGCACATGATGCAGCCCTACCTAGGTACCGTCGGAAGATTGACACCAAGCAGGTACAAGACATGCGCTTGTATCCCAGGATCCATCTACGCTTCTGGCGCACTTCACGAGCGAACGTCTCGTCCAAGTTGATGACTCGGGTACAGTTCTAACGCATGCCACGCATGACGCAGCATCTCGCCACAGCAAAGACCCTCTCCGCTCCTACGTCCCACTTTCTTCCTTTCGTGTTCGATTTTTCGCAAAGACGCGAACACCCTTCTAAGCTGTCGTATGCTATCGAATCGTGGTCCAGTCTTCTCGCTCTTGTCGGTGGTGAGCATGCGCGCCCCGCGCTTTTAACCTGTAAAACGAGCTCAATTGCGCTGAGCGCATGAACCGGACCGGGGGCAAATATTGATGGACAACCGATACCAACACGACCGGTCCGTGTCGGTCTTATATCTCAGTGGCTCCATATATATTCGGAAAAGAGACTATGGATACGATGGTTGAGTATGGAAATTGAAGGCTCTGATAGGGTGACTCACTCCGCGACATCAATATGTATAGGAGTAGACGCCCTTTGGTTCTTCTAGACCAAGCAGGCTTTCACTGCAGTAATATCCTTTCTTCGTCTGCTCATCTCAAGAATTCTACTTTTCTACAAGACATGGAATTGTCTACCTTTAGCCTTGACATCGTACACACTACTACCGTTGCCAGACTGTCCTGTACCTAGCTGTCAAGAAATGGCGGACTGTAGAAGTGAAAATTCTCGCGTCATTGCTATGGGTATTTAGCATCAGCATCACGATCCTCGTGGGTCTAGGCGGCATGTATTAATAGAGTAAGATCTGATCTCAAAGCAATGCTCATAGGGCATCACCGACATACCATGTGTAAGAAACAACACCAAGCCGTTGTTTTTCCCACCCGTCCAAAACCAGAAACATGCTTATCCAAGCGCCCGCAAGGTCGCACAACCAACTCATGCAAATGCAAAATGACCCTTAGGACCCTGGCCCCATAAAACACCCAAAACGCCGGTTCACCCTATACCTGTGCCCTCTGTGCCCTACGTGCCCCTGCGTGCCCCGCCTAGCTTGTGCCCCTCATCCAACGACATCGATCTCGGCGGGACATCCATACACCGACCCTTCGGTTTCGAACGTCGACCCAGTGCCCAGCAAGTCGACACCAAGCCGTTCCGCATCGAACTGCAAGCTTGATTGAGGGGCCGTGATGTCTTGCTCTTCGTCCGCCTCCCCATCGCACGAGTCGGGCGTCGATGCGACTATCGGGGCCGCTTCTTGTCGCATCACGTCTTGTGCGCGATAGTAACGTTGGCGCACCCAGTGCATGTATACTGCGAGCACATCGCGATGGTCTGGGATTCCGATGGAAGCGAGGGAGCGGCGGGACGGGCGTTTGACGGTATAACGGGGTACTGGAGGCGGGCGGGTCAGTAGGGGTTTCCAGGAACATGGAGGATCAGATAGGTAGGGTGCGTATTGCTTAGTACGCTGGGCGTTGACAGGAGCATGGCGTGCTTGTTGCGTGTGAAACCAGTCGGGCCGCACGGATGTGACCGTCGAGTAAAGGAATAAGGGGATAAGCTGACTTACCATTACGAGACATGTTGTAGTAAGAATTGAGGTGTGTATAGTTCAGGACTATTCTGACTTGAAGCTGTTGTGCTTTGGAGACGGCTGAGTTTGGGTGGTGCTGGATGGGAGAAGGCCGATGATGACTCGTCGTGGGGATCTGCACGCTTTATGTACTCCAGTACTGAACAGCGAAGGTCTCGGCCACAGTGATTTCGTAGGTGACGATTTGACTTTCAAGGCGGTTGGTTAGTTGTGTTGATGTGTAAGGTGACGTTTTCTTGTTGGCAAGTGAACTTGTCAGCATGGGCGGCAACTCTGTATCCGCGCAGTATGAGCAAGCACAGAAGTGCGCATACGCGTCCACGGTCTACTTATGACTGCTCAACACGGCGGCCGCTTTCACGACCGAACAGCAGAGCCTCAATACTCAGGCAACGCATATGCCCTTTTCAGTATGGCAACGCAGTACAATACCCTGAAACCCAGGTTGCCCTTCAGCGGCGCTTTGATGTGCCTGCTCGCCCGGGCGGAGACGCAGCGGGCGGCGTCGTGTCTAGCCAAGAATGCGGGCACCATGTTTCTCACGAATACCTCGAAGCCAGGAACAGCTTGGTATAGTTTCGTCAGAAAAGCCCGTCTTCCGCTACCTCGGCGGACCTGGTGTGAAATTTAAGCCGCGGGTAGCGAGGTTTGGCTGCCGTCTCGAAACTTGACCGGTAAATCGCTGCAGGGGAACTACGCACGCTTGGGGAAGACCATCGTACAGCGCGCTGCAGGAGGAAATAACACGGTTCGTAGCCCCCGGATCCCATGTAGGCGGAGAGCCACTCAAGAAAAGAACGCGTGGGCCCGAAGTGGTTGACATAGCGGCAAACGCGGGGTGCGACGGCCAAGCTAATGTGTGCATCGGTATCTGACAGGGCTAGTAGTCCGCTCCGACCAGTAGAGGTTGCCCTTCATGGCCCCCTCAGCGTTTACATTCCATGATGCCAATGTAGAACTTTCACTCTCGCATTCGCATGTTCCAGCGTTCAAGGCCTGGACTTGATTGTCGACAGAGACCCAGACATTTGCGGGGCAAGCGAGCATGTTTGATAGCGCGGTGTGCGTAGAGATCCGAGCAACCATGACGTCTAATGCATGTAGTTGTTTTTTTCTTTACCCTTCTACGTTGAGCGTCTATGAACCTAGAGCCAGCCTTGGTCGGCGCATCGTGCTACTATGACGCGCGTTCGACCTTCACCACTGTGCTGGCTCATCAACCGTGCCCTTCGCGATGCGGGCAAGAAAGAGAAAAAAAGTAAATCAAAGGAGCCAGGTTCTGCATGGATCATTGCAGGGGTGGCCAGGGTAGCCTGCCCAGTAAGGCATTCTCATGCTGCAGATCATACCAATCAGTGTAGGAAGGGACGAGGGTAGAGGCGGTGCAGCAGGGGGTTGGCAGCTTCAGTGGCTTATTCTGGTAATACCAAAGCCGTGCCCTCATAGCCGAGCAGATGCAGTAAGTACGACGCCTCCTCATGCGGTCGCAGTCCTGTGTGGTAGCGGTGCGCCTTACTAATCTGCCCGGCCCAGCACGTAATAGATCGAACGACAAAATGTGGACGTGGTTTGTGCATTGGTAATGCCATTCAACGAGCCCGATGGTATTGGCTGGCGCGATAAGATCAGGAAAGAGCACCGCGCTGCCCGCATAGCTCCGCAAGCGTGTCATTGTGGTGATGGAGTAGTCTAAGAGTAACCTCTCCAGAGCATTCCCATGTGTGACAACGGCTAATTTATCGTAGTGGTAGCGATGGACCGACCAATCGCCCCTGGAGGGACCAGTTACTTACGGATTACCGGCCGTCAGCCCTGTGCATCACCGGTGTTGTGTGACCCAAGGCTTGGTAAGCGTTTGCAAACAAGCTGAAGTGAGCTATATTGAAGCCGAAATTGGTTATGACTATGATCCCAGTTTCCGGCTCACCAGTGTTGGGTGTTGAGATCTAAGCGCCGGTGGCGTCCAGTCCCTGCAAAGCAGGTGGTGTGAAGCATGCGCCTCAGATGCCTCCCATGCTTCCGATTTGTGTAGTGATTTCTAGTTCCACGATCTCGAGCAGTAGACGGCTGAGCGCTCCCGTAGGTTTATCATTCAGGACAGCAGCATTCGTCGGTCGATGGTCCATGCGCACATGGGGTGGGGCGGAGGGGGTGGCAGATGTTGCGATGAAAAGCTGCTGTGTAGCCATGTTTCACGGTCCCTGCTTACACAATCCAGGGACAACATGAGCTAGACATTTTGAGAGCCGTCTCATTGAGCAGACTATACATAGCTATTGGTAGTTGCCCCGGGTAAGCCTCCGCAGATGCTGCACGATTCTTATCCCAAAATTTGAAAATTGTACCATGGTCCCTCGGCGTAGCTGAAAGTATACACGGCTGTTGAGATAAACCAATTCGATTGTACGGTTCTGCGCAAGGTGTACGAGGTGGTGCGGTCGCCTCTACGTATATGCTGTCTGGTAGCCTCAGTTGAAAATCTGATGACCTGCGGGACGGGACGAGGCTTTGCGCAGCTCGCCCTGGAACCTCACCCTCGCGCCGAGTGTCTAAATTGATGTGGTAGATATACTATGAAGAGCTGGAGTTAGAGATTGGAGACGATAAATCTGTGGGTAGACCAATAACGTGAGAACTCGCCAAGATCCTGGTGGGTCACGTGACAGTACCACCCGCAATGCATACATAGCCCTGGAGCGCCTACAATCTATCTACGTCCAGTTTTAGCAGCGAACATAATGATAACTCTAGGAAGGGTTGTTTCTCACGCATTTACTACTAGCTCTGTAGCTTCGCCGCGCGGCCTCACATACGATCTACCTCGCTAAAACTCGGTTCACGATTTCGATTGTAATGTCGCAGCTTTCCAAACTTTTTATATCGTACGATTCAGACGGGTTGATCCTATCATCCTAGCTCTTGAGTTTTTCGTATGCATCTAAGGCCTGCCGGTACGCCTGAAAACATGATCCTGCCGTCACATATTTCTCCAACAATTCCCGCACACGCAGTTTTCATTCTCCAAAACGATATCTTATCTGTCTTTATGGGCACTTTTACGTATACTGTAAAAGGGGCGTTACCAAATTAGGGTCCCCAAGTGGCCATACTTCATCGCATCGTGTGTTGGCATCACAGCTAGCTGGAGTCGCTTCTCGTTCTTCCATCGACCTTCCCGATTGCGTTATCCCACTATCTTCAAGGTAAAAGTTTACTGCGGGGTAGCGTTTTGAACATGGATATAGATAATCAGACTAATCAAATATCCGAGCAATGCGTTCGTGGCCATATGCAGGGGTAATGTCTCCGCCGGTTCAACGAGCCAATATCTAGGCGGAAAGTCGTAAGGCGAGCCATTGCCGTCGGCAATGTAATAGCGCGAAATCCTTACACCCAGTAACCCTCGGCACACATATGCCACTCGAAAAATATATATTGGAAAGCGATGCGTAGTTTTCGTCATATATAAGAGCGTTCGAACGCTGCTAGTCCGTATATCTACGCATGTCATGGGGAGTAACATCGACCAGGAAGGGTTGGACCCTAGTAGGACTACCAGCATCAGTCTCATCATCGCTGCATCTGTCGCTTTCCTCCTCGCATACATCGCCCACACCGCATGGCAATGGTACCGCCTCTCGCACATTCCGGGTCCGTTCTCAGCATCCATATCGAGCTTCTGGATGGTCCGACACTCGCTCAAAGGAACCCTTCCCTTCGAAACCAAGCAAGCCATCGATAAATATGGCCCACTCATACGCGTCGGCCCCAACGAACTCCTCACCTCGGACACAGAAATCGTGCGCAGAACAACCGCCGTGCGCACCGCATACACGCGGGGGCCATGGTACGACGCGATGAAATTAGAGCCCGGGCGCGACAATCTATTTTCGCAGCGCGACCCAACAGCGCACGCAACGTTGAGAGCGAAGATGGCGCCCGGTTATTCCGGAAAAGAGAATGCAGGCATGGAAGATTGCATTGACGAGCAAATTGCCGCTTTCATTCAGCTAATCGAACGTAAGTATGTTTCGACATGTGAAGAATACCGGCCTCTGGACTTTGCGCAGAAGACGCAGTATTTCACCTTGGACGTTATCAGCGCGCTTGCTTTTGGGAAAGAATTTGGGTATCTGGAGAAAGATGATGATGTATATGATTACATCAAGATCACGGAGTCGTATGTACCGATTATGCTGGCACTAGGGAACTTGCCGTGGCTGGCGAATCTGCTGCACTCGCGACTGATGAGGGGTTTGCTTCCCAAGGAGAGTGACAAGTTGGGTTTCGGGGCGTTTATTGGCGTAGCGCGGAAGGTCGTTGCGGAACGCTTTGCGGAAGACGCGAAACCGCAATTCGATATGCTGGGCTCGTTTATCCGGCATGGACTCACGCCACAGGAGGCGTCGGGCGAAGCCTTGCTGCAAATCATCGCCGGAAGCGATACATCGGCGTCCACGATTCGCGCTGTTATACTCAATTTGCTCGCCAATCCTGCCGCGTACCACAAATTGCAAAAAGAGATGGATGACGGGATTGCGGCAGGAGCCATATCCTCGCCGATCAAAGACGCGGAAGCAAGAAAACTGCCATACCTCCAAGCCGTCATCAAAGAAGGCTTACGCATTCTTCCCCCAGCTGTGGGCGCGAACTTCAAATCCGTGCCCCCAGGCGGCGACGTCCTTGCAGGAAAGTTTATCCCCGCTGGAACTCAGATTGGATCTTCATACTTCAATATCCAGCACTCTACCGCCACCTTCGGCCCTGACGCTGAACTCTTCCGACCCGAGCGTTGGCTCGAAGCCGCTGCATCTGACGATCCCGCACAATTGGTGGAAATGACTAACACGGTAGATCTTGTCTTTCACTACGGAAAGTATCAGTGTCTAGGAAAGAATGTCGCGTTGATGGAGTTCAACAAGGTATTGATAGAGTTGCTGAGAAGGTTCGAGTTCGCTATTGTGCGGCCGGATAAGGCGGCGAAGATTTACAACGCGGGGATTTGGATCATCGAGGACTTTTGGGTGAGGGTTGTTCGACGTGGCGAGTAGTCAGAAGGAGGAGACGTCATAATGCTGACTGTTCTTTTGCTTTGGGACTCGGTGAGCTGTCCATGTGGGGATTCTGCTCCGGTTGTAGTCATGCAGTAACTCAATGTGACGCTACCGACAGTCGATGTTGCACAACATGCAAAAAGTACTGTTCTCCCGTGTCGGCTCTCAACATCATGTGCCGAAGTGCCTGCAATACTCGCTTTCAACTTAGCCATCATTTCTGTACAACATTAACGTTTACCGAAGCCCGGTGACAATATTTTTTCACATCAAAATCCAACAACCGCAAGGTTGCTCAAATATGCCCGAGACGATTGGGCAGCGGAGCCATGGCGCATATCGTCAGATCTCATCCTCTTGCAGCGGCGATTATTCGAACTGCGGTGTATATACCATGGCCTGAGATTGTGTAATAGGCAAACGCGTCCAAGCGATGGCGGTGTATCTCACTCACGTCAAGTATTGCGATACAAGATGAAAAACGGCGAGAATCCAAATGGTCGGAAATGACGAGCAAAAGACGTTGGGAACATTAACGACAATGCACACATCTGCATAACCCTGCTTGTCGGCCGTTGAGTGGGCATATGCAGCGCCTCCACCTGCCTTATCTAATGCTTAGATGGCAGCCTAACATGTACTGGTAAGTGTTGGCATTACCAACTCTTACCATCAGCGCTCAACTCGGAATCACCTAACCCATTCCGCAGGAGCAATATCGAAGCCCGGGACTCGCGAGTGACGTGCCATGTGGCATTGGCATCCCAGCTTCATGTTTGCTCGTCCAACACTTCTCGAACCATGACATGGCGCTGGCAGCTGGAGCATGGCGTGCGACAGGCGTCCAGCCCCAAGGCCTCGCCACGCCTATAGCAGCGCGAACATGCGTTCTACACATAGATTAAAGTTACTTCGCGTCCCACGCGCCCAGCAGTCCAGCTCTTGGGTCGCATGTAAGTATCCTCGTACCAGCAAGAAGAGTCGGTGTCGAAAAATAGCGCACCTTCTTTTCTGGCGAAGCAGATATACACTAACAGATCGTCCAACCCTCATCGTGTACTCAACGTCAGGCCCAGCTTCAGCCCTGGTGAAAAAGGACTAGTCGTATTGCTTTCTCGTGTCGGACGCTGCACTAGCGCTGCATTTTTCGCTCTGCTGGCTCTTGGGGCGGGCGGGGTAATGATAGCGAAAAGCATGTCCCGTGTTTTTGTCGCTACCTGCTACAGGAAAAATCCTTCAGACGCCACTTTGCTCGTACTCTGGAATTACGCTTGTCGCGCCAGTGCAAAGCAAGATTTTTCTTCCTCTTCGTGTCACAAATTGCGATTTTATCATGGCGCGGATGTCGAGGTGGAGTTCGGGCTCCTCATCCTTCTAGAAATAGAAGGTGCTAAACTGGCTCGTGCGGAGATTACTTATGATGCGCATCGCATGATAGAACTGATAGCGGAGCATTTTCTTAATCCTGGGTACGAGGTTATTCCCAAGCTCCGAATTTGTGCGCGCACATTCGGATACTACAAGGTGCCGACTTTTTTGCCCTTTGTGTGAGGCTGGCTGGTGGGCTACTCGAGTCGTCGTTTTAGCGAGCAAAGGAGGAGAGGAGCTTAGGATGCATAGCGTCGATCCCCCTTTCAGCTATCACAACCTACCACCTAAGGCACACCATCAGCCCCCAAAAGCCACAAGATGCATACCCCCTCACACGATTGCCGTTTAACGAAAGTTTGCTGTGGTGGTGGGCTGACAGCCACCGCCAAAATGCCAACAGCACAGTTGCGGAATTCCACCCTCTCGTACCGGTGAATGATGAAATACGCCCGCGCGCGCGCAATGTCACAGCGCACATGACAATATTGGCACACGTTGAGCCAGCGCCGTCAAAGCCGGCACCTAGCTAGATACCAAGAGGCGTTCCTGAGGTACTATATTTGGACGGCAAGCAGTGCGAACCGTGGGAGGCGAAGAGGAAACACGATGCGCCATCCAATCATTACGCCCCTGCATTCCAGCGGCCGGCAGATCCGCCGCCGCGTGCACGCTGCGTGGGAAAAGAGAGGGCCTGGCTCCACAACGCCAGTCGTTCGGCCGGCATCACCATCAGCAGTCAGCCCTTTGGCAATTTACCTTGCTCGACTCGGGGTCTTTGTCGTAACAGTAAGCAAGATGCTCGCTCGCGCCACACGGGCAATGCGGATTAGCCAGCGCATCCCTCGTGTGTAAACCACCAAGGGCCAAGGTAGGCCTGACCAGGAAGCTCGGCATCATTTGATGAGCCACAGCCCAAAAGCAGTTTAGTCGTCCACTTATCATTTGTCCTCTCCACGATAGCTCGCGCAAGCTCACTTTGCTGCCAATACTACGTTGCAGGCCTAGGCCGAATTATCCAAACTTAGCCATCCACGGTACATGCGATCCTTCGTATTTCCATGGCCCACGATCAGGTGTGGCCGGTGAGGCGGCTTGCGCGAGCGGGTAGCAATGATCTGCAGTACGAGGCGCGCGCTCTGCTGGTGGGTGTTGGCGTTAACGCGGGTTATGCAGGTCCAGGTATAAGGATGTCTGACCATCCTGCATGGTCGGGAGCTTTTTTTTCTCTTAGACAGCTCGCTCAACCACAACAACAAGCCCATCTTCGCTTTTGGGCTTCAGTCACTCGCTTCTACTACTTTTCCACTGGTTAATTGAGAGCTTATTACCACCAACCTTTTTAATACTTATACCTTAATCATGCGTACCGCTATCTTGTCAGCCGCTCTGGCTGCTGTCGCCAGCGTCAATGCCCTCCCAGCGCCTCAAGAAGTGCCATCATCGAAGAACACGACGCCGCTGCCTCTCTCAGTCTTCGTCAACACAGAGTTTGCCCCGCCTGTCCCTCTCGAGCAGGCAAAGCAGATCTTCAAGGATCATAAGCCCCAAGAGCCGGCGCAAGCGCCTCCCGAGGCCAACTTTGCCCTCACCTCGCTCGCTGCCGCCGCCACATGCACCAACCCTCGTGTGCGTGTTGAATGGGACTCGTACCCCGATAGCAGCAAGCAAGCTTTCGTCGACTCCATCAAGTGCCTGATGGGCCGCGCTCCCTCGGGCCAATTCTCCCAGTCCAGGAGTCGATACGAGGATATCGTCGCACTGCACCAGACACTCACACCCAACGTACATGGCAACGCCAAGTTTTTGGTCTGGCACAGGTACCTCACCTGGGCATTTGAAGATATCCTGCGCACAGAGTGTGGCTTCTCCCAGACTATGCCTTGGTTCGACGAGACCAAGTATGCTGGTCGCTTCTCGCAGTCCTCCATCTTCTCCAGCAAGTGGTTCGGAGGTATCTCTCTAGGTGGAAACTGTGTTAGGGATGGCGTAAGTCGACACCCCTGATCAAGTCCGAGTCAATAGCTAACCCCAGATTGCAGGCGTTCGCCAACCTTGCCATCAACGTCGGACCCGGCTCGGGCAATCAGCAGCATTGTCTCGCGCGTAACGGTGACGGCGCCAAGACTGCCAACGTAAACTCTGCCTACGTGAACCAATGCAACGCGTACAGCGACTTTGCTGGTATGGCTTCTTGCTCGGAGCTTGGTCCCCACGCCTGGGGTCACAACGGTGTCGGTGCTGTCATGTCGGACATGTACGGTTCCCCCGGTGACCCAGTATTCTGGCTGCACCACGCCTTCATCGACCGCAACTTCCGTATCTGGCAAAACAAGGACTCGAACCGCGTGCGCAGTATCAACGGAAACGACATTTCCGGCAGAGCGCTTACCCTCGACACTAACATCAACATCTACGGTCTCCGCCCTGATGTTCGCATTAGGGATGTCCTGGACACTACTGGCCCAACGCTGTGCTACAAGTACAACTACTAGAACTTGTTTGTATTTTGAGCTAGCGTTTTTGGGGTACTTAGATCTGTTTCCGACGATTCGTGTTAGTAGCGTCGCTGTAAATAAAATGTTGTAATGCCATGTATCACCAGATGAAGTTCCCACCCAATGGTTGAGTGAAGTGAAGTGAGTGCCGCCTGTTCATTGGGCCATGCAGATACCCTGCACTTCGCTATGAACGTATCTGTAGCGAATGTGTGCGACCTGATCCAACCATTCCGGTTTCTAGTACTGATCGGAGATGGCTCAATGCGTGATCGGGCCAGCATTGTTCGCAGTCAATGGGCAATAGCCTCCATTGACCAAATACTCACAGATAGCAGTAGCGAGTTCCGTGTCGTCGTCCAGATCCCACCCCCTTTTCGTAGGGACGTATGCACCAAGCTGACCGGACAAAGTGGCACGCTCGAGGTTTAGAGACTCCGCCACGTGTTGTAGGGTGTCAGGCCATCCATGCTCCCCAGTCAGATTATCTTCTTCATCTTTGAAGAAAATGTTGCGAAGCCGGAGATCTCTTAACGTTGAGCTGTGCCTTCCCAGAAGCGCTATCAGTGAATCGGGTGTAGCAAAGAAATGGCACAACGATAATTTGCGTAGTCGAGGCCATATGTGCTCCGAACCGAAGACGTCTGAAATGTTCGAAAAGGGTTGACGAGACTCCCATGTATCCTGTTCATCGCTGCAATCCATGTCGATCCGAAGACATTCAAGCCTTTGTAGCCGCGACAATATCGCCGCTAGGTCCCCCTTTCCAAGCATTTTGTAAGCCCAGTTGGTGTCTATGTGCATCTTAAGGCTCTGACCAACCACATGATCGGTGCGGGCAGTAATCTTGAGATCAAGACTTCTCAAATTCTCGCAACTATGAGAAGGAAGCGGGTGGAGGCTCGAGAAGTCCACTTTGTCGAATTTGAGCTTCTCCAGATTCGGTTGAGGGGCCATTAAAATCGACCTGAAAGCCTCTCTGCCAGTCAGGCTGTAATTGAGGTTCATGCCTTCTCCTCTGCGTAACACGGGTGGCTCGCCCAATCCAGACCGCACGCAGTCGTCCACCTTGAGGATTCCTCGATGAGCTCGGGCGAGGTTTCCGTGAAGCACATGTATCTTCCGTAAGTTATAGAAGCGTTCGAATGCTTTTATATGCCCCGTACCCTCTCTAGATCTGTCCTCGTCGTTCAGTCTGCGGAGAAATGCTTCGCACTCTGATTGGTCTCGCGAAAGCATATTAAGCCCTCGTATCTGCGCTTCAAAGCATATTTCCAACATGCGGTACCTCCGTACATAGCTCATTTTCCGCGAAAAGTATCGCCTCCAGTCCTTTTCGTCGAGAAGGCCCGGTATCCTCCAGAGGTTGACGTCCCAGAATATGGTCTTAACATGTTTTCGAAGCTTGTCGCTACCGCCAATTTTACGAAGCCGTTCAATGCTATCGGAGCTATAATGGAAGGTGACATTGCCAAAGAGCTCTTCACTACCTATCTCGCAAAGCTGTTTACTTGCAAGCCGGTAGTTTGGTAGATCGTCACGATGTATGTATTGCGCAACGAGCCGATGCAATTCCTCTGGAAGGTGTGGAAGCTCTCGGCTTTCACAAGAAGTGTCATGAACGGTCTTCTCACTGTTGACTTCAGCACCGTTGATCCCTGCCGTAATGGCTGACTTACGCGCTGTTCTCTTCGTTTGGTGTCATTTTAGGTTAGCTTCAATTAGTCTGTTCTGGTATGAGCGCGGGATTATCGATAAATGTGCTGCTGCGAGGAGGAACTGCACAAGAATGCAACTTTTTGGAAGCGTTCAGACGGGTGTCGATGCGCAAGGTGTTGAGACGTTGTTGCCTAGTAGAGGGGCAGACTAAACGACGCGCTGACCGGTGGCGCTAAACGCGGCAACACGTGAATGGGTCCGCTTTCTTCACCGAAAGCCCTCGGCTTCATACCAATTCATGCACGAATGATCAAAATATAATCCACGGGGGACTGCATTCATTAAATGATGAGGCCCTTACGAATTTGTTGCTTTGAAGGCACCTGCCAGGTTGCGAGCTTGTGACGTTGTCGCTCCCAGCCACAAAGATCAGCCACAATCCACCCTTGACGCCTTCTCCTAGCCTCCTGTTCCACCCTCCCTTCAGCTACTCATTCAGGCACGCCCCTTCACGACACCAATTCTTGCACCTATAAGCAAAAGCATACTCCCCATTGATGCACGCAAACGCCGAGTTCCACGCTCTTGGGGCCGCCACGCAGTTGAGCGTGGGGTATGGCACCCTCATGCACCCACTACATGAGCGTGCATCGCTGTGAAACTCATCACGACAGTAAATATGGAGTTGTTCGTGGAACGGAACGCCTGAAAAAAATCAGAATCGCTTCTAGAAAAAGTTGAGTAGAGGTGCATGAGGCAGGCATAGTAGGGATGCGCGGAACAAAAGCATAGTGAGCAAAAGGAATCAGACGTCCGTACCTTTGCCCCAGACGACCTCGTCAAAGCAGAAGTTTCGGCTCGTGTCGCATTTCCCGGGCTTCCATTCGGACGTAGACCCGATCAGCGCTTCTGCTCGGTTGTCGGCCTCAGGTGGAGGCATGGCCGTGGTCGTGGCGATCAAGAAAAGGATGACCACACGAAGCTTCATATCGATGGTAGGAGATTCTTTGCGGCAATAATAAAAGGGCGACAAATGAATCATCACCAAAACAAGATGCGATGCAATGCGATATGGAGTTGCATCAGCATTGCATCGCAGCTTGGGTATTTGTATGCCATCGACATCTTGAGACCTAACGCCCCAGGTAGTTGTCACAGTGCGATGAAGCTGTCAGTCCGCTCGTCACTGCACATGCGCGCTGTTTGTAGCACCCGAGTGCCACTGACATGTTCTCTTGTCGCACCTGGCCTGGACGATCAGGCACGGAGTAACGCGTCACTAACTAATTGGAAAGCCGTCACTCGGTACATTGCGCTACTGAATGCATTCAGCCTGAATAGCTCAACGAATGTCACGATGCTCGCAGCAAGCAACCTTGACGGCCTCAACCGGATCGTAAGACGATACATCCACACCAGCGCGTGCCAGCATTCGCATCAACACGCCCAGACTGGTTGACGAAGGGTCTAGTGCGTGATTGAGCTAGAGGAAGAACCAAA
This sequence comes from Stemphylium vesicarium, assembly GCA_004380135.1. Taxonomy (NCBI): domain Eukaryota; kingdom Fungi; phylum Ascomycota; class Dothideomycetes; order Pleosporales; family Pleosporaceae; genus Stemphylium; species Stemphylium vesicarium. Next base: position 145,123 of record QXCR01000032.1, on the reverse strand, counting down.
GGTATGGACAACAATACTGAAATCTGCTATGATAGTCCGACTCCGGGTTACTAGCAGATGTGACTGCGAATGGACGTTAGCACGAAGAAAGTTCCAGAACAAAATCCTGGGAAAGACAACGGCATTGAGCCTAAGCTTGGACGCACATAATGTCGACGCTGCTAGCAATATGGCGATTGGATCGATGCGGAGATCTGCTCCGAGCAGAAACAAAAGAATTACAAGACTACGAAAAGCTACATGCACGACGCGATCAAATCTAGACGCCCAAACCATCATAACACAATTTTACATCACACCCTCAAACGCCGCCAAATCATCCTTCTCCACCTCCCCACCAAAGATTCTCTCGCCAGCCCTCTCCTTCGTCAAGCAGCCAAGCGCCTCACCAACCTCCTTCAGCACACCCTCCGCAACCCCGATCCACTCCTCAAACGTCACAATCTCAATACCCAACTTCTTCCCTCCATCCTTGACAAACGCCTGACACTTCCACTCCCGCAGGGGCTCACCGTGAGGATACAGCGTCTCAAACTTGGCCTCGACGCCATTTCCGAACGGCATCTCCTCGACCCACGCCGGCGCCTGATGAACAACAGTATCGAACCATTGCACCTTCTCTTTATCCCACTGCGTACAATTCTCCACAATCTCCGCGAAACCCATGGATTCATAAGACGCAGACGTAATATGCTGATGCTGCACATGATTCAGCAGATCGAGATACGTCCACGACTTGGAAAAGGGGACGCGGAAGGGAATGTACTGCCACGTCGGCCCGAAGATGCGGTCTGCATTCGGCGCGCCAACGTTCCTCCCTGAGACGACTTCGCCGAAGACGACGTCAGTGAGGTTCAGACGGCGCGATAGCACGAGCGCCCATGCGGCGGTGGGTAGAGAGCCGATGGTGATGTTGGCGGGCCGCGAGGAAATGTCAAATTCCATGTATATGTCTGCGGGGCCGCGGTGCGTAAGCGATATCTCAGGCTTCAGCACTGTCATCTGCGAGCCCGAGAGCAGGTTCTGCCAGTATGGGATAGCCTTGGGGATGTTGTCCAGCACGACGTGGTTTACGTGTTTGCTGAAGGGAATCGTCTCGGGGACGCTGGCGCCCGCGTATAGTGCGGAGAGTTGCTCGAACAGGATCGGTAGGCAGATCTCGTCGTATTGCGCGTGAGAGATGCGGAACGCCAGAGTCGAAGCGCCGGTTGTGCTGGTGAAGAGGGTAAAGGCCACAAATGATGATCCGTGGGGCTTGGGGGCTTCGATGTCCTCTCTTACACTTGCATGGGCGAAAGCATTGATGTCCTCGCCATCTGGCACGGCAACCTCTGTGTAGGGTACTTGCAGAGACGATAGAACCACGCCGAGGACCTTGTCTTCGTCTTTGACGAATACAGTGCGTAGGACTTCGTTTCGCGCGACGAGCTCCTGGCATGCTTGCGCCAATTTCTGGCGGTCGATTGCAGTAGCGAACTTGATAAGCTCGTAACGCAGTGAGTACCGCGGAAGATCGACGGTGCCCTCGACAGCGAGTTGCTGTAGCGGCCTCGTGGGATAGATATCTGCGATTTGCCACTCTTGGTTTTGGAGATATGCGCCGACGCGGTCCGGGCTGTACAGCGACGCTTTCTTGCCGAAAGCGGCATACGGCGCGTCGATGTTTACCTTGGGCGTCGATGAAGCCACCTCCTCCGCTGACGAAGCAAGTTCGGAGAGCGACTGGCTTTGGAAGACCTGTGCGACTGTGATGTTCAGTCCTTGGACGCGCGCATCGGATACCAGCCGCATGGCGCCTATCGAGTCGCCTCCCAGCTCGAAGAAGCTGTCGCTGCTCTTGATCTCACTTTGGGCCATGCCGAGAATGCGGCTTAGAAGTGCAACTAGCTTGTCTTCCTTATCATTGCCTGCCGAAGCTGCCAATGCAGACAAAGACTGGCTCTGGAAGACCTGGGCGACGGTGAGGTTGAGACCCTGAACGCGAGCATCGGAGACGAGCCGCATAGCACCGATGGAGTCCCCACCAAGTTCGAAAAAGCTATCGCTTGGCTTGATATCTGTTTCCTGCATTCCTAGAATGCGGCTAAGGATGCTGCGCAGCTTTTGCTCGTTGGGCGATAGCGCCTTCGAACCGACATCTTCGATTGCAGGGCCGTCGACTGGCGACATGCCGACTCCACTATCGCTCATGACATCCTTAGGCCTCATAGCATCTGCATCTTGCGCTTCCTCCGGGTCCAACACTGCGATATCGCCTAGCTTGCTCTCGGGATTACCCAGGAAAGCAGTTACGATACGATCGAGCACAACAAGCACCCTCTCCATAGCGTCCTTGCTGATGCATTTCGAATCGAAACTGGCCATGATCAAGAAGCCGTTCTCATCCAGCGTGCAAACAAGCATGAGCGCGTAGGTGTTGAACTTGAGTGCTTCACGGGCAGCTTCTGCGTCGTCGGCAGGAAGGAAGGTGTTCGCGGGAACGGTCTCCATGTCGACGTTACTCCAGTCTTCGTCTTCCTTGGGGTGCAATACCAGTCCCGTGCGGAGATCGCATGCGACGCGTGCGTCTTTGCTTAGGCGGCGGATGTTCTGGAGACCCAAGTGCTCATGGGGAATCTGCTTTACAGTCTGGGAATGCACCGACTGGAGGTATTCTGCGATGGGTCGATCAAGCGCAAGACGGACGCGGATGGGGACGGTGGTGATCATAGGCCCTTCGATCTGCTCGATACCATGAACAGGCGCCGAGCGACCTGTGAGCGTTTCGCCAAAGACGATGTCGGGGTGGCCCATGTATAGCGATGAAACGAGCGCCCATGCACCGCGGATGATCGTTGCAAGAGTCAGCTTGGAGTGAGCTGATGTTGGGACAGTGACGTAGTGCTCGAGTAGCGAGTCGGCCTGGGTGGTATAGCCCTTCTGTGGAAGAGGAGGGAATTGGTGTGGGCTCACACCGTTCAGGCGCTCCTTCCAGTATTCTTTGGCATCAGCCGGGTCAAGGCTCGTAAGATGCTTGATGAAGTGCTTGAAGGAAACAGCCCTCTCAGTTTGAAGACCACCGAAGGCACGGTTAATGCGATCGAACACAAGAGGCATCGACCATCCATCGTAGACGGCATGATGCATGGTGATGACGAACTGCGTCTTGTCGCTTCCAACATCCTTCACCAAGCCGTAGCGGAAAAGCGCTGTGCCTAGGTCCATCGGCTCCTCGCGGTCGAGCTTGAGGTACTCCGCAGTGTCAATGCCATGTTCGCGTACCAATTGCCCGTCCTTGAGTACGACCTGGTACAAGCCGCGGCCGGGGACATTGATAATCCTCGTTCGCAAAATCGGCGAGCCTTGCACAGCGGTATCAAATGCCTCTTTCAGGCGGATGGCGGTTTCGGAAGGTAGCGTCGCCACACGCTGAGCAACGTACGCATCCTGGAACTTTGCAGACAATGCCATGAGGCCTTCCTGCAGTGGTGTGCAAGGATAAACATCCTCGACATTTTCGGCGTCGACGCCACAAAGCTGCGCGCTTTCCTCTCGAGCTGCCTTGGCGTCCCAGTCCTCTCCGACCATCGAAAACGCAGGCACCTCATTTGTATCTTCTGCTGAGATTGGCTTGATCTTCTTAGCCATTGCCGATAGTGTTGGGTTGAGCATGATGTCCGGCACACTCAAGACGAGATTCTCTTCTCTTGCAGCAGCTACCAGCCTCATTGCTCTCAATGAGTCGCCACCCATGCTGAAGAAGTTGTCATTGGCGCTGAAGTCCGCATCTCCGCCAAGGAGCTTCGCCCACAGCGATCGGAGCTTGAGCTCCATCTCCGTGGTAGGCTCTTTCTTCTCCGACACAGCCGAGTTGAAGCGTCTGAGGTCTTGACGAGTGATGGAAACACCAATCTCGCGCAGGCGCTTCCGATCCGTCTTGCACGATACGAGCAAAGGCATCTTCCAGAGCGGTATGTATGCGCTAGGCACCATGTAGCTAGGAAGATCAACGAACAGTTGCTTCGTCATCTCCTTGAGCGCGGTTTGGAACTTGTTCGTAAAGCTAGCGAAGACGTTGCCGTCGAGATGGCGCATACCATTCTTCTTTTGCTCCACCACGAAAGCGACAAGTGTCTGCTCGCCACCACCACTTGGTTTGATGACCTCAACTGCGAGCTGAGTGTCGGCAGGAAGATGTTTCTGCATGTTGAACTCGATCTCGGCCAATTCGATACGCTGCCCGCGGAGCTTGATCTGCTGGTCTTGACGCCCAACAAAGATGGGTTCTCCATTACCATCGGGGTCGAAGCGCACTAGATCGCCCGTCTTGTAGATGCGTCCACGTCGTCCTGGGTAACTCTTGCTGCCCTTGACCAAGAACTCCGGGTCTTCAACGAAGACCTGTTTAGTCTTGGCCGGGTTGTTCAAGTATCCATTACCGACGATTGGACCTTCAATGAGCAACTCGCCGACTGCACCGACAGGTACGAGTTTGTTGTGATCTTCAGGCTCGGTCAGCCATATGGCGCAACCCTTCCGTGCGCCCATGGTGATGTATGGCTTGGCAGCTACGTTGTCGTTGATGGTCGCGCCCACTGTAGCCTCCGACGGGCCGTAGGCATTGACGACCCTGGTCCTTTGACCCCAGGACATCGCATCGCTCGTCGACACACCCTCACCTCCAAGTGCGATAGAGTCGAGGTGATCAAGAATGTCCACATCCAGAGTGCGAGCGACTGAAGGAGTCATACCGGCGAAGGTAACGCGCATGTCGCGCATAGCGCCACTCATGTCGTTCATGCGACGCTCATCGGAAGGCGTGCAGAGCGTAGCACCATGCGCAAGTGTGCAAAGCATGGAGTCGATGCAAACATCAAAAGCGTAACTTGCGAAATCCAACACACGCGAATGGGGATGGTACCCTACAGCTGCAGCACGTGGTATCGCACCGGACGTGTACTGACTGTGTGTGAGAATGCATCCCTTGGGAAGACCAGTGCTTCCACTGGTAAACTGAATGTACAGCGGCTGATCAGGCGAGACCGGTGGCAGCGTAGTCTTTGGCAGCTGGTCGGTGTATGGGGAGTACACCTTCTCAAACTTTGCCTCGGAGATCGGAACGACCGTGGCGGCAGGCGCTACACGCGCTGCAAGCGTCGATTGAGCCTTCGAAGCGACGAAAAGCTTCGCATTGACTTGCTGTACCACGGCTCGCAGGCGACCTTCCGGCTGTGCTGGATCAAGTAGAGCGAAGCATGCTCCAGCTTTCATGACAGCAAGAACAGCTACCGACGTCCATCGTGACTTCTCGAATAGGACCGGGATAATCTGGTTGGGTGAATCATTCAGCAACCGGAGGGTTTGAGCCAGGTCATTCGAGTAGTCTTCCACCTGGCGATACGTCAGAGAACCGTCCCAGGCGTCGATGGCGGTCTTCTCCGGGTTCAGTGCGACTTGCTCTGAGACTTTCTCGTGCATGCAGAATCTAAGCTCGGGCTGCAGAGGCGTGTTCCAGCTCCATAGCTCATCTAGCTCCTCTTCCGAGACTGAGCGGAAGTTGGAAAGTGGGTGATCAGGGTCGCTAAAAAGGGTATCAAGAATTGAAGCAAAGAAATGTAGTTGCGACACGGCTTGGTGCCGAGACATGGTAGTCGTTTGCCATGTTGAGGTGGCGTGCAACTTATTTTGTCGCAGGCCAAGGGAGACCTCGAATGTCCACTATGGATTGTTAGTGATGTGGTTGTGGTGGAACGCGTTCAAGAATTACCTCTTCATTGGTACCATCGCTGAAGAAAATGGTTGCGTCCTTGAGCGAGAACTCGGTGGATCTGACATTGCCAATCTTTGCTCTCAAAGTGGCAGCTGTGGTCTGGCTTGCCCAATCAAGATCGCCGACGAATATGCATTGTGTGCTGGCGTTGCTCTGGCCCTTCAATCCCCAGGTAAATTGATTGAAGGTTTCTCGCTGATAACGCTGTAAAAGTACAGACCATGCTGCCAGGATCGTGTCCAGCACTGTATCCGAATTCGAGCTATCGGGTACGACTACCCGGATCTCGTTGGCCTTGGAGGTGTTGCCATTTGCGTATTTGGCTCCGTTGCTGCCATTGGAGTGCAAATGCTCTCTTTGGCTTTCGAAAGTGCCGTTGCTTTGCACTTTCTTTGTAACATGCTCATCTGGGATCGCGCTAAAGCGCACCGTAGGTTCTCCGCCGTTCGGTAGGTGCATTTTGCTGCTCAAACTGGAGTGTGGCCTCTTCATACTTGCGTCGATATATGTGTGTTTTCCGAAAGTCGGAGTTTTGGATGTATGGTAGATCCTATCGTGCACGACTCGAATCCCAGACTTTGCTGTGGAATGTACCAAGCGTTACAGAGCCGTGAACTCAGTGCACTCTCCACAGAAGTTCCATCCCGCAGTTAGACCTAGCTCTCCACACACCATATTAGGGTGAAGCTCCGACACACGCACACCTGTCCACCTCGGCCTCCTGGTCGGGCAGGCGTCGGCGTCATCGTTTTCGTCCACGACGCCAGAACAGGGCCCGCTCCTCCACGCCGGCGCGTACCTGGAGTTGGCTGCATTGCTCATACTCTAACGTAAGTGCGCAGGGAATAACCAAATCGAGGGTGGTAGTACGGTTTAGCCGTAAGGAAAACTCTCCTCACCCTACATAACCATCCCCACACTTAGCGGATCAGATAATTTTAGCGTGGAAACCGGCGTCACGACCTTTCATCTGATAAATTTGATGGCGCACCACCGCCGCGGCGATGCAAGCACGGAACAGCCGCTTGCGGAAAGGATCATGCAGGGTTGCGTCGCCAGAGCTGCAGATCTTTTCCATCTGATAACGGCCGACGTTCGGAGAACATAAGGCTGCCAATCACCATCATCAGACGCATCCTCTCTGGCGATCGATGGCGTTTGATGGTCAAGGGTATGCTGCATCTTTTAGAAAAATCTGCCGACAGCTACGGAATTTCCAGGACAAGGCAGCTGTACGATGCGCGAAATTCGTTGGTGTCCTGCATAAACGGTATGTTTTGTCGGCGCTGATCGCGGTTCGCGGCCCTTCAACGCCCTACTACGTAGTGCTCGCATTGCTTGTTTTTACATCCCACGATATTTCGGCTGAGTGAAGATCGGACCGAGCATAATGAGTAAGAGGATTTCGCTTAGAGCGGATCTGATAATTTCAGTGACACATGCGAGGGGGAGGCACAGAGAGACGGTAAAGGCGTTTTGGTGGAGAACGCCCGGTCGTCAGTGGCGCGAGAATCTTTTCACTAAACCGAGCGGGCTGCGCTATGCCCACGCGAACTTTAGTACGGCGGAGCAGATGATCACTCAGCACCTGATGGAGCAGGAGCGCAAACAGGGTGCGTTGTCCTCCATCAGCTCGTAAGTCGTGATTGACGATCAGTAAAATGTGAGCCTGGGCATTCCTTGAGTTGGGCTCGGCTCTTGTAGGCGGCTGCCGTCGGTGTGATCGTAACCTCGTATCTCGATCTGAGTTTGTGCCACATCTGTCGAGCTTTACCAGTCGTACCATCGATTCAACCTCTTACCTTGAAGACCACTCGTTCTAGACTTCTCATCATCCTTTCCATCCTGCACCCCACTAGCCAGCCAAAAGCCAGTCATGGGCTTCGTCGTACTTCCTGCACTGGTACCGGACATTAGCGCCGTGTACGATGTGTACTTTGAGGCCTTTAAAAACAATGCAGTCACACGCGCGTTGTTTCCCTCGGCTTCGGAGGCTGATCTAACCGACGCAAAATCCGAGTTCAGGTACGTGCTTACAGGATCTCTCTCCATTTCTGGGCGTTTGCTGTTAGTGACGTTGGAATATGAGCTGATCATGGCGAAGACAGGGGCATACAGCCCACGTTTCGGAGTGGTGGAAAACCAGCGCGACGCAGTACACTCTAAAGTGCGTCGACACTGAAACCAACCGCATAGTTGGTATGGCACTTTATGACGTGTATATTGCGCCGAGCGACTGGAAACGAGGCGAGATCTCCTGGCTGCAAGGTCCAGAACGTGAGCGAGCCGAGGCTCTGATCAACCCGCTTTGGGAAGCGAGGGAGAAGCTGTGGCTCAACGAAAGATACATTTACTGCCACGTGATGGCTGTGCACCCTGAATACCAGCGAAGAGGCATTGGTGAGCTGATATGCAAGTTCGGAATGAACATGGCACAGCAGGCTGGGCTGCCGGTTTATATTGAAAGTTCCAAGGAAGGCGTCAAGTTGTATGAGAAAATCGGGTGTAAGAGATTGAAGGAAACACTCAAGCTTCCGTCGGAGAACACACCATCAGGAGCCACTAATGGTACGAAAGAAGACCAGGACCACCCGTTGTTTGTGTGGTTGCCGGAGACTGGAGAGAAATGCCTACCAAAAGCTGTGCAGTTGGCATAGAATAGATTAAACCCAAAAAGTATTATACTAAATAGCGATCATCCCAGCATCTGGTGAAGGGCGTTGACGCGGTAACTCTCGCTTCGCTGTACAAGCTCTTCGTGCCGTCCTTGGTCTACTACCTTACCTGCTTCGACCAGGAATATCACATCAGCCCTTGCGATTGTCCTCAATCGATGCGCAATGGCAATGACTGTGACTCCGTGGCCTTTAACCGCCCGCTCAAGTCCGAGCTCCAAAGCCTTCTCACTTTCTGCGTCGAGCGCACTCGTACTCTCGTCTAGGAGAAGTAGTTTGGGCTTACGCACAAGGGCCCGAGCAATGGAAAGTCGTTGACGTTGTCCACCAGATAGTTGGTTGCCATTCGAGCCACACTCGGTGTCGTATCCCTGAGGAAGACCGACGATGGTGTCGTGGATATTAGCCAGCTTGCAGGCTTCCTGTATCTCCTGATCTGATGGCGTATGTCCGGGCTTGGCTCCAAGCCCAATGTTGAACTTGATACTTCCCTGGAAAAGCACATTTTCTTGCGGCACGTAAGCGATGTCATCCCGGAAGGACGTACCGTGTTGACGCGCGATATCAAGCCCGTTGATCGAGATGCTACCTGTGGAGGGCAGATAGAATCGCTCTAAAAGGGCCAGTACCGTGCTCTTTCCAGCACCGGAAGGTCCGACAAGAGCGCAAAACTGACCAGGCTGGATCGACAGCGACAACGATGTAAGAACGGGGATACCAGGGCGTGCTGGGTAGGAGAAGCCGACATCTCGGAAAACAACTCGGGCGCCACCTTGTTTGGATGCTGGCACGACAGAGTCGGCTGATGCTTCGATATCGTTGTCATCCTTTTCCCCGAAGTCCTGGTTGGGCGAGGCCTTGCCATTTCTTACACCAGGTGTATCATTGCCCAGCTCGATGAGTCCACAGATACGCGAGATGGCGCTCTTGGCCTTGGCGATCTCGGGAGCGAGGGTGAACAGTTGACCCCAGAGTTGCGCAGAAACAAGCATCGCGATGAGAATGATGAAGAACTCAGTCTGGGTATATCTGCCTTCGATGATATTCTTGGAGCCCCACCAATAAGCAAAAGCGTAGATGAAGCTGCCGCAAGAGTTGGCAACAGCTAGCCAGACATTGGTCTTAAAGCTTTGGCGCACCATCTCCCTGCGTGGTGCCCGTAGTGATCTTCGGTATGTCTGTAGGATCTCATCTTCGATCGAGAGCGCGTGCACAGTCTTGATGTTCGAGACAGCTTCGATGGTGACTCCGATAGATGAAGAGAAAGCGCCGGCGTGCTTGACGGCAAAACGTCCAATCGCGCGCAATTGCATGTAACCCGCACCCAGAAGTAATGGCACAATGACGAGGCACACGATTGCTATCCGCCACGCAACAATGTGAGAGAGAATGATCGCGGCGATGAAGTTTACGACGACGGAGAACAAGGTTCCGATGATAGAACCGCTGAAGCCTGCAAGCGAGTTGCCATCCTTGGTGATGTACTCAAGCAACATTGATGGGGTCCTCGCCTCAGATTCATGCCATTGTAGCGGCTGATGAAGTAGTGTCTGTAGCGACAGGTTGCGGACTTTGTAGATCAGTCGCTCGGAAAGAAGCCCGAATGCTGCCCAGCTAGTGAAATTGGCAAAGAAGGCGATGCAGGCTAGCATGAACCAAAGCCCCGATAGCAGTTCACCACGTGACCGAATATAGTCTGGTTCGTTGCAGGGAGACATGAGGCCCATGATGTTACCGAAGAGGAGACCGGAACCGCAATATTGGCCACCGACAATCAGTGCGCCGAAGAATGCCAGAATGACAAGGAGTAGGTATGGCCGAGTCAATGGAAGCATGGTCTTGGTGATAGAGCCTGCAATGACGACACCCTTGGTTGGTTCAGCAGGGTCTGATGCAGGCGAGTCGCCTCCGAATGCAGTATCGGCCTCTTGCGCTTTTAACATCTGCTTCTCGTCCGAGATAGTATCGGCGTCATGCGAGTCTAGACTAGTCCTGGAGCTGGATGGACCATCCTCGACTTTGACTGACTGGAGGCGAATCATGTCTGCGTAAGATCCATTCAGGTCCATGAGCTGGTCATGCGTGCCTTGTTCAATGATGTCTCCCTTCTTCATGACGATGATCTTGGAGGCAGCCCGGATAGTCGAGAGACGATGAGCGATAGAGATGACCGTGCGGCCACGGGAAGCCTTTTCAATGGCAGATTGGATACGCTGCTCACTCGCAGAGTCTAGGGCCGCAGTTGCTTCATCCAAGATAAGGATCCTGGGGTCGCGAACAAGGGCTCGGGCAAGAGCAACACGTTGCTTTTGGCCACCACTAACGAGGCTACCGCTCGAGCCGACGGCGGTTGCGAAACCAAACTCCAGTCGGTCAATGAAGACGGCGACGTCGGCAATATGGGCAGCATGTTTTACCAGTTCAACGATTTCAACGACCTAGTCATGGCCATATTAGCATGGTGGCACTTGACAGTAAAGCGCAATGACATAGAATGTACCTCTGTACCAGCCTTCTCAGCTGCGTCATGGAGTGAAGTTCCGTTCCTGACGTCTTCGGCGACACCGGCAAGAACTCCACTCAGCAAAGTCTTCTCCAAATGAGCGTGAGGAGGAGAGTTGACGAGGCCGAGAGCGATGTTCTCTAGAATAGAGCGATCCAGGAGTGATGGTTCTTGCTGAACAAGACTGATGAATCCCCGCAGGCTTCGGATGTTGATGTCTTTAACACTGCGGCCATCGAGGAGCACATCTCCAGATTGCGGGTCGTAGAATCGGCTGATCAAACTCGCAACGGTAGACTTTCCACTTCCAGATAAACCCACGATTGCGGTCAGTTGGCCTACAGTGCCAGCTTTGTTAGCTTGTATGTTTACATATCGGAAGCGAGGTGAACGAGAGATGGGAACAGCGTGTTGTGCTCAGGACATTCCAAGATTCTCTCGATGTTGCGTGTGTTCATTAGCATGAGATCGTACGTACCAGCTTCGCACTCTAATGAGATACCGTTCAGTACAGGATGGTCGGGCCTCGACGAGTACGTAAAGGCGACATTACGGAACTCGATAGCACCAGTGACATCGGTGGGTTTCTCCGCGGAAGTCGACGTGTTATCAATAGTCGGCTGGGTCTCGATGTCTTTCCGCAGGCGCTCGAATGCAGAGATGGCTCCGCCGAAAAGTGGTAGCATGGGTGCGATCTGACTCAGAACAATAGCACCTAGTTTCTTGATGTTAGCATGGTATACGCCGAAGTGATATCTCTAAGCTTACCATCAAGCAGAATGAATGTGACTGTGTAGATCTCTCCAATAGTCGCATTGCCGTTGCCCTCGAGGGACGCGGCGACCTTGCGGCTACCCTGCCAGTATCCTAGTGCACTGGCCGAGAAGGCGATGAAGTAGAGCAGTCCAGCCTGCACTGCAGCGGCGGTGGACTTCTTGATGCCCTGCTCTCTGGCTTTTTCGAGATGTCCCCTGAACTTTTCCTCAAGTCTGGTGTTGGCCCCAAGCGCGTGGACGAGACCCACGTGACTAAGAGCTTCAGACGCGATGGCGCTGGCGGACCCAAAGCATTCGCCTAATTTGGCGCTGTACTTTCCTACGAAATGCCCGCCGATCACCGCCATGAGCAAGAATGCAGGGATCAGAGAAACGAGCATACCTGCCAGCTCGGCATTCTTGATGAATCCAACGATGTACGCCGTGACGCAGAAAGACATGCAGGTTAGGGCGACACCCACCTTCTCGCCAGTACCACTTTCTATCGCCTGGATATCGCCGTTGAGCCGAGAAGACACCTCTCCGGCTTGGAGGTTGTCGAAAAAGGCCATATCCTGGCGTAGCAAGTTCCTGAGATAGCGATCCCGAACGCGCTGAGCAAGTCTTTGAGATGCCAGACTCCAGCATACGAGATGTATGTAGATGCAAGCAAAGCTAGCAATGGCAATGTAGACGAGCAAGAGGATCTTGGGGGCGATGTCGGCCTCTTCGGATCCTGAAGAAGCGCCAGTCTGGTTGTTGCATGTTGCCGTGTTGATTTCGTCTACCAGCTGCCCAAAGACGATACCTATGAGTGGGAATGGGACGCCTGCCGCTATGGCGGCTATGCAGCCGACGCAAACGAGTATGTAGTCAAGCCATGTCGGGTCGGCGTAAAAGAGGAGGTGAATGAAACCAAAGAATGGTCTGATAGAGGCCCGCGAGGGCATACTGAACGCCATCGATGATACAACGAACGATCAACTGCTGAGAGAAAGGAGTCTCTCGCCGTTATGCTGTGATGAAGCTACGTGAAGACACCCGCATGAGGGTAGCCAGGCGCTATGGCCCCACCAAGACGCGGCGGCCAGGATCGACATAGTGCAGTGGAAATTGCCAAAATTGCGTACAACGGGAATAGCGTCACGTGTAGTTCAATGCGTACATGTACGGACAGGGTGGGTTGAGCTGTGTGAGTAGTGGAGAGGGACGTGTCACTTGCAGCGGGCGATGTTCGGACGCGGTCTGTGCTCAGGCCTTGTGGATTAGATCAGATAAAAAATTCGCTAGCGCTACACGGTTTTGGACACCAACACCCACACCATTACTCTACATCCTAGCCTGGACTTGCATCGCCGCAGCTCCATCCCGTGCCTCCTTGGACCCTGTCGATGCCTTGCGCGCGATTTCTCCCGCCATCAATGCAACGTCCTTGGCTAAGGCGCGTCCTCCATCCGACTTGGACGACACCAGCCACAGCCGGCAGCCTTCTGCGACGGTGCCGCGCTTGAACTGCACCTCTTCCAAGCTTTCTCCCTTTGGCCGGCAGCCCAGGATGATTGTATCTATGCTCTTAAAGAGTGCGCTATTTGACAGTGGACTTGTCGTATCTCTAATGATGAAATTGGAGCCCGCGCACGCAGCCGACGCGTCTTTTCCGATGATGACGCGAAGTCTGAACTCGCCCTTGGTCTGCACGTGCTTCTCGTATGCGCGCATGTAGAGTGTCTGTATGAGCTCTGATGCTTCGGTAACGGATGGTGTTCGGCAACTGGTCGGCTTCGCCCAGATTGAGCACAGCTGCGGCTGCGGTGGCTTTGCGTCGTCCAGAATCGTCAACGGAGCCAGTGATTCGTCTTCTGTCACCACCGTTATATTACCCAGGCGGGGGCATGAGAGCAGATCGTCCAGTATCTCCGTTGTCTTCTCACCGGACCCGACCAGAGACACATTCAGTCGCGGCTCGTTTGCGCCTCGCAATTCGTTTCTTCGTGCAGGGTAGTCGTTCGTCGAGATGATGCGCTGGCCAGCCAGGAAGTCTACCGCTGGCAGTGGTTGTGCGGCTGGTCCGTTCTCTCTGGAAGGAGCTGGTGCAACGATACTTCTCGCTCGCAACACCCAAGTCTTTCCAGTGTTGTCCTTCACAGCCACCTTCCAGCTCTGGACAACATCTCCCTCGGCTTCTGGAGCCACCCCAACAACTTCGCTGCCATAGCGCACCTCATCCTTGAAATGCTCAGCGCACCACTTCATGTAGTCTGCGAACTCTTCCCTGAGAGGGTTTAGGCGATCTGAGTTGGCAAATTCGACCAAACGCTTGCGGTTGAGAAGATAGTTAACGTAGCTAAACGCGGTTCTCGGGTTGCGGAGCGTTGCCAAGTCATATATGAACGGGCTCTCCATTCGTGTTCTCGACAAATTCGATGCAGAGCCCCATGAGAAAGAAGACTTTTGCTCGACAAATAAAACCTTTGATGGTTCTCGGGATTCGCGGTTCGCGATGGCTGTTGCTAATTGTGCTGCACCGAAGCCGATGCAAACAAGGTCGTAAGAAGGCGCAGTTTGCGCCATGGATGATTTTGGTGCTGTGCTCATTGTGTTGCTCGTGGTGGTCATCTTGGATGAAGAATAATGCACTGGAGAGCAAAGTCGACTGTTGTTGCGCTTCAAGATGGTACGTTTAAAGAAACGATCTGACACTAGCGTTTTAATCTCACGGCGCAACAGCGAGAATGCACAAGTCAGACACAAATTGCAAAGGCCTGCGCATTAGCCAGTAATAGCCAGGTGTACCGATGCCCACGCTCAAAACAACGATGTCACCGATGCTTAGCGTCGCCGGCATAGATGCGCGATAGATGCAGGCCACATACGACGACCGGCATGGGTTGGTGGGTGTCAGGCAAGACCCACATGGTCTGATCAGCCACCCACTCGGAGCTTTCTTCGTGCCATGTCCAAGCCACCCAGTCACTAGCAATTCTTTCCCATGGATGGGTAACAAATCCACCTAAGCCTGCGTAATGCAGTGGCCTGTCCGGGTAGTAGGGACAACCTCGGCTAAACGTTCACACGGCGCAGTCTCCCGCAACTTGAATACCCTCATGCATCACGTCGCTGCCGCCATAGGGCCACATATACAATCCTTTGTCGTCTTTTTTTGTTTCTCTTGGTGACCACCAAATTCAATTCTACATCATGGCACAAATGGCGAAGCCCACAACGTCTCGAGAGCCGCTCGTTCTCAAGCTCCCTCATCCATACCTTACTGCATACACCGTCAACAATGTTGCTCTTGAAGGACAACCTATCAGCAACAAGATCGGGCTTTCCTCGTCCAATTCTACTGGCAAAGAGATAGCTCCGCCGATGGTGCTACACAACGACACCGTCTCTTTCAGCGACATTGGTACCCTGAGCCAAGATGCAGTACCTCCACTGGGAGACAACAGTTCTTGGGCGCGCGCTCGGAGATCACCCCATGTAACGGTCACCTGGAACTCGGATCGACCGACTGTACCTCAGCTTTGGCTCATCGCTTATGCATTGGTCTCGCTGCATCCTCTAGTCGAAAACTTCCGCGTGGTGCTTTCTGGCAAGGACTCCAATTCACTAGCTTATGACCTGTACGCTACTGGTCTGTTTCACCCACATCCTACCCCGGCCCGCGCAGAAGCACCGCAAGATGGCCACCTCCTTTTCCGGGGTACATTCTGGCAGGGCGCTGCGTCTCCATTTGGTGCTCGCCCAGTGTGGGCACCACATCTCGATGCCTCAGGCAAACCGATCGACAGGCCGTACCCTCCTTTCCCATTCCAGAATGCACCCTCAACACAATTTCCAGCCCTACCGCGGCATACTATGCACCCTGTTCGTCAGCCAAAGCCCGAGCCAGGATCAATCATTTACAGCCGATGGGTGCCGCACTTGAAGGAGCACTTTACCATGGTGGCTCTCGACTACACCAATAATGAACATCTCCGCTTGTTCAACAAGTGGCAAAACGACCCACGTGTAGCCGCTGGCTGGAATGAGACCGGTACCCTGGATCAACACCGCGAATATCTCCGAAAGCTGCATGAGGACCCCCACGTGCTCACCATGTTCGCTGCGTTTGACGATATCCTGTTCGCCTACTTCGAAGTCTACTGGGCTATGGTAAGCCGAACCCTACCTTGGTGCGTCGCATACATGTGCTAATATCGGTATAGGAAGATCATATGGGTGCACACTACCAGTCCTCGCCGTACGATCGTGGAAGGCATTCCCTTGTCGGCGACGTCCGATTCAGAGGGCCCTATCGTGTCTCCGCCTGGTGGTCAGGACTAATGCACTACATGTTCCTCGATGAGCCACGTACGTGGAACCTGGTTGGAGAGCCAGCGGCAACTAGCAGCACCGTATTGGCATACGACTTTGCTCACGGCTTCCACGTTGAAAAGCTAATGGACCTCCCGCACAAGAGGAGTGCGCTTATGATGGTCAACAGGGAGAAGTTCTTCACATTGAGCCCTTTCACGTGGGATGGAGAGAAGAGGGTCCGGCCAAGCCTCGACGCAGCCGCCAAATTGTAGTTTACTTTGCAGCGCTTTGATTTCGATACCATCTGATAGCTTCATCGATTAATTTCACAACACCATTCATTCAATGACTCTCAAGCAACATCCAGCTGTCTCCGATTACTCTGTCACTCGGACATCGCCTGCGCCACCTCAAGCGTCCCGGGATTCGCCTGTTGACGGATATAATTTCTACCGTACATTAGACAGCATCAGCATCGCCGTCACGAAACATTCCTCGGCGTAAGAAGCTTGGCTGGGCTTGAGCATCCCGCGCTAAACGAGGGTGTGCACGTCACAAATGACATGACCATGCTTCGAGGCCGGCCAATCGCACCCCGACGCGCCCTATCCCGCATGCAGAGGGTTGCGGATCAGATAATTAGCCGCAAGCTTTTATCTGATCCGTCTTTGCATGGCGCCCCGCGAACACAGACAGGACGTATGCAAGGAGACGTGAGCAGTCACACATGCGCGGGTCTGAGCGCCTTTTGCAAGACCACGGCCGGTCACTTTGTGGAGGTGTGGTGGATGCCAACACGTAACGGCACTGCAGCAGGCTCAGCCAGTACAATGGCGCGACAACTCCACTCCACCCTCTCGAACTGGTAGATCGCTCCGCGCAGAAAATTTGTTCGATGCGCCATTATGATGCGACGATGCCTGATGAGGCAGGCCAATGGATCAGATAACTCTCGGAAGCCATGCCGAGGCGCTACGCATCCTCCTCAGCCGGTGTACCTCCACACCCAAGCCCCGGTCTGGAGGCCTTGATTTCGATCTGATAAAAAATTCGTTTGATCTGATAAAAATTTGCTACGTCAGTGCGTCACGTCTCACACCATAGACGGCGCTCACCGACATCGCATCGCGTCGAATACGAGGTCTGTTTAATCTTATCAGATGAGATTAATGTCCGTTCCCTGCTGGTTCATGTGACAGGGCTCAGCATGCCGCTTGCTTTGGTCGGTCGCCGGCTAAGAGTACGCATCGCACCACGGCGACCAGGGACGATCATTCCCACTGCGAGAAAAGTTTTTGTACATCACTGGAGGATCCTGGTCCCCATGCTATAGCGCTGCTAGTGGCAACCCGCCCGGAAAGAGTAGGAGGGCTGTTGGTGGGTTGAGTCAAGCCAGCGATGTCATTGCAAGTCGCAAGCATGTTCAGACCCACCAGACGCGACGCGCCCTCATGTCTCCGGAAAGCGGAAATGATAGCATGCAAAATGGCCTGGTTTGCTGATAATGTTAGATCCGAGTCATCAGCGAAGGCCCGTCATTATCGCTATTGCTGCTGCCGCAGAAAGCTATGGCCAAACTTGGTACATTGAAGCTCCAGCATCAAGTGTACGATTGCTTCTGGGTGCTGCTGTATATCACCGTTTCTCTATCTTTCTCGTTCTTCGCTTTTCATCACCTCAGTCGTCAGCTCATACCCGCCATCACGCATGCTTTGTAGCATCTGAAGTCTTACCAACTCGGTTACGATCATCGTTCAGTAGACTGCGAGATCACCTCTTGCAGGAGAGAGCTAGCAAGAACCACGAACCAGGATGGCGGAACTGTATGATCAGTCACGGAATGATGCCCTCCAACGTCTCAATCAAACACTTCTCCAGATCGATCCCTACATTCTCCCGCCATATCCCAATCTCTCCATCGTCTCTGGACCTCTCGATCCACCACTTCTCCAACTAACGCTATCCCAATTACTCCAACAACAAGCTTCCACATACCCCGATAACGAAGCTGTCATCATTCCATGGACAGGCGCACGATGGACATATCAAAAACTATGGGACGAGTCCAGTCTGCTCGCAAGAGCACTGCTGAAAGAAGGCGTACGGCCAAGAGATAGAATAGGCATCATGAGCGGCAACTGCGAAAAGTACATTGCACTATTCTTTGCATGCGCCAGAGTAGGCGCCATCTGCGTCACACTCAACAACACCTACACAGCGACAGAGATGGAGTACGCCCTGAAACATACCAGTAAGCCCGTTCCACTCCTCCCACTCCGAAGTCACAAGAACTAACAAAAGACGCAGAATGCAGAGTCCTGTTCACAACACCCACGATCGCACGCTTCGACAACACCCCCTTACTAGAATGCCTAAGCCAACCCGACGTCACCTCCGCGCTCCCAGAGCTCAAGACCGTGTGCCTAATCCGCGGCCACCACGCCTCCTTCACCACATACTCCTCCCTAATCGCCGATGCATCACACATCCCCTCCCACATTCTCGACATCTTCGACAGCATAATAAGTCCCTATGACGTGGCGAACCTGCAATTCACCAGCGGCAGCACAGGCAAGCCCAAAGCAGCCATGTTAACGCATCAGTGAGTGCCTATCCATCACCCACATCACGAACGGAGAGAAAGAAAGAAATAAATTGCAAAAGCTAACCCACCCCTCCACACCCCAGCAACCTAATAAACAACTCCCGCTTCATCGGCGACCGCATGCTCCTCACCCCCGCGGATAAACTCTGCTGCCCACCCCCGCTCTTCCACTGTTTCGGCCTGACTCTAGGCCTCCTCGCCTGCCTCACCCACGGCTCTTCCATCGTGTTCCCCGCCGAATCCTTCGACCCCGCCGCGTGCATGCGCGCCATCAGCGCAGAGTCCTGCACCGCCCTCCACGGCGTCCCCGCAATGATGGAATCAATCATGGATGTGCCGCGGCCCGCTTCCTTCACCAGCGCACTCCGCACGGGTATCGTGGCCGGCTCCCCCGTCCCCAAATGGCTCATGGAGCGCATGGTCAACGAACTTCACATGACAGATTTCACGTCGAGTTACGGACTTACAGAGGCTAGTCCCACGGTGTTTAATGCGCATACGACCGATTCGCTGCATGCGCGGCTTACCACTGTGGGCACGGTGCTGCCGCATGCCAAAGTCAAGATTGTGGATCGCAATGATCGTGTTGTGCCTATTGGGGTTAGAGGTGAGTTGTGTGTTGCTGGGTATCAGGTTTGTCGCGGGTATTGGGAGAATGCTGAGAAGACGGCTGAGCTTATTGTGGTCGATGAGTATGGGGAGCCGTGGTTGCATACGGGGGATGAGGCGGTGTTGGATGTGGATGGGTATTGTAGTATTACGGGGAGGTTCAAGGATATTATTATTAGGGGTGAGTTGTTTTCTCTTTCTTTACTTCATCCTTCATTCCCTTTTTTACACCTTCTTTGGGGATGTTGTGGCTAACACGCGTTACAGGTGGTGAGAACATCTATCCCCTTGAGATTGAGGAGCGGCTTGTTGCTCATCCGGCTATTGCCCGCGCCATCGTCGTCGGTGTCTCGCATCCTCGCTATGTCGAAGTCCCTGCTGCGTTCCTGCTCCACGAACCGAATACGGATAAACCTGATCTGGCGGAGGTACAAGCGTGGGTTAGAAAGGTGTTGGGCAGGCACAAAGCACCGGTCCACATCTTCTGGTTAGGAGAGGACTGTGATGGAGACGTGCCGCTCACAGGCAGTGGCAAGATCAAGAAGTTTGTGTTGAGGGATGTTGCAGAGGGGTTGTTGAAGCAAAGGTAGAGCATTGTTTGATCATTGGTTCAGTTGAGTATTGCTATTATTATATACTATCGCATCAAGTCGTTCAAGCCTTGACATCTAAGCAAAGTCCAGTAAACTCAGCCCTTGATAGCTTGTTGTTGCTGTGCCTGGCCACTCTTATCGGCAGGCTGCAGACCCATCTTTGCCGGTCCACAAACCTGTACGCCGTCCTTGCTGAACCTTGAGCCGTGGACTGGGCAGTCCCAACTCTTCTCCGTCTTGTTCCAGCATACGACTCCCTTCATATGAGGGCACAAGGCCGAGAACTGATGGATCTGGCCGCCTTCGTCCTTGTATACAGCCAACGGCTTGCTGGGGTCGGTGTTGAGAACACCTCCCTCGCCGGGTACCAGATCCTCAATGTCCTTTATGTCTGACTGAGCGAAGCGCTTGTACTGCGCATTGATCTGGAGATCGTGGCTGACCATACTGGCTGCTGATTTTGCGATGGATGCGATACGCTTGGGGTCGTAGAGGGAGATCCAAGGGTTGGGCTGTTCGGTAATAGAGTCGGCGATGAGCTTGCCTGCCAGCACGCCGTGGGTGAGACCATTTCCAGAGTCACCAGTGACGATATAGACATGCTTCTGACCCTGGTTCTTGCCGATGAAGGCCATGTAGTCGACAGGCTCAAAGACTTGACCGCTC
This sequence comes from Stemphylium vesicarium, assembly GCA_004380135.1. Classification (NCBI taxonomy): domain Eukaryota; kingdom Fungi; phylum Ascomycota; class Dothideomycetes; order Pleosporales; family Pleosporaceae; genus Stemphylium; species Stemphylium vesicarium. Next base: position 124,666 of record QXCR01000032.1, on the reverse strand, counting down.
CACTTGTAGTCAATGGTCGTAGCCTGGGGGAAGCGAGCGCGCGTCCACTCCTCCAACTCTTTAAGAGGTGCGACAGTATCAGCCTGGCCAACCTTGTGATCGCCGCCTCCAACAACCATGTAGTCGTCTTTGTCATCGCACTCGGTGAGACGAATGTATTTGTACTTCTCGGCGGAGTCGTATACGAGGGCGTCTTCGACGGAGCCTTTTGGAACGCGGATGGCGATGCAATATGTGCGGAAGTATTCCTCTTCAGCGATGACGGAAAGCTTCTGGAGCGGAACGCAGGTTGCCTCGACGGCATCGGCGCACTTGATGGTGTTTCCGTTGGCCGTCTTCACGTACACGTCCTTGTGCCCCATGCCCATGATCTCGGTACCCTTTTCCTGCACATCTATGCATCGTGTGTTGGTATAGCAGGAGAAGTTGGGCTGCTGCTTGAGGAAGTCAAGTACGCCAACGACGTACTTGGTCGGGTGGAAAGTTGCCTGTTGGGGGTAGATGACAGCGTCGCGCTGGTCAATTTTACCCTCCCAGCCCTTCAGCTGGAAGCCATCCTTGTATTCCGTCGAGATGCCGAGCTCCTTGGCCTTGTTACCGTCTTTGATGAGCGTCTTGATGTCGCTAGCGTGGTCGCTTGAGTCTTTGGGGTACTGGGGAAAGTCGTAGCCAGGCAGATGGCGATACTCGCACTCGATGTCCAACTGCTTCGCAATCTCGCCAACCCGGTTCAGTGCCCAGGTGTGAGATTCGGCCGCGGCCTTTGCGCCCTTGTCTCCATGCTTCTTCGCAATCTCGGTGTAGCCGTCGTCGAGATCATTGGCGAGATGGCCGCTGGTGCGCCCAGTCTCACCCGAAAGCACCTCGCGGCCCTCGATCAAGACGACATTAAGCCCGCGAGTGACGAGTTCATACGCGACAGATACACCAGAGATGCCAGCACCCACAACACAGACATCCGTCTCAAGATCCTTGTCGAGCGCTTGGAACTTGGGGATGTTCTTGTACGGAAGCTGGTGAACCCAGACAGGATCTGTCTCTCCGCTGGTGTACATGAAGTGTTGGGGACTCGATGTCTTCGCCGTGGCTACGGATGCGTCGCTCGCCATGGTTGCCAATGTCGCTCGTTGAGCTGCTAGGGCGGTTGTCGTTACTTGGGAGCGGGGAAGAAGCTTGCTATACGAGGGCGCGCGTACTGAGGATACTCGTGCGGTATTTCGTAGAATGCTACTTCTAAAGGAATGGAGAGCGAGCAGCGACATGTCTTAATAGCCGTTCAGGAGGAGTGGCGTCTGGACTCGTGAGGCACATGGCCTTGTATATGCCTATACTGTAAATAATCATGATGACTCAATGTAATATCTCCCGCATCATTGGCTATGGCGCATCGCGTGAGGAGTGAAGCCGCGTGCGCAGCATTGGCGATGTTGTCGCTTTGACGATGCCATGACGTTTTGCTGCGTGACACAAGCTGCTCCGAGGACCACAACTGAGGGGACAATGCCCGACATCTCAGACGAAGAAGAGTAATCACAGACGACAAGAAACATGCAGACCTGTGTTGATACAGCTATTGCTGGGGTTGCATAGATGTGTGTAGTCTTCATCGCCAGGCCTTCGCACATGAGCTACGCGCTAATTCTGCCCGCAGCACGACAGCACGTGACCGGATCGTTTCCGATTCGCTTAGCACAGTCGCGCTGCCCTTGCCCTTCCTGCATCATCGCTCTCGTTCTCGTTCCCATACCTGGTCCTAATTAGGTTTGAGCATACTAAAACTATTCCTGCAATGTTTCTTCTCTGTGGCTTTGAGAGTAGCATGCGTGGCTGAATGCTCTCGTTCTCAATTATGTTTCATTTACCCTGTTCTTTCGTTCTCGTTCTCGTTCTCGTTCCCGTTCCATCGCATGCCGCAGGTCCCTAAACATCATCTACATCTTCAAACAATAAAATGGCTTTCACCCAGTATGATGTTACTATTATGTGCAAGATTGATCAGTCCTGTCCTCAATTTGCTCCATTCATCATATCCTTTATCGAATACCAACCCCATTTTTCTCTTCTCTAACACAAGTTGCGAAAACGATGGCTACACAAGACGAATCACTGTATCCATACACACCTTCCGAAGCCCTCGGCATCACTGCTGCCATTTTCTTCGGCCTTCTCACCCTCTTGCACTTATTCAAACTGCTGCAAACAAGAACATGGTTCTGCATCCCCTTTATCGTTGGTGGTATCTGTACGTTTTGCACGCTGCCCGGCTCTTCTTTCCGTCTATGGGAGCCACGCGCTCCCGAGATCAACACACGCATGCTCACATATATACTAGTTGAATTAGTCGGTTACGGTGCTCGCGTCTACAGCCACTACTACCCAGCGCTGCTCGCCCCATTCATCGCACAATCCATTCTGATTCTGCTCGCGCCCATTCTCTTCGCCGCTTCCGTCTACATGTTCTTAAGCCGCATTATGCAGGCGACAGGCAGTGCGACAGCTAACAAGGCGGCTGCCATCAAGCCCTCGCGCGTCACCAAAGTGTTTGTCGCAGGCGATGTGGTTTGTTTCTTCGTCCAAGCTGCCGGTGCCGGTAAATTGTCCAATGCAGAGACAGAAGACGAGCGGAATTCCGGAAAGTACACTGTACTTGGTGGATTGTTCTTGCAACTCTTAGTCTTTGGTTTCTTCTTGCTGGTTGCCGTTCAATTCCACCGGCGCGCGTTCCTGGAGCGGCACCGCGCTGATAGAAACGGCCGGGAGATCATATCCACGCGGTGGAATTTTCAGAGGTACCTGCTGCTGCTATATGCAGTCAGCTTGTTGATCACTGTGCGCAATGTCTTTCGCGTGATCGAGTATGCTATGGGAGGTATGTATGCTTCAAGGAGCGGTTTGCCCTTCTGCAAGCCGGCCAGGCAACCCTTGGTAGCTGACACGACGTGCAGATGATGGCTATTTGCTCGCCAACGAGTGGCCAATCTACGTCTTCGATGCCTTGCTCATGGCCGTAGTTCTGATCATCTCCGTTGACTGGTACGTTGGCGATGTTGTGGCTGAAACAAGCCGTAGGCAGCAAAGGGATGTCTACCGCTTGCATTCTGGAGGGAGGTAGAGGCCAACGTCGCTCGCAAGCAAAACCGCACTGAGCCGGGGGAGTTCTTCTGCAAGCCAAATTTCTCACAACTTCACCAACTGTGCACATTTAGATACTACTGGACCCGAGTAGCATGCTAATAAAAACCGGTCTTCACATGAAGCGCTCTAAACGAGAACGAGAGGGCGTGCTGCGCCACACACGCCATGCCGTTTATAAACTAGCGGTACCCACCCATGTAGTAGTATCGGAAATGAATCTACATCATCGTCTTCTCCTGTCATCCCTCCCATGCACCCCCCTTTTCGAAATGCGCAAAAAGCGACCACATCAAAAATCTCGAAACGGCTGTGACGCGTGCAGATTAAGACGCGTCAAGTGCGACGAGGTTTCTCCTGTGTGCGGAAGTTGCGCCGTCCGCAATGACGTATGTCACTTTACGCGGCCGAACAAGACATTGACAAAGTCGAAACGCGCCAGTAGCGCGCCGCATCATCTCCACAACGAAGGTTCGAATGATAAATGTACGTGTCTTTCCCGGGTCTTTGTCTGTGTGTCAGCACATGAGATCCGGCATCTCGTAGTCGGACCGGTCTACTAAGGTAGCATTGATAAGCATCTGGAAAACACTTTTTCTGCCATCTTTTCGTCTGGCGGGAGTCTTTAGCTAACAATGCTTGCGTTCCTTCAGGCATACAGCAGTACAGCGATGGAAAGATGGCGGTAGCAAGCGGGGGTTTCCTCGTACCATCGTCTCCTCATCGTGACCTGAGTGAACTATTCCTCTTGCATCACTGGCACACCAAGGCATATAGTGTTACGGTATGTGTGCTGCCTTGGTTTCTCTAGCAAGAGCAATTCTGGAAGTTTCATCTCACTTATGCCTTTGTCTTGATACTCCGAGTCCCACACTGAAGGCGCATACAGCTGACCAAAGCATTTCGCATACACAGGCACACGAGTATGCCCACATATCTAAGGATCATACCATACACGAGTCGCTCCAGCACACCTACCTGCTGGATATTGTACTAGCGCTCGCATCTATTCATCTAGCAAGTAGTATGCAAGACGCGGCCGTCACACACAGGCACATCAAGACAGCGCTGCAATACCAAAACCGCAGCGTTTTGGGACTCCGAGTTGCACTTGGTCAGATTTCCGAGCGTAATCTCAGTGCAGTACTGCTAGCCTCTGTACTCAATCTCATCTGCGCCCTGACCTCACCTTTGTTCCCAACAAGCTACGACAATAGCCCGACACCCTCGACTGTCGACGTTATGCAGAGTGGGATAGCGCACTTTGGCGGCATAGGCTTCGTCATGAACACGTACCGTGACAGCATTAATAAAGGTCCCCTAGCCGCTATCTTCTGCGAACCAAGCCCACTCTTGCCCAACGACGACTTGGCATCTTGTCTCGAGGACATCAGACTGCTGCACAAAAGGCTGTGTGCGAAGATGCTATCTCAAAACGACGACCTACTATTGTCGCTCGTGGCTGCGTCGCAGAATCTGGAGATCGTGTGCTTGAAATCCAATGGGCGATCCATGTTCTCCTGGATAGCGACAGTGGACATGGACTTCTTCCATGCTGTGAACCGCCAGCACGATGCCGCTGTGGCACTCTTCATGGCCTGGGGAGTGCTCATGTACAGGCTTGATGAGTCTTGGTGGGCCAAGCACGTGGGAAAGACTATCGTTCAGGAGCTGAGTGCAAAGACAATGAGTTGGCGTGGTCAGGAAGATCTGATTGAAGTGGCGCAGTGGTGTCGCGAGCAAGTGGGCATCGAAAATTGCTCAGCAAACGAGATAGCGGTATGCTAATGGAGTGGCATTGTCAGAAAGAAGAAGGAAGAAAATTTCAAGAGGCTCTCCGCGAAGAGGAAAGGAGGAAAGGCCCCGACAAGATGTCTCCATCCTGTAAGCAAAGAAAACACGACTAGCTCGAACTGAAGTTGACATCACTAGAAGATGAAGACGTGTTCCACTACCTCGACATCAAGTCTGAAATTCATCGTCGCAGGCAACAGTGAGGATACAAATACAAGAAAACGGGATGAACAAGCGTCGTATGCGCCCAGCTCATGTCGAAAACGATCCCACTCTCACTTCCGCCTTCACCTTCACTTGTACCGCACTTTCCGTCGCCCACCATGAGCCCTTCTCAACTCCAGGCCCCCAGACCACTCAACACAACAATAATAACAACGCAACATAATTTAAGTTTGCGCCCACAATTGACAACTACAATACAGTTAAGCCCCATTCCCAATGGCAGCACCCAACACCCCGGCGCCTACATCCCCTCCCGTAACCCGACGAGGCCGCGGCGTGCGCGCAGCCAGCACAGCAAGCTCGACATCACCATCCGCGGACACGCTCTCCCAAGCCGCAAAGCCCATCGTGAAAGCCGCCATAAAGCTCCCAAGCTACTACAACCTCGCGCCCACCTTCCCCTCACCCTTCACCGGCACCCTCGACACAAGTCTCGATGCCATCCTCACCTTCAGCAGCCTCTACAGCAGCATCACCGGCGTCTCCGCCCTCATAACCGCCCTCCTGCAAGACCCTCCGCCAGAAGCATGCTGGAATCCTTTACTCCCGCAGTTGGAATCCAGCGCCCCAACTTTCGCACGGCATGTGACAACCGAGCTCTTCTTCCTGACAACCCGCACACTTCTCCCGGAGCAAATCACTGAGAACAGAGCCTTGCTCGCGCGGCTGTATGACCGCAAGAAGCAGCTTGCGATACGGCTATTGCTGCGGTATGATATGTTAAGGGAGTGGAAGATGGAGAGTGGAACTGGGCCGAGGGATATGCCTGTTACTGTGGCTAGTTTACCACCACCACCGACGACGACGACGAAGACGAGTCAGAACCCCGCTGCGTCTCAAACTCCAATACCACCATCTTCTACCGCATACGCAGCGAAGCATCCACACCGCCGCTCCCTTCTCCAAAATATCCTACCCACCCTGATCGCTGCGCCGCCAGGTGGTTTTACAACGCACGCCGTGCGCGAGCGCATGCGGCACCACGTCACCGGTCTAGACGACTACCTTGTTGTCAGCGATGGAGACGTGGAGGGCTGGAGCGAGTGGCTGCTTAGGCTTAAGACTAGTCAGGTGCTCCTGCACTGGCAGTGGTTGAGACGGAATAATGGAATTTTGGAGGATATGGAAGTGAAGGGTTGGGAGGAGTTAGATGTGAGGGCGGATGAGTGTGAGTGGATTGCTAATGAGGTGAGGAAGGTGGGGGTGAAGAGTGGGTTGGGGGTTGTCGTGGGTGCGAGTGGGAATGGCGGGATGGAGGGGATGGAGGGGTAGGGGTAGGAGATGGGCTTAGTTGGATGAATGAAAGCGGTGCTTAACACATGGGCAACTACCATGGGTTTTTCCGGTTGAAATAGTTACAATCCAAGCACATCATGTCACACCCTGGCAACTACAAGGATGGAAATGCCAAATTCTTCTACAAAAAACAAATCTCGTCTCGACACGCTCATCGTTCGAACAAGTTCTCGTGTCCAAGGTGTTATCTATAGCACCTTTACTTGTTTTAATTACTGCTGCGACTCTATTGCGTTGTGAAATCTGCCGCCGCGGCATTGCAAGTCACTAATAAAAAAGGCAAGCAGTGGTTTTTTTTCGGAGTAGAGCTATAGTATTATTTCTTTTTCGCTATTCGTCGTAGGTCTACAAGGTACAATTTCCAATCTGAGAGACGCATGGCACCCAAGCCTGCCAACTACCAAAGCCAACCCCATTCGCACACTGGGATAGAAAGCCCAAGTAGCAATCGTATAGTCCTAGACTTTTGTAGCAAAATCCCATCATGAAACCTGTGCTCCAAAAAAGAAAAAGGGAAACTTAATTTTCAAAATCCCAATACGCCTTATCGAGCAAATCCTGCCATCCCTCCACCCCACTCAACCGCGTATCCTCATGATCCGCAAACTGCTTCACTTCCAAGGCGCCGTCACCAGCGCATGGATAAGTGCAATCGCAAGGAAGAGGCATGTTATCTGTCTTGGCCGCCTTCACCTCTTTTTCCCACAACTTGATGCGCGGGGTATGATCGACACGGCTATCGTTGAGAAGGTACTGCCAGGCCGTCCGCGTGGAATCCTTGATGCAGCCGCTCAGCGAGATCTTGACGCCTCTGTTCACTTTGAGAGCGTGCAGCGTGTCCCAGGCGAACGTGAGGAAGATGCCGATCCATTTCTTCTGGCACGAGTGCGTCGAATTCTGGTCTTGGGGGTGGGACCACGGACATCTGGCGAGCTTGTGCTTTGGACTTACGAAGCGGAGGTCAAGCGTTTGGAGGGATGGTATGCTGTGCAACAAGCTTAGGTTGAGAGCGCTGGCGGGGCATCTGGCCAAGGGATTGCCCGGTTGGGGGTGGATGCCGATTGAGACGAAGTAATCGTAAGCGCTCATTTCGAGTTGAACGTGGCGGAGGAATGATTGCTTGGTGTCGATATGGAAGGCGAGTCTCGGGGCGTTGTTCCATATAACGGAAGGACGTGTTTTTGGGCCTCGTACTTTTAACAGGCGGACAGTGGTGAAGCGCTTCAACGTGTCGTGGTTAGCGACGGCCATCGCTTCTCTGTGTACTTGCTTGTTGACGAGCATGATGGCCAGATCTGGACGTTGTATCTCGGGATCGCGGTTGCGTTCTGCGCGGCTCGTGTTCGGGAATGACTGTCCAACTCCGAAGACGAGGCGTTGCTTGTTGGAGTCAGTGACGATGTCTGGAACAATGACATGACCGATGATGTGGAGATAGATCTCGATGCGCAGCTCTGAGGGGAGGTCAAGAAATTTGAGGGTCTTTCCAGTGTCCTCCCACCACATTCGGTGCTCTTCATATTGCATCTCGGTAAATTTCATCGCCCAGATGTCGTCGGGATCAGTGCAATAACGATTGCGCATCCAGGTAGCTGCATCGAGCATGTGGTGCGCATCATCGCCAATCAGGATGCTCTTAATAGCACCATCGTATTTTTCCGGCATGCTGACGGCGACCGTGCGAGTGCCGCGCCCGATCAACTCGGTGAAGGTATACCAGTCATCCAGGAAAGTGGTTTCAAGACTAGCAGATCGTTGCTTGACAACTGTAACGTCGTCAGGATCTGCTCGGTTTACCACAAGTAGCTCTTCAGGGTTTCTGTATCCGCGGCTGTATCGCCCAAGGAAAAGGAAGTTACGCTTGCGCTCTTCCCGTATGAAGTCGTGAAGAGCGGCAATGACGGGATCGGAAGGCTTCGATGGGATGCATTCTTCAGCCCTGCCTTTACTTTCGCGGCGTTTTTTCCGCATTGTGTCGCTTTCTGTAGTGTTCGGGGCTGAAGGTAAGGCTGAGGCTGGAGCTGGGTCCGAGAAAATCGAGGGAGGCACTGGCGGCGCAGTTGGTGCAGCCAGTGCACTTGGTGCCTGCAGAATACCGAAATTGTAGAACATGTCGTCTACGTATCCCATGGTTGCGGTCCTGTGTTCGGCCACAGCTGTCAAGGTTGGTGTCGTGAGGTTGGCCAAGGATGATATAGCTGCGTCATCATCCGCGCTAGTCTACAATTAGATTAGCGAGCATGTGAGAAGTGAAGTTGAACTCTGGGTGAAGGTAAGCGCAACTGGTGAACCATGGTTGAGGAAAGCGCACTCAGCGAATTTTATCATCTTAATTGTCCAACAAGCAAACATATCCGCAATACAGAGCAGTACTGTTTACTAAGATTTTTCAAATCTTGAACCCTCATGCACGTAGAAAAAGCAACACAAGGCAAGCCGCGTGTTCCGCAGCGGACGGTTCTAGCATTCACTGTCTTTGCAACGTGCATTGGCAATATTGGACCATGTGGTGAATTAACTTTGAATAAGATTTCGCTAAGCTGACGCTAGACTCATGAGACGTAAAAATAAAGCACCCGTTCAAGGGCTTCCTGATATATATACAGGTTCAAGCTATCCCGCATTTAAGTGTACGAGACAGCTGAGCAAGTGAATGCAGCTCTGACATCACCAGAGTTGTACTGTGTGATGATATCCTCGACGGACGAGTAGGTTCCGGCACCCAAAATGACCAGACCAATGAGGAATACGATGGCATTCAGGACGCTGAGCGCAATATTCTTGGTCGAAGAGTTCCACTTGCCCTCCTTGATGAGCTGGAACCAGAAGAGCGCGGGCCAGTAGAAAGTGAAACCGGAGATGAAGAGCGAAGAGATGAGACCAAGCAGGGCGTTGAAGAAGGGGATGGCCTCGGCGATGATCCAGCCAATAACAGAAACGATGGTGATGAGACCGATCCAGACACCCCAGCCACGGACGTCCTTGACGTAACGGATGGGAGAGGTAGGGAAGATGCGGTCCATAAGGTAACGGCTGACCACTGTTCCGTTGATGGAACCAGAGATGAAGATGACGGGAAGCGCGACACCAAAGGCGATGCGGGAGACGGTGTTACCAGCGGAAAGGAGGGCGGGCGACTTGACCTCCTGGCCAACGAAAGCGTAGATGAGCGCACCAGTGACGGTGTAGATGAAGATTTCGATCAGACCGAGAGCCCAGATGGACTTGACGTAGTCTCTCGGGGTGTGCATCTCTTGCATGAAGGAAAATTGGCAGACGGCGAAGGAGTAGGCGAAGATGATGTTGGTGGTTGCAAGGAAGGCCTCGTAAAAGGAAGTTCCAGGCTGAGGCCACGCAGACCAGTTAACGCCACTCAGACCACCGGGCGCATCGTGAGCCTGGATACCAGTCGCGATAATGGTGATCAAAATGGCAGCGATGATACTGATAAAGTCGATGTATCCCAAGAAAGCGAAGTCGTGGAAAGTGGGCGGCAGCGCAAGGACCAGGAGGATGATCAAAGAGACTACACTCCAGACAAGGGCGCAGGTGCCGTAGTCGCCGATGATGTTGATGAAGGCAATGGTTCCAGTGAGGGCGTGGGATCCAACGAGCAAAATCAGGAAAAGCGCAAACATGACACCAGTCAATTCCTTTCCGAATTTGCCCCAGATGAGCTCAACAGCATCCGAGTAATGGCAGACATGGGGATAGCGCATCTTGACCTGACCGACAACGTAGGATGTGTAAATGGCGACTAGACCAAGACCCACACACATGATGACACCGGGAACCATGCCGAGTGTAGCGAACGCGCTGGGGATACTGAGGGAACCGAGCGCGATAGCCTCCACAATCAGACAGACGGTGAGTTGCTGCCAACCAAGGCGGTTGAACTTCTCGGATCCTTCCTGGACGGTGGCGGTCTTGTCGACGGGCATCATGAGCTCGGGGTCGCTTTTCTTGCCGTCAGAAGAGATGTCGTCGAGACGGTAGTTTGGAGGAGCAGCGTAATGGGGCGACGTGGTGTTGACGCCATTCGCGCCTGGGGCAGCGTACTGTGGATGGGATACCTCCTGCATGTTGGACTATGGTCGGATATCCAAGTAAGGATATTTTCGGGCAGTATGAGGTATATAGTGAAAGAGAGCGGAATCCGAGGGCGCTCGCGTGGTTTTGGTGGCTGCCGTTGGTGTAGAGCTAGTCTATCGTCTCTCCCGAAAGCGGTAGTTGCAGTGCAGGTCTCGGGACCGGTCGTCGGTTATAAAGGATGGAAGATGGGAAAACGAGGCGAGTGATTTCGAAATTCCCTCTGACGTACCGTGGGACGGATAGAACAAGCAGAGCAGTCAGCAGCACGCACGATTAACCGTTTCTTTCAGCCAGGCGACCAGGCCCTCGCCTTATATCAGAAGGGCTTATCTCTCCGCAAGTTCTGCATGTGTAATAGAATGTTCCAAGCGGCCCTCTCTCCCCCGCGCGCTCCCAAGGTAGTGGGCGACCGACATTGACCGACAGTGTGCTATCGAGCATGTTAGCCCTCGTCGGCTCAAGGCTCGCATCGTACCATCCGACGGTACGTGCGATTAGAAGCGGCGCTTCTAGTGGCGTTGGTAATGACGCGGTCCACATGGCGCGTTGCAGTTGACGTAAAATTTTCACCTTTTTACGTGTCTGCGTGCAAAACCATGGGACGTGCTCTGGGTGACATCGCCTCCATCGGGGCTAGGCGCGTCAACCGAATCAGTGCGCAGCGATAGAAGATACGAAAAACCTCGCGCAGGCAACCCAGGGCGGAAATCAGCACTTGCAACTGCGTGATGACGAGCTGCAGTGCAACCTAAGCGTTCGGTAGGGCTGGCTCTGTGGCTGTTTTGGGGGCGCGACAAGCATTTCGATCCGCGCCATCCCGGGCCTCGGCGGGGCTTGACCAGATTACCCGAGCAGGTACCCGGGGCAAACTCTGACTAACGCCCTTTCCGATCCCTGTGGTCGCCTAGGCCGAAGAGCGTAATGCACGACATGCCATTCGGTGATTTAGCACTGGGCGCGCCCTGTGACTTGGCTGCTCAAACGACAATGGCTCCTGTCGCGTGACTGCCGCTTATCTCTAGAAACGAGGGTCCTGTGGAGTGCATTACCGAAACAAGCGCCCGCCAATCAGTCGTGGCATCAAGGTAAATTGGCTGGAGAATATCTATGCTTACCCCAGGATCTTGTGAGCCTCAAGGGACGCAGGCATATGTCACCCGCATGCCGAGCTTCCGTGGTACTCCAGGTTGTACGCAGCACCTAACAGCTTCGCAACGAGCTCCTGTCTGGTCTAAAGAACCACTACCGGGCCTGGATTCCACACTGGACCCTTCGATGGGGCCCTTTGCCCTCCCCAGAGACCCATTAGAACGGCATAATACAGCCGTTGTCGGACGAAGCCAGACGTCTTGGCCGATACACTACTCGTTTACGCGGCCGTTTTCAAGAATTCGTCTACCACATGCGGGTCCTTCTCGACCTCTTGCGCGCCTCTGCCTCGCCTGCTTTCCCATGTCTCCTCCACGTGCGCATTCTCCGCCGTCGAATCAGGTGTGAAGACGAACGCACGATGCTCGCCTGTTTTTAGATTAGCGTCAAGCCGAGGCAACTGTGGCGATGCACCTACAATTCTTCCATGCAGTGCCCAGCATCGGGTCCTCGACCTCCCAGTCCTCGGTTAAGAAGTGCGCAAAAGCGCCATGGGTAACCACGAGTATCTACGCAGTCAGCACACTGTCAACCACAGCTAGATAAGAGATGCCCTACCTGCGACTCAGGACGCTGGTACAACCAGTTTCTGAGCTCCGCTGCACGCTTCGTGATGGCCAGCTTCTCGTACGCCCAATAGCCTTCCTGCAGGTCGACTTAGTCAGCATGCACTCTGATGTCACATCGGGAGATCGACCAACCTTGGAATTCCAGCCCGGTGTTACTGCTGAAGCATCAATCTTGTTGATATCGAAGTCAATCTCTCCCTTCGCAAATAGCTCGGGCAATATCTGCTGCAGATCCGCCGCCGTATCTGCCATGCCCACGTCACAACCAATGTTGCTGACCTCCTGCAGCGCTGGCAGCAGTACAAAGGGCACTTTTTCGCGCGACAGCACAGGCCCAAAACTGAGCGCTGCAGTCTGAATCGTCCGGCGCAGTGGAGAAGCAAAGACCACATCTATCTCTTGGTGGTGCTGAAAGGCGGAGCTGAGCACGCGACATTGTTCTTTGCCTTTCTCCGTCAGGACTGCATCGCGAATGCTGTAGTTGCGCTGCCGTCTATTAGAATCCTTCTCGCGAATTTTCTTCACCGCACGCAGGGACATACAGTAGCGTTATGCTCCCCTTGCGCATGGCGGACGACATGAATCTTGGGGGGCATTGTGATGTTGAGATTCAGAGTCGCTGATTCTGCACTATAGACGCTGTGGTGGGGCACCGATTGAGTCACCGGCCACTATCGCTCAACGGTGAATTTGGCGATATTGGCCTAACTTGGTGTTTGTCTTGGATGACGTACAGGAAATGTCCCTGCTCCTGCTTTCAGTGTCGGAAAATGTCTTTATACTTCCAAGACTGCGCCACGCATTGTTCGTGACCAGAACAATATTCCTCCAAGGTTCTCGCGAGGGAAGTTAACCGAGTGACCTCATTGACGCTAACCCATTCCGGGTGAAATACAAGCGTTTGTACCCCCATCTCGTGAAGGCAGGAACAATGAGGGTGTAATTACCGCAATCAAGCGGCAATAGTAATCATCGCGTCTATATCGTTTACGTGGGTGTATGCATAGAGGATTTGCACAGCTTCTTTAGTTGTTTACTCCCACGTCCATCAAAGACGACGCATGCGTATAGAAGGACCCTTACAGGGGTAGACACCGGACCCTTTCGATTCAAATCTTCTGTTTCTCTAGGTCTTCCAGTGATGGGGATGCGCAGAACTTAGCGAATCGTCCCGGAATTGCCTCTAAAGCCTGGTATATTTGGATGGGCAGCGAACGTAGCCCATTCTGGCCCTTCTCAAGCGATCTCTGATAAGCAAATATGTAAATTGCCCCTGGCAGCGGTCCGATCAATTCGGAGAGTTGGACGAGGAGATTTGTTCGTGATAACTGCTGAACCACGCGATAGGGCCAACGTGTCAAAAAAGTTGTCTTCGAGAGGCAAATAGGGCGACAAGAGGGCATCAGCGCGTGTGCTCAATTGTTGTGCCTTTGCATACAGCAGATGCAACTATGTTGTAAGATAATTACGCTCGGTGAAGTGCCTGGTGTTCCTCCATGGGTGTGCGCATGGGAGTCCTGGAACATTCGGGGGATGCATTCGACAACCCGCCCCCGCTAGCGCCTTCCTTGAGAACCCCTCCAAACACTCAACAGACCCTCATCCGACGTTGTCCTCTTCACAAGCAGAACAATGGCCATAGCTGCTGCGGACGATATGCTTCGACAAAGTTTAAGCTTGCTTCTCTATCAGGACATTTCTGCTCATAGCCGGACCTCATATACAATGCCTTACCACAATGCTGGCAGGATGCACCCTTTACCGTCATGCACGTAGCATTAGGCACCACTTCCATACAGTCGTGCACCTTTCGCGACACGAAAACAACTCAAGCAAACCTGGACCCGACAGCGGATGAAGACTGACTTTTCAGCATCCAGAAAACGCCTAAAAGACGCGAGAAGGCGAAATATCTCGGAGCTGCGCTACCAGAAGGGTATACAGCTACAAGTCGTTGCAGAACGTCTGAGCGTCGCGCTGCCCCAAGGCCGGCGCCAAGCAACAGAGCCGAGGAAGCGGATGTCAGCTTTTCTGCTGACTCTAGGTACTTTCACAACGACGGCAAACCAAGTATGAGGCAGACACGAGGGAACTTCGAGCGTCGGAAACGCGTCGCGTTCATGCTTCTTCCGCGATCGTGAGAATGAATGCCAAGCTGCCGCATCGGATCCGCAGAGACCCCGCAGCACTAGCGTAACAGGCTTATCCATCACCTCAAAGCCTCGTTCCCATGAAAGTACCATTGACTTTTCTGAACCCTTACTACTGACGACATCATGACCAACAAAGAACCAACTGTGCTTATCATAGGTGCTGGTACCTTTGGTACGTCGGCTGCCTACCACCTCGGCAAACAATACAAGGATCCTTCGCGCGTAACCATTGTTGACCGCTGGGATACTACCTCGCCTCTTGAAGAGAAGCAAGCAGCGGCCATCGATACCAATCGCATCATTCGCACCGACTACGAATCTCACTTGTATTGCAACCTGGCCAACGAGGCGATTCACTTTTGGTTCTGGAGTATCGCAGTCCAAGGTCACTTTCATAAGACGGGATGGGTCGTCCTAGACAGCCAGGAGGGTGGATTTGGTGATGCGGTGAGGAAGACATTCTTAGAAAGAGGAGGCGACTATACACGTGATGTTGCTCCGGAAGAATTGGAAAACTATGCCGTAACAAAAGGCGTCCGGACCGAGCACTTTGGTAAAGGCTACTTTAATCCAGAGGCAGGATGGTGCGACGCCGAGAAGGCGACCGTAAGCTTTACCAAAGTCGCGCTGGAACTCGGAGTGAAGCGCGTGACTGGAGAAGTGGAAGAGCTACTTCTTAACCGTGACGGAACTGGTGTTGCGGGTGCCCGATTGGGAGATGGCCGGGTCTTGACGGCAGACAAGGTCGTGTTGGCAGCTGGAGCCTGGACGAGTGCGCTCATGTCGCCCCTCGAGGATGCTCTGAAAATGCCAGAGCAAGATCGCATCGAACGCCAAATCACTGCCGTGGGGCGTGTTTCCGCCTACTACACCCTGGACGAGCAGGATACACAAGGAATGATTGACGGAAAACTGCCTGTGATCGTCATTGGTGGGGAAGTGGACATCATCCCTCCGTCTCAGCCTAACCGGACGTTGAAGATCAACGACCTCCGAAGCGAGATCATAAACACGACCACTACACCATCGGGTCATCGCATCACAACCCCTTCGCGGAGGAACCAAAACGATATTCCCGAGAGACTAAAGCGTGAGAGCGCACAGATCATGCATGACGCCATGCCCGAATGGACGCGAAGCAAAACGCCAAGTCGATGGCGCATATGCTACGACGCCGTCACCCCGACGGAAGACTGGCTCATGTGTCAGCATCCCCACTCCCAGCTGTCGAACCTGTACCTGTCTGTTGGTGGCAGTTTCCATTCATACAAGTAAGTGAACCTCACTTACCGTCTAGAGCCCGGTAGACTAACGCATGTCATAGGTTCTTACCCGTAGCCGGTGCATACATGTGCAATGTTCTTCTCGGGAAGAGCAATGGCGAAGAAAAGGACACAGCGTGGCAATGGAAGAGCGAAGAATGGCTGGAGAAGTGTAAGGGCAAAGGCAAGGAGTTTGGTAACAGCCCGAGGAAACACGAGAGGAAGGAGTTGAGTGAGTATGAAGACAGTGCCGTATCGAAGTTATAACGTTGCGATGGTGGTCTGTGCGGTATCTCATGAATGTTGTCTTGATAATAGCATCCCCTTTTCTGTCGCATGTGACACGATCCGTTGCCGGAATGGGGGCCCGTGAACCCAGTGGTCTTCGTACTTTTCCTTGCACAGTGAGATGGAAAGAGAGCGGAATTTCGGGTCTGTCATGACAAAATTTGTTTTCGCACCATTTCCTCATGATACCTTTTTGGAGACTGGGCCGGCTGCGTGACTGGAAAAAGCATCTCAAACTATCATTACACAGATGCCGCATCACATACCTATCCGGTGTTGGCTCAGGGGCCCGGGGGCTGAGATGCATTGAGGTTGTACGAACAGCCGCGCAGCGATCTCGTACAGACTCAAGCTTTTTTTCCACTTCATGTAAGCCGACGACGGCATAATGCTTACCTTTCTGCCGTGCAGGGCGTCAGGATAGTTGGGTTGGCAGGATGCTCTAGATACTGTAATCCCACTTTATCAAGAGCTTATCGCGTATTCTCCCACACAGCCACTGGAAGTTCGTATGGAGAAAAAGCCTTCCCCCAGGTGCTCTAGTCTCATCTATGCCGCCCTTGTCCAGCAACCCCAGTTGCGTACTCATGTAATCTGATTGCTCCCTCTCACTCCGCATCGGCACTACGTCGTCTTGGAAGATACCAGTGCGCATCCGGGTTCGTACCTTTGGACAGCACAAAGCCGCCATCACCACGCTTCGCAGCGCCTTCCTAGGCGCAACAGCCGACTTCCATAACGACGAGTGGCTTTTACAGGGACGCGGTGGTGGTCGAGAATGGAGAGGTAGGGCTTGTTCTGTTTCGTCGCGGCGGTAGCATGATGTCTGTGCCTGAAGTGCGGAGTTGCTCTGCTGCGGCGGCGGCTTCTTTGACGTAGGTGCTTGTTTTCTCAAACGGTCGCGTTCATCTTTTAGGGGTTGAAGAAGACTGTGAGACCTTGGGAGTGCGCAGCGTGCGAGGCTGCTACGAGGCGATTGATTGGTTCGCTTTGGATTCTGACCGCGTTGGTGTGGAGGGAGTGCGCGATGGTTTTCATGTCGTGCGCGACTAGAGTGGGGTTGAATGGCGAGATTGGGAGATTGCCCTCGTCGAACTGAAATCTGACATTGTAGACGACGCCATGGTATCGCATCGCTTAGGACTGGGTAGGAAGTAGAAGAAGCCGGAATAGTATTGAGACTCGTAGTTGTCCTTTTCCTTTAGTTCGTTCGTCTCGGATCTCAGTAGCTTCGACTTTCTTATGCATTTCAATCACATGTATGCCTCAGTCCTGGAGGCCGTTCGGTTCTTTATAGTCCCTGCACTCCGCATGTTCGCCTGTATAGACCGTATGAACCGTATGGGCCGTATTCAGAATTCAGTACGAGCGCGACACATGATCGACCCACCAAGCGCACTAGCATGAGTAATGAGCGATTTGACCTGCAACTGCGAGGAGTGAGGCAGTGATTCCGGGCGCAGATAGTTATGTGTGAGTGTTTTTCATTATTAATTCGAAGGTAGGCAAGGTCTTCCTCTCTCTTATGCTTTGACTTTGATGACGACCTTTCCGAAATGTCCTCCGCTGAACAGGTACTTCAGGGCCTGGTCTGCCTCTTCGAACTTCCAAACGCGGTCTACTACCGGCTTGATCTTCTTCTCGTCGTAGAACTTCAACATTCTCTCGAGCTCTGATCTCGGGCCGTTCATAATGCCCTTCAGTGTAACATTCCTCTTGAGGCACAGCAGGTTGGTGTTGGTCCTGTCGCCGGCTTCGTCCTGCTTGCCGGAGAGGTAGCCGATGCAAGAGATCAGGCCACCAAAACGCACACACTCAAAAGACTTGCGCAGGGTTTGCGCACCGCCGACTTCGATGATGATATCTGCGCCCTCGTCAGAAGTGGCGGAAAGAACAGCGTTCTCCCAGTCGGGGTTGCTGCGGTAGTTGATTCCCGTCTTCGCGCCGAGCTCGGATGCGCGTTGGAGCTTCTCATCGGACGAAGATGTTACGATGGCATGTGCTCCGGCTGCAGTTGCGATCTGAGCTGCGGAGATACTGACACCACCAGTTCCTTGGCAGACCACCGTCTCGCCCTCGCCAATGATCTCGCCGTTCGGACGCATGCAGTTCAGACTCATCCAGGCGGTCATGGCCGCGATCGGCAAGCAAGCCGCTTCATCTGCAGAAAGATAGTCGGGGATCTTGACCACACCGTAGGTGGGGAAGACGCGGTACTGAGTCAGCACACCTGGAGCAGGGCCTCCAAGTCCGTTTGCGATATCCGTAGGCTTGATTTGCCCGCTCAAGTGAGTTGGGGCAAAGGTGCTGATGACGCGATCGCCTTCTTTGAGCTGGAATGCAGGGTTCTTGAACGGATCGGTAGTGTTGTTCGAGGTAGGACCTACAGCAACAACTACGCCACACATGTCGCTTGCGGGCACGATGGCAGGCGGGTGGTCAACTGACGAGTGGTGGTTGTAAAGACCCATGGCCACTATCGCACGTGATCAGCGACATTCTCAGAACGCAGATGCAACTGTCATCGACCGTAGTTTCGTCACGTCAGAGGTACGTACCTTCAGTATCCCTGTAGTTCAGACTGACAGAATGAACCTCAACCAGCACTTCATCTTCACCCGGTGCTGGGCAGTCTGCTTCACCCATCCTCAGCTTATCGAGGCCGTCTTGGCCCGTGAGCCATTGCTTGATCTTTTGTGGAGGCGTCATCTCTGGTGCTGATGGTCGATACTGAGTCGCACGCTTTTGGTATGCCAAATTTCAGATTTACAGTAGATGTCGAGTTTGTCTTCACAGTTTTCTTATCTTTTCGCTGCGAGAACAATCCAGAAATTTCGCTCAACCAGTCTCGGCGGTCTTGGGAGAACGGTGGGGTAGGCATCTCGGGCAGCTCCGTCTACTTTATAACGGTTATGATGTGTAAGCTACAAGGGATTTCAAACGGTGGATCAAGACAGCGGGCAGAAAGTCGCCGAAGGTTGTGGGGAGGCCGTTATTTCTATTTGTCGTGGTAATGACGATAGGGTGCTCACAGCTGGTCACAGAGGTGTTCAGGTGCGACGTCACTGGCCGTATTCGCCCGGCAGCCGAGGTGGCAGGGTGTTGTCGGGAAGTGCGAGCCGATGGCAGCCTACAACACCACGAATACCTATCGCAAGAGTCGCGATCGCGCACAGAATGTCTGCGGGAGCGATCATACGGGTACCTGAATTTCCGAAACGCCTAAGCTCATGATGATGGCCTGAGACAAGACGCGGGATGGTGCACGCTCCTCAGCGCGGTGCGCCCTCGCGGCGCGGAAGAGTTGGAAGTTTGCGAGCGCAGACTGGAACATGCTAATGACGGTACTTGTGACCAGTACATCGAGAAATAACATGCGATCGAAGAGACAGGTTTTGTTATTGTATTGAAACCGCGGGGGGCTCGTGCGAGATGAGCATGATGCCTACCCTGGCACGCGCTATTGCGCGTGGGACAGAAGAAACAAGACATGACGACATGGGATACATCGATATCTCGATATAAACGCGACATGGTCCCCAAATGTGACCCAGCAGACTTGTTGAAAGCATCGCATCAAGAATACATCAAAATGGACATTCAAAACTATTGCCCCAGCCAGGAGGCCTTTCCTCCACCCCTTCCGAATCACCTCGACTCCGACTACTCGCCAGCCCTAGCCATGATGCAGCAATTTCACGCAGACCTTTTGCGCATGGACGAAGAACATCTGCAACACCGCGACCACGCTGCGTCTGAAACCCCATCACCATTCCCCGACGAAGAGCAGCCGCCCAACTTCACCATCATGGGAAGGATGCGGACCTGGTATCGGAGACTGTCACGTCGAAGTCGGACTAGCGATGCCTCGAACTCCTGAAAAAGAAACATGATATCGTCATGCAGGTACCAACCCTGGAGAGTTCGCAGAAGATCGCACTAGTCGCGATCTCATCCCAGCGCCTCGGGTCGGCCGTCGACGCCATTCGATACAATCACAAACACCCCGTCATCGATCTAGATCGCATCGCGATCCGACATCCATGCTACAATACCGACGACGCCACGTCACACCGCCAGCCGTGTGAACTTCAGTTTCTTCCAAGGCAGATGCGATATACCCCCGCACATCTGTGTTGGCAGATGGAAGTCTTATGATCAGGCGTCGGCGACCTCGGCCACAGCCGAGTGATTGCGGCCCGTCCGTGTCAATCATGATCGCGCGGCCCAGATGCATCGATGATGGACAGTCAAGCCTGTCGGCCGCGAGCTTGATTTACGAAGTTGATCCATGTACACAACCATGTGATACCTTGATCACATTGTCCACGCAGGCGCAGACAATAATCCCGCACGCATGATCACTGCGGAGCTCGTATCGTGATTCTGCGGGGTTTAACATTAGCTCGGGCATCCCCCAGCACTTTCGAATTACTACTGTATCTTAGTATAAGGTTTCTGTAAGGATGAAAGAAAGATTCAGATGATATGTGACGTAAAGGAGATGTGCTGGGAGCATTGAGTCGGCGCGCAACAAATATGGCAAGGGCATACAGAACTCATTCAACTTTCATATATGCCCATGTACGGCACAAGCATGTATATTCCAAAATGACATGGAAAGTGCCTCTTCTGAGTTCCTTCTGGCAAAGCACCTAGGATGACTTTATTGGACCTTGGCAGTGTGCTGCGACGCATACAATGTATCGCAGTTGATAATACGTCTCTCGTACCGCTTTGCTAACATGGAAGGCTAGAATATCAGGCCCTCAAACGCGAGGAGATAGTCGCAGTCACTGTAGCCGCTACAAGCCGCTTGAGCAGGGGCGGATATTGCCGGAATCACGACTTGCGCTCCGCGTCGAGAATTGCGTTGCCCTCGTTCAAAGAGCTTCCTATTTGAAAAGCTACCTTAGCATATGGATGGGGGAACGCGTAATCATGGGGGTGTCGCGAATGATGCCATGCATACGCATAGTGAGTAGGATAGATCGAAGGTTCGTTATTGATAAAGCGCGCCAAGACATTCTAGCGTAGGACTCGTGCGGCAAGCTTCACCTCTGTTCTCCTTCACTGTCCCTCACTGTCATCAGCCGGCTTCCCGATCGGCCATTACCACCGCGCTTTGCAAGCATGACAACACTGACCTCTTCAGCTTTGTATCAAAATCTCCGCTTTCCTTTTGCTATTTAATTCAGTGTCTTTCCCAATTTATCGTCTTTCCAATCACCGTAACGTGCGAGTCGATCCCGCTTTGGTGTTTTCATCGTCATTTCTATTCCCGGATTAATCTTTGCTCAAAGTGGTCTTTTTTTTTTGTCGCTCTTAGCGAGTGTAGAGCTGCGCAGTATACAGCAGTCTGGAATACTTGCGAGACGATTGTACCGCTGTCGCGATCGTGGACTGTGAGCGCCCTCAATCCTAGATTGCTACTCCAGAGCTATCTCCGGACTCGCCCCGCCAAATCGCAGCTGGGCGCATACCGTGTGAGGTGGATTGTCAGCGCCGTCGACTATAGACTGTCGCTCCAATCGCCAACCTCGCCCCGTCGGATGACAGCCGGGCGCATACCGCCCTCGTTGAATTGAACTCCATATGAGTCGTCGGAAGTTTTGCCCGCAGTACTGCGTTTGCTCGTGATGCTGACAGCCTGGCAATGACGTCCCAACCACGGTTACCGCACCCGTTTTGGTGATCAGACCCACCAGCCAATGACTCACGCTACATTCACCTCGCGAAGCAGATGATACCTGCGGAGACCGGCGGGCCTATCCGTTGCTATCGCAAAGCATTGTTGCAGTGAGCAACCCAGTGTTACTATAATGTCTTGGCGCTCTACACCGGCTGCGCTGCAAGCAATAAGAGTGTTCCTAGAGATAATAGAGCCAATGGATCACCTTGCTGGCGTTTTTGGGAAGACGGCCGGGCTCAAATTCCGGAAAACTAACAGCGTCTTCGGTTGGTGTGGCAGGATCCAAAAATGAAAGCTTTGTGAGAGGCTACTAGAAACTGCGCGAGCGGGAAAACGACAATGTTTCTACATCTTCTTTGTCCACCCGTGAGATTGCCAAATCACGCTTGTATTCCTCTCTTCTGGGCTTTCACTCTCAAAGGACGCCAAACGAACAGCAACAGCTCTACACTGTGAGCGGAAAAGGTCACAGCTCCGCTACAATGCGACCATCTTTCACCTCGGAACTACCAATGGGCGGACACGCTCTGGTGTACTTAACCAGCTCATCCCCACCCACTTCATCTCCAGAATCGACCAGCGCACTCAACTGAGACAGACGCACAAGCACGCCACACCCCGACGCTGTCCCTCCCTTAGCGAAAACAATCAAGAGTGCCGCGATTACCCCTCCCACCTCTCCTATACAAACCCGTGACTCAATCGCAATCTTTACGCACGCCAAGACACCACAATTTTCTTTGACTGTCAAGATGTCAAAGCGATCCGCTGAGTCCCCGCTCTCCGAGGAGATGTCCCCCAAGAAGCAAAAGCTGGTGAATCAGACTTCCGATACAGAGTCCGCACCCGCGCCCGCACCCGCGCCCGCTGAGAAAACTCTGAAGACCAACGACCGCGAAACCTCCTCATCGGTCCAGCATGACGAGGCTGAAGACGATAAGGAAGGCATGTCCGTCACCCCTGTGTCGAAGACGACCGAAAAAGGCGCCAAAGCCCCCAAGAGTGAGTCGAAGAAGACGAAGAAACCCCCTGTCGGTGATGGATTTGTCGAATTCAACCACAACATCACCATCCCGGGAAGCAACCCATTCTGGGGTGTCAAGCCAGTCCCTGGTGACCCTCGCCCTGATCCACACCAGCCCTCTGCTCGCGAGAGCAATGGCCAAACGAACCCACCCTTGTGGGAAGACCGTGGCTTCCGATTCAAGCGCGGATCTCGGTATGTCAAATACTTCGGGCCCGTCGCACCAGATAATGTGGACGAGCTCGAGGAAGACCTTGACCAGGAAGGCCTGCTAGCGGTCAAGATGATCGACATGCGCCCTAAGAGCAAAAAAGACCCAACACCGAAGCGCACACCTGTGGTGTACTGCTATGGTAAGGTCCCCAAGGATTGGGACCACATGCAGTCTATCAAGGCGCTGAACGATCGTCGCTATCAAGCAATTGACCGGACTACGATGGACGCGCCCTGGTCCCGCATCGAGCGTGAGTACTTGGCGTCTTTGCTTAGAGAGACGCCAGACGCATCGATCTGGGATCTCACCGAGCGACACAACGACCGTTTCATGGGCAAGGACTACACCAATCAAACAGGCTTCGGCTTCGGCAGCCTTTCGGCCGGCCGTACCGTTGAGAGCGTACGATACGAGTACACCACGTACAAGCCGCTTTACGACGAAGGAAGGGCGCCAGATATGGTTCGGTGGCGTGGTGATCAATCAATCGAGGGCAAGGAGATGCGCGCAACTCGCCGTGCAGAGAGGGCCTTCGGAACACCCAGCAAAGCTCTCGAGATGGCTCACGATGCCGAGCATGGCGCTGCTGAAGAGGACGATGAGGCTACCTCCAAGAAGCGCAGCTCGAAGAAGTCAGAGGCGACAGTGGAGTCCGAACGCGACGATACTTCGGAGACTGAGCCCTTCGTCGGCCAGGAAAAGCTCGACGAAGACAGCGAGGCGCTCTTGGAGCTAGCTGGAGCTTACGGCTCCGACGACGTCTCGCAATACTCGGGTTCCGATGGGCCGCCCACCTCTCCTGGTTCGCCTAGGGACTATGCTCGCGATGGCAGCGGTGATTTCCAAGAAGTCGACGACGCTTCGGTCGAACAGACTTCTGCCCAGGAACCGACTACCCGAGATGCACCCACCGCTGGAGACGAGAAGGCTACTCTTGCGGAAAACGCTATTGAGGACGTCACGCCGGCAGTCCGTGAGGACTCCCAACAACCTTCTGTGAACGATCCGGTGGGGGTCTCTACTGTTGTGGAGCATACAGAGACTGTCATCAAGCAGACCACCGTGACGAACACCGCTGCCCAAACCGAGCCCCAGCAGGCTATTCAGGAAGTGGTCGCCGAAACAACGACTACCGTTCTTGAGCAGTCCGAGGACGCCTCTACCCGCCAGGTCCGCCGGGAATCGGTGCATGCCGCTCGCCAAATTGAGGTCGACGAGGAATACGGGGATGATGAGGAGGATGATGAGCTATAAGCTCTAAGCAGTCATGAGCCAGGGATGTAATGGAAAAAACTTAGTTGTCAAGGCTCTGTGTGGAAAAGCTGGATACTGTTCCTTTTTGGTTGGTCATTGCATTGTTTTATACCCGCGCTACGAGCAGCGCAGTATCATCGGACAGCGAGCGCCATGTATTTTTGCATTCATCCTTGAGTAGTAATAAACAGTAATGATTTGGAAATTTCATATACAAGGCCCGTGTGCATTTCCTTCGAGTCCGCGTTCTCTTTTATACCTGTCGTGTTGTTCCCCGGAAGCTTATATGCGCTCCGTTTGCTGGTTGTTTCGACAAGCGCGGAGGATTTGCTTGGTCTCTCCATATGCAGTAAAACGTTTTAGGAGCTTGCGCATGAAGAAAATATGACTGAAACCGCATCGAGTATGCTCAGAGAAATTTTAGTGTAACCTGGGCGAAGTCTACAGCAAGCATTTCCGACAGCAGAGTGAGTTTGTGGGTCTCAGCAAGCCCGATGCGATTACATCGTACCAACATATCCCTTACGTTTCTTCGATTAAGCATGCATCCACAACCATGCTCACCCCATCTTCCCAGTCTGCCTCACAACAAAAGCAATAAACATACCACATGCAGTAACAATATACGCGCTAACACCAAACGCGCCCTGTATGTCGCCTTCGAGAACCGTCCAGCAAATCGCAAACACTAGACTACCCAGTAGGAAAACGCCGAACACGAGGGTTGTCAGTGTATTGAAGTCCCAGGTCTCTTCGAAGTAGAAGCCCCAGCCTTCGTTCGGGGTTATCGTGCCTTCTACTAACGGACCCTTGAAGTGTTTGGGGATGAGGTCTATGACCCATCTTCGCTCTTTGTTGATCTTTTCGGGGTGTTTGATCATGTGCGCTAGGGTTTTGGGGAGGATGGGAGGCCATGTGCTTGGGGGTGTGGGTAGGTTGCAGCTGTATTCTGCGTTGGGGGCGGGGTCTATTCTGTCCTTTGGGGGAAGACATTCACATGGATCTGGAATGGGGGTTTGTGTTCTGGATGTGCAACATGGGTCGTGATGGCGGACCTCCACGCGCTCCTTGTCGAGAAGGCGAAACTACGGTTATGTGAGCCATGGGTTCCTTTTCGTAGGACGTATCTCGAGTGAATGACCTTACTGAAAAAGACGCCTTGGATGGACCTGCATGATAGTGACAAAATTAGGCGATTGCGACGCAAGAAAATTTGTTGTCTGAGTAGATTGAACAGTGCCAGATCGTTACCGATGCTTCGAAGATCATGTTGAAGTAAAATGATATCTTCTCCACTACCGTGGACGCAAGACATGAGATCCAAAGGGTCTTGGGCTTGTTGTTGTGGTTGCTGTTGCGGAGAAGATGCACCAGTCGCCGTAGGAGTTGTTGGTGCTGCGTTGCGGGCATTGTGATGGTGCAGGCCAGTGGGCCTCCGGTGGCGCCACGAGAGTGCATTTGTGAGGCTCTGATGGACCACGCTTATCCACCCAGAGAACCGACCTGTATACTGTTGGACTGGGGTTCTTTCATTGAAAGGGACGGCCTTGATCGTTGTATCTGTGAGCAAATCCTGGATGTTGTGAATCAGCATCTGCATGCCATCCTCGCAAATCTCCAATACGTCCTCGAAATAATGTTCGCCGCAGGACTGCAAAAGTGGTCAACGGAAATTGCGTGCCGGATCGTTTGGAGATTTAACTTACACACTGGCATCGTATTCTTGTCCATCCAAATCTGAGTAGAGGTTCCAGAAGCCCCATGGCAATGAGCAAATCGTCCGATACCAGAAAGACAGCATCTGTCAGGAGAAGTAAAAAGGCCTTTGCCAGGAGTTCAGAATTGATACCCAGCAGTATACTACTTCCAATTCTCTGTGCATCTTTCCGCCATGTGACCCATGTGCGCTCCGTGAGATCATTCGCTGCCTTTGTCGAAGGCGCGCCACCAGTAGTGCATTTATCCACAGATGGTGTTATCTCAGGAGAGCAAAAGGCTTGCACCTGCGCTGTAAGCGTCAAGAAGGCTTCGCCGTCCCTCAAGAACGCACAGAAAGCATTCAATTCGCCGTAGTATGCCTGGTCGACTGGTGGCTCCTGAGCTTCCTCGTCGGAATTTTCTGGTGGTTGATTCACGGGGTCAGGGATGTGCTTGTCATCTTCGCTAGCGATGCATCGAGCAACACGAGATGCTTCGGCCCGCACAAGACGACTAGCAGATAGCTGTAGATGATCACTGGCTTCATCGTTCAGGTTTCCTGCATATGTCTTGATGATTTCTCGCATTTTCCTGCGTAGCCTCTTCGCGCCAATTTGCGGGTTATCCTGAGCCGACAAGTAAAGTGGTGCTAAGTCCTCATCGTCTCGCAGGATTGAGACTAATGATCGCCTGGCGCCCTGAACTTGTGCTTGCGTGAACCCGCTGTCATTGATGAAGCTCGTTGCTCGAGTCTCTACCGATTTCGTAGAGAATATAGAATCTGCGGACATAGATGATGTTGACGCATTGTCATCTTGGTCCTCTTCGTCCGGCAAAGCCGCATCCACACTAGATGGGGACAGGAGTCGAGTCGAGGGCGGGATATACTGGGGCTGAGGATCCGGTGCAGGTCCAGTGTCTTTTATCATACAACAATCACAGCGCTTATGACCACAGATTGCAGTCATTTTGCCATATTCCAGTAGGACCATCACCACAGCCCGAGCAAAACCAACAAATTTCCCCCATCACCAATGTTTGAACGTTTCGGACGAGAAGTGAGATGATAGGATGCACAGAGATTCTAAGAGAGCAGAAAAAGATGGGACACTAGAAGAAACAGCAGATATGAACGGTTGAGAACAGAAAGTAAGGCACATTCAAACAGCTCGCTGATCAGGCTGAAGGAGATCAGATGACAAGTCAGCCACAGCCTTGCCAGCAAAGAGGCATCAATCCCTGTGTCATGACATCATCCCTTAAAATAGCTGTACTTCGTTCTTTATCGTTGTGAAATGCGTGAGGTAGGAAGGCAACTGGCGCTTGATGGATCGTAAATCATCGTGGAGGAAAGCTGGGAAGGTGGCGTTTGGTATGCTGCACGCGACCGTCGAGCATCTCGTGTAGCGCTTGCACCACATTTGATCTAGAGCCAAAGATTTGCTGTGAGCGATTTGCGAGACTCGCTGTGGCTGAAAACTGTAACTGCATGAATGCGTCGTCTGTTGTCAACGGCTCGAAATTCGCGGAGATGCGCTAACCGTATCCGATGTACCTCGGCACCATCACTCATCACAAGCTTCCCCAGCCGAACGACTCGTCCATGCATGTCATGCAAGCCGACACCACGCCTCATACCCTCAACACCTGTCCATTCCACAAGCAATACCCCTAGAAGTCAAACACCACCGAGTCGCCAAAGTTGGAACAAGTGGAGAGGAAGAGCAAGAAAACCATACACAAGCGCCAAACAAAGGCCAACGTGATTGAAACGGGGCACCATGGCGGAAGCATACCAGAAAGAGTTCTTCAACGTCACGTTCCCGACGGAATATGTGGCGCATGTCGAGATTAATCGACCGGAGAAGATGAATGCGTTCAAGGAGGTGTGAGTACGTTTTTCATCAAGCTGGGTAGCATCCTGTGCCACCCGGAAACAACATCACGTGCATACGAATAGTGATATAAGAGATGAAGGAGAAACCCTCCCCTTGCGATATCAGATTCCATGGAGAGAATGGGGAAAAAATGTAGCACACTCTTGGATGTCGTCAATCCTTCATCTCCCACCTCGACACCATGATGCCTTTCCAGCCCCCAACTAACGCACCCCAGCATGTGGCTAAACCTCTCCTCAATCTTCCGCGCCCTCTCCCACGACCCCAACATCCGCGCCGTAATCCTAACCGGCGCGGGCGACCGCGCCTTCACCGCCGGCCTGGACGTCCAAGCAGCCTCCACCGAAGGCGCGCTAGCTGCCCAACCCAACTCCTCCGCGGCACCTCTGGACTCCGCGCGCAAAGCAAATGCGCTACGCCGCCACATCCTCGAATTCCAAGCCTGCATCTCTGACCTAGAAAAGTGCGAGAAACCCGTTATTTGCGTGCTGCACGGCATCTCCTTTGGCCTCGCGCTCGATATGTCGCTTGCGTGCGATATCCGGCTTTCGACGGCTACGACGAGGTTCTCGGTCAAGGAAGTGGATATCGGTATCGCGGCTGATATTGGCACTTTATCGCGGCTGCCTCACAGCGTGGGAAATCTGTCGTGGGTCAAGGATATTTGCCTGTCTGCGCGCATCTTTGGTTCCGATGAGGCGCTGCAGCATGGTCTTGTGTCGTCGGTTTACAAGGACAAGGCTGAGGCTGTGGCCGAGGCGGTTAAATTGGCTACCACGATTGCGAGCAAGAGTCCGGTTGCGACGCTGGGGACCAAGGAGATTATTAATTATTCTAGGGACAAGACGGTTACGGAGGGCTTGAACTATACGGCTGTGTGGAATGCGGCGATGTTGCAGACGGGTGATGTCAAGGATGCTATGTTGAGTGGGATGCAGAAGAGGACGCCCAAGTTTAGTAAGCTGTAGATGAAGACCTTGCTGGGTGGAACGTGAGAGCTGTTTCAGAAAAGCGCTCGAACGTGACGCGCGAAGAGTGTTGAACAAGATGGAATATACATTGCATGCCACAACACAACAACATAAGACTTTTCTTCTCAATAGTGCTTCCAAGTACCTATGAGTACCAATCTCCAAAGAACAACGATCGAACATCGCTCTGAGCTAGAGCTACAAAGAGGCGACCAAACATCACGCAGTGATGATGTTCCAATGTTGGACTTGAGAATTTTCATTGACTCTAAGCGCCTGGACGTGATAATGCAGGAAGAGTCCCAAACCCATCCCGCATGAGCATCAATCATAACCCATGGCATGCTACAGAAGATGTGGAATCGTGATTTTCCCGTTACGCCCCATCGCACTACCCAACATGCACTACCTTATCCCCGCGCCATGACGCCCCAGCAGCGGATACGGTTGTCAGTGTATCCAGCGAAGAGGGTCTGGCCGTCGGCGCTCCAGGCCAAGGAGACACACTCGGGCTCACGGCTCTTCTTGCCAACCTCCATGTACTCGGGCTTCAGCTCGTCAACCTTGCTCTTCTTCTCGAGGTCGAAGATGATGATGCTGGAGGCGGTGGCAGCGCACAGCCAGTAGCGGTTGGGGGAGAAGACGAGGGCGTGGATCTCGTCACCGGCGGAGAGAGAGTAGAGGTGCTTGGACTCGTTCAGGTCCCAGAGCATGGTGGTTCCGTCCTTACCACCGGAGGCGCACAGGGAGCCATCGGGCGAGATGGTGACGGTGTTGATATATCCGGTGTGACCGATGTGGTCGGTCTGGATGCGGCAGGAAGCGAGTTCCCAAACCTTTTAGACGTTAGCTTCTTGAATCCAAAATTGCTTGTGATAAATTGAAGAGAGAAGTGTCAAATCAGTATTAGGTGATAATTGTCTCATAGCCGAGGCTCTGAAGTAGCAAATACATAAAAAATCATCATAAAACAAGGGTGTAGCTTGGTGCGCAAAAGCGTGCGTACGTACCTTGACGAGCTTGTCCCATCCGGCAGAGACGATGACGGGGTTCTGGGGGTTGGGCGAGAAGCGGACGCAAGAGACCCACTCGGTGTGGCCCTTGTCGGTGATGGTGTACTTGCAGTCACCGAGGGTGTTCCACAGCTTGATGGTGCGGTCGCGCGATCCGGAGACGATCTGACGGTTGTCGGCGGAGAAGGAGACGGAGAGAACGTCGTTGGTGTGGCCGACGAAGCGGCGGGTGGTGGCACCGGTGGAGAGCTCCCAGAGGCGGAGGGTCTTGTCCCACGATGAGGACAGAGCGTAGGCACCGTCGGAGGAGATGACCTGTGCAGCAATTGTCAGCTCAGCTATTTCTCGCTTCCTAGCTAGCCAATTGCTTCATTTGTGGGTGAACGTACGCAGTCGGACACGATGTGGGAGTGACCGTGCAGACTCCTCTTGGGGTAACCGTAAGAGGTCTCGTCGCGGGTCAAGTTCCAGATGATAAGAGTCTTGTCGCGCGATCCGGACAGGAGCATGTTAGGGCTGGTCGCATGTTAGTATTTCGCGTCTCACACATGTCGCCCGCATATCGCGTATACATACTTCTCCAGAGAGGTAGCAAGGGAGGTGACCCAGCCGGAGTGGCCCTCGAGGGTACCACGGAGTACGAGTTGCTCGGCCATGATTGTGATGAGTGGCTTCTGCTGAGGATGGACGTGGGCGCACTCGGGTGTTGATGGACAGTCCTGAAGTTGTTCGCGGCACGTCGAGAGGTCGAAATTCGCTTGTTAGCGCTAAGTGCGAGGAAAATTTGACTAAGCCGAATGTCGACTAGTGCGGTTGTCGGGCCCTGCGATGAAGTTTAGTGGGGCAGCGAAATTTGATGTATGCATTATGCAGGCATCTGCGCCTCTTTATGATTTCGAATTCTGCAATGTGAATGGGGTCATCATCTTGTGACTTGTCGATGGCGACTGCTGATGTGAATGCGACGCGCCATAATTGACGGACATGCAGGCGCGATCAAACACCACGAAGGCGCCATCAATGTACTTCGGAGATGACGTTCAACGACTTCCGACACTATGCATTCATTCTTAATGAGATAGTATTTGAGCTGCAAAGTGATTGCTTGATGAAGTACTTGGGAAGAGTGCCTGCTATATATATTCATTCTGTCTACCCCTAACGCACAGGCTTCTATTGAACAACTTGGATAATAGTCACGTGCATCTCATCCATCTACGTCCAAACATACATGCATGTAGTCTTGCACGCAGGCGATAAGAGCTTGCTAAACACATCAGCATTGGAATTGTCTGCCCGAAAAGCTTCAGGGTCATATGTCCTAACATCATCTTTCGGGCTACCCAGCACCTTCCATGACTATTCCAACCGTCACTTCTGTGCACACCTCACATCCTTGGCGCGCCATCCGCCCTTGTGCAACACAAGCCTACTAACTCCGACTCCCCAATCTTAACTCCGCCCATCCTCCCCACAGTAGTTAGTCATCTACAGGAGCATAGCAACAAGAGCAGGCAAGACACACGATTTCCAATCGTTTGATTTTCACAGTTGTAAGACATACAGACATTCAGACGCATAAGAACCTGAGTGACGCGTTCAACTCAACGATCACTTCTTTTCAGTAACATCAAACGCAAGAGTCCACTTCATTGCTCCATCATCTCCCAGAGTACTCCTTCGTACTCCTTCGTACAACCATGTCAAGCCCAAAGAAGATCCTCCTCCTCGGCGCAGGCGAGCTAGGCACATCCTTTCTCACACACCTCATTCCCCTTCCATCGACACAAGTGACTCTCGGTGTCCGGTCGCCGTCCAACTACACACACTTGACCAGCAAATACCCCACTCTCGCCCTCCTCCCCACCGATCTCTCCACCCCCTCCCATATCATCTCCAACATCTTCTCAACCTTCGATATCGTCATCAGCGCGACAGGCTTCGGTGCTGATCCCGGAACGGTTCTCAAACTAGTGAAGGAGATTTTGGAGGCCGGAAGGATCAAGAAGGAAAATGGGGGAGGTAGGCTGTGGTTCTTTCCCTGGCAGTGGGGTGTCGATTACGACGTCACGGGCGATGGACAGGGGCTGATGCCATTGTTTGGTGCGCAGAGGGATGTTCGAAATATCTTGCGACAGGAGGCTGCTGAAAGCAACGTTACCTGGACGATTGTTTCGACTGGCATCTTCATGTCGTTCCTGTTCGAGCCGTTCTGGGGCATTGTCGATAAGGGAGCGGAGGCGGAGGGAAAGGTCGTGGTCAGGTGTTTGAGGGACTGGGAGCATGCGGTTAGTGTGACGAATGTGGACGATATTGGAAGGGTGTTGGCGAGGGTCATCCAAGGCGATGTCGAGGCGAGAGACCGGGTACTCTACATTGCGGGAGACACGGTGAGATATAGCCGGCTTGCGGGTATTGTAGGAAGAGTCAGTGGAAAGAGTGTTGAGAAGGAGGAATGGTCGATTGAACATTTGGAAAAGGAGCTCAAGGCTGACCCGGAGGATTCAATCAAGAAGTACAGGCTCGTGTTCGCGAGAGACGGGGTGTGGTGGGACAAAAAGGGAACGATGAATCATGAGCTGGGTATGAGTATGATGGATGTGGAAACGTATGCGCGGAAGCTGTTCGGAAACGGAGGGAATGGCCAGTAATATGATGTATTGGACGGTTCGGCTTCCGCTCTTGACAACATTCCTTATAACTAAATACTACCGTTGAACAAGTATGACTACATTGATCGTGAGCAAGAGGCAGCGCATAAATCTGAGTGGGACATACACGCGCCCAAGCTTTCCTAACCTTCAATGCCCACCTCAAGCTTGACATGCCCCAAGCTATGTCCGCTTCGTCCACAGCGGAACCACGGCGTTCGCGCCCGTAGCTGCCGCTTGGCCTTCTCTTCCTCCGCCAGCCCGCATAGAAACATTGGGTATATCTTCGTCATTGTCTCTCATCCTCTTCACTCCTACACCTTCAAATGCAGGCCCATAGTTGTCATGGCCAAAGCTGGGTATAACTCCTTTGTGTGCATCGGGCCGCTGCTAGCGTCCAGGCGGTCCAGGAGGAAACCTGCCAGGAGGTCCCACGGGTGGTCCTCCAGGCGGCATGTTTATACCACCAGGGGGAGGGAAAGGCATCCCTCCGGGTGGTGAGCCGGCGCCGCCAGGCGGTGGGAAAGGGAATGGCGGCATCCCTTGGGGAGGTGGGCCACCGCCCATGTGTGGTGGTGGGAATGGTGGCATGTTCGGGGGCATACCACCAGGGCCTGGGGGCATACCGCCTGGCTGAGGGAAAGGCGGCATTCCATTCGGGGGCATGGGGGCTGTCGAGAAGTTAGTATAGGCCTCTGCGCAAGCGCTGTGAGTTGACTTACGACCTCCGCGGCCCATGAACGGTGGTGGAACTCCACCCATAGGCGGCATACCTATTTCATGTTAGCAACAAGCCACCCTCCCTATAGTTTGATATGGCATACCTGGTGGCGGGAAGCCAGGCATGCCCATAGGCGGCATGCCCATGCCCGGCATTCCACCCATTGGGCCTCCAGGGAATCCTCCAGCCAAGTTCTGCTGAAACAACGGATTTGCCTGTCCTTCGGTGTTGTAGGCGTCGGTGATACTGTTGATGACTTGTTGAGTCTGGTCGCTCGATATCTGTTCGTAGTATGCCTGGACGTTGCGGAGGTGGTTGCGGCCGTTGTTATGCGCCTTCCGAACGCTCATACTGTCGTGTGTGAGGTAGACATCGCAGTAATCGCAAAAGAACTTGGGCATCGTGGGCGAACGGATGATTCTAGGTTGAGATGCTGGGTGCTTGTATCAAAGGGTTTAGTCGTGAAGTTGCGCGCCGAGTAGTGAGCGCGTCGCAACAGCTCGAAGAATCTCAAGCCAGTCGGCGTTATTTTCGCCGACTGTCTTGGCGCTAGCTACCTAGGCACCCTCCAGCTTCAACCTCAGCCTTCATCCTCACAACTCTCCTCTGTCCTCCAAACGTTAGACAATTACCCCCATCTACGAAACAAATTTCAACCACACGCACGATTAAAATGCTAGCAGACTTCACGAGTCTGCCTACTAATTTAAACAATGCTAAGACTTTTTGATCTTGCTGGACAGCCCAAGTCTTGTTCTTTCATCTTAGCACTGTGCTCTGACCCCAATTTTCCAATTGAATCATGCATTGATTTAGCCAGCGCACTTGTACTGACAATAGTACTCCTTTAGCCTTCGTGCTGTCTGGAAAATCAGTCACACCATTCCACGCCGCAGGCTTGCATGTCTGGATTACACTAGCGCCGTCTTGGCAGCTGCCTATATATCCCTTCGTGAAACATACCAGCCTAGAATTTGACTGTTTCTCATTTCAATACTTGCGAGTCCCTTTCCATTGCTCACCACTTCCGTTCCTTTCTTTCTTCACCTCACAAACGACCTCGCCAGAAGACACAAAGCATGCCTGCCATAGACGAGATAAGCTACTCCCGCGAG
This sequence comes from Stemphylium vesicarium, assembly GCA_004380135.1. Classification (NCBI taxonomy): domain Eukaryota; kingdom Fungi; phylum Ascomycota; class Dothideomycetes; order Pleosporales; family Pleosporaceae; genus Stemphylium; species Stemphylium vesicarium. The sequence goes on along the minus strand of QXCR01000032.1, from coordinate 90,455 downwards.
GAAACAGTCGAGGCAGTTCGCGGCTTCCACCTCTTATTAGTGTCTATGTACATGAACGAATCGCTCCTCCAGGAGCCTCTCGAGACAGGTTGGCCCAACATTGCCCCCCACGGGTGGCGGAACTATGACAAGACACCCGAAGTAATCGACCTTCTCCGGTACCTACCCTACATACGTGAGGATGGCTGGGGAGAAAAAGATTTGGTAGTTCCCCGAGGTAACTTTGTAGACTACAGCACCACAACCCCCAGCTCAAACGGTGAAGACATTAAGGAATCCATGGAACCATTCGCCGACGAAGTCGACATTCCTCCACACATCGTCGGCCTGACATTGCATAGCGACGACACAGCACTATACCTGCTAGACACGCAACTTAGAGTCATTTACGCGCTGGGCTGGGCTGCCGATCTGGATTGCGTAGACGTCAGTTCGGGTGTGAAAGATGATCCATGGGACTGGCACCACTAGTACGGCTTAATACCCGAAGACCAGATCGAATACCGAGAAAACCATAGATATTGGACTATTCCCAACTTCTTCGAGACACTCAAGGAGAATTCCAGGCTATTGAAATATGTGCCTATGGGCAGGGAAGGAGTTCATTCGAGTTTTATATACGGACAGTTGGAGGAGATGGGTATTGTGGATGAGGCCAAGGAGATTTGTCGGAAATGGGGTTGGCCGGATGTGGAGCGGTATAATAAGGGCAAGTGTATGGAGGATATTGAGGAATTGGTGAAGAGGTTTCAGGATGCGGGAAAATGAGCTCCGATTGTATCAGGATTTGGTCAAAGCAGCTGTACTTATGTCACCTAACCGACGAGAATGGCGCAGTACAAAAGTTCACCGTTGTAGTTGGGCTTCGATGCGCCACGTCGCTAAAGTGTGGCTGTGTCTTACTACGCCAAGGTGCTTCACCGGAGGCTGTGTCAGCCTGATGCATATCAACCATCCCCTTATAATCAGTCTCGTCTGCTACTTATCGCTCTCTGGTCGCACTTAAATACGCAGGAATACTTGCGTGTTGACAGTGCCGTATCATTACACAACGTGAGCCTTTGCGACCCACCGGATACGATACCCCACAGTAAACCATTCGACCATTCCGCGGAGTCTTCCGAACAGGTAGACATGGGCTATTTCTCCCGACTGGGGCTCTGATCATTCAGCCTGACGTCACTTCCGCTCTTTCTGGACAAATTGCAATTCCGCTTGCCGAAAGGCTGGAAATTCACCTTGGGGCTATGGGCTAGACACACAGTTGATGAACCAGGACTGCCTCCTTCTATGAACTCGGTGCGTTCTCTTGTCCTATTCAAGTCATGTTATTAATACCCGCAGGGAAAACACTACAGATACGCTCCCCTGGACCACTCCAAGGCACAGTTCCGACTCCTCGAACACTATGCTGGAGAGTACCAAGACCAGATTAAGGGTAGACCTAGGTCATCATCCTCCTTATGCCGCCCTTTCTTATACCTGGGGTTCTATGGATATGAGGTGCGATTGTTTAATTGATGGACAAACGGTGACCATCGGAAGGAACTTGGTGAACGCTCTGGGCGCGATAAGATCTGGCAGTCAAAACGTTCTCCTCTAGGTTGATGCGATATGCATTGATCAAACCTGCCTCTCTGATAGAAGCAGCCAGGTTTCCAAAATGGCTCAGATATATGAACACGCAGAAAACTTCATAGTCTACCTAGGAGAGCCCACAGAAGAAACTCACCTAGGTATGGTCATGCTACAAGCCATCATGGACCGACATAAGCCCGGGGATGTGCTTGTATGGTTACAGATCCCCATCCCCATCCTAGAAAAAGGTGTTGCAGACATTCTTAGTCGCTCTTGGTTCACTAGAATGTGGACTGTCTAGGAAGCTACGCTGGCCTATCATATCACTGTGAGGTGCGGTCGATATCGATTCATTTGACGAGTTGCGTCATGTGATGGCCGCGATATTCCGAACAAAAGCTACACTAATATTGCCCGCTTTCGACTGGGGGGCTCAGCAACAGGGTACCCTGGATTGGTTGCCTTTGTTGGATATTCTGGAAGCGCAAGCGAGGCAAGCGGCTAGATGTGACGGTTTGTGAGGTGGGCACGTCACGTGTGCCACGTGCGTTGTCCTGCTCTCCTCCTTCCACTCCATGAGCACCTTCTGCTCTTGCTGGCATGAGAGATACGTCATGTAAACAGAGGGTATATATAGCTGCGCGCGTCGTAGCTACAAAAACACAACAACAATACACTGATTACCTTTTGCTGAGCTGCTATACATGATTATTTTCTTCACTGCATTCACCGCAACACTAGACGAGAGGGTGCCACCCTGCATCGAAATCAGCTCGATCTTGCTTTCACTTTCCGTCACCGTAAAGCCCATGATCCAAGGGACAAGATCTTTGCGATTTCCAACATTGTCGAACACGAAAACGATGAACATAACAAGGCCGAGCTCCGGATTCTTCACGCAGACTGCGAGGAGACCTTGGAAGAAATTCATAGCAGGTTTGAAAGGGAAATCAAGCGGATCGCAGGGATAGAAGACGCACACCTAGTAAGTCCTTGTCTTGTTGATATCTGAGTAGACGTCGTTCAAGGGCAGCTGACTTTGTATTCTAGGAACGAAGCGTCCGTGAGCATAGCGAATCGATGTTGCCCAGGTGGAGGCCCACACTCGTGGTTCGGCGGAAGCTGAGTAGGAGTTGCACTAATTCAAGCAGCTCTTCATGGCGTATGAGATTATGTCGCAGGAATGATGTTCGCGCAAGGTTGCTATGCTTGAGGTGTCCACTTGATGTTCTAGACAGCCGCGACGTCGGTGACGCGTCCAATTATCTATTTCCGAAGGATCGAAGTCGCCAAGCCGTGATCGGCACTAAGTATCCTTGTCGCGCGACCTGCAGTAGTGCGCCTAGGGCCACGAGAGCTGACGCGGGAATGTACGGCTGATCGCATCCAACATGTCTACAATCAGCGCCAGTTGTTCTGTTGCACAGAGCTTGTCCCTCATTCTGCGCTAGTTCTGCGTACCGTCATTCTTCTGGAAGCACTTTTCTATTGTAGACGTCCGCGAAACATAGCGAACGCTTGCGCAACTTGGGGAGAGATGGTTGTTAGAACAGCGTCCGCGACGCTGGGCGGGGTGTCGATGAAGCACCTCTCTTTGGTGACAGTTAGTCCATTCACTGTTTGGATTTTGGCGTGAAGCAAGAGCTGACTGTTGCACAGTTGACGTTCCAAAACTCGGCCCTCATTCTGGTATGAACATCCCACGAGACTAGCGACTACCATACCGCGACCGATGGGGAAGACGTGGAATGAGGTTTCTACAAGGAGCCGGGCCGGAGGCTGACGCGCATCAGATTATGCATTATTCGAGAATAATGCCTCTGGCTGGAGGGCAAAGATACCACACAAGCACAAGCGTGTTCTTGAATGAGGTCATAAAGCTGACAATCAGCTTGACGATGGTATGGTGGCTGTATGAGATATCCAGCATCTGCGTATGGGCTAATGAATAGAAGGCAATGTACGAGATGTCCAAATCACTCCCGTCGAATACCACGCTCGCGACGCTATCCCACACGTTGACGACCGCCATCTTCACGAACGAGAGCTGGAAGCTTGCCATACCTGCTGTGCTATATACGATACAGAACAACCTTCAATATCTGGCTGTTAGCAATCTAGATGCTGCGACATTTCAGGTCACCTACCAGCTCAAGATCTTGACGACCGCCATCTTTAGCGTCCTGATGCTGGGCCGGACCCTCTCAGTGCGCAAGTGGCTCTCGCTGCTCTTACTCATCGTCGGCGTATCTATCATACAGGTACCGCAAGCAACCTCCCCGCCGACCGTACCCAAAACGGAATCGACAACCTGGGCGAAGACACTTGAGCATCTACATGATTTCGGCAGCAATGCTGCAGTGCGAATGGCGAAGCGGTCTGGATCTTATGAAGGCATACACGAGGATCGTGCGGCACAAGTTCCGCACATGAATAGCCGGATTGGACTCCTTGCGGTCCTCATTTCATGCGCGTTGTCAGGCCTAGCGGGAGTGACGTTTGAGAAGATCTTGAAAGACTCGACAAGCGCCAAGACAACAACACTATGGGTGCGCAACTGCCAGCTTTCATTCTGGTCGATATTTCCATCGCTATTTCTTGGTGTGATCTGGAAAGATGGCGAAATTATAGCGAAGACTGGGTTCTTCGTTGGCTACAACTGGGTGGTGTGGACCGCCATTGGATTTCAAGCAGCCGGAGGCGTAATCGTCGCGCTGGTCATCAATTACGCGGACAACATTGCCAAGAACTTTGCGACGTCTATTTCCATTCTTCTGAGCTGTATCGCGAGCGTATACTTCTTCAACTTTCAGGTGACGCAATCCGTAAGTCTTTCGCATTTTGTTCGATCCTTGGGTACTGACGAAGAACAGTTCTTCCTGGGCACCTGTGTCGTCCTATTTGCGACGTACCTCTACACTAAACCAGAACGAGGGATGCAGTCGTCGGTACCAATTGCCGACTTCGAAAAGACAACTGTTGATCGGTCGTATGATGAAAGCGAGTATGATGCTATGCCGCGCACGCCGTCAAGGTATGATGGAGCTACCAAATCATCGCCTGAATCACCGACGATAGAAAGACACTCGCATAAGCGGGAAGCTTGAGCAAGAGCAGCAATGTAGAAATCGTAGACACAAGACATAGATGTATCCACACCTATGCGATCGCGCTGAGAGACGGCGACAGACGCGTCATGATCAGAAAGTAATTCTATTGCGACGCTTGAACACTTTTCAGTAACAGCCCGCTGCATCACAGCAGCTGAAGCGCTGTTCGGCAGATTTGGCCAAGGCTTGTTGGCCGCGACTTCCTCCATGGTGCCTTCTCATTCCGTCTCTACGTCTCTCACCTGACCCTCTGTCTCACCATCTCTCAAAAATCTCAGCTTCACCCCTATTGCCCTCTATCGCGTCCCCGATCTGGTATTGTCTTCACTCTTGCACCCGTGAGGTCGGCATGGGCGACCGCCGTTACCATCCCGAGGACTTCGAACGGGCTGATCACCCCAGGCACGCATCGCGTTACGATATCCTCCAGCCCCAATTCAGGCAGCCGGCACGTCCAATGCCCCCTCGAGATCGCTATCGCTCGTCCCAGTACGGTGGTTCTGTGTATGATGCGGTTGAAGAAAATCATGCATACGATCATGAACCGCAGTTCAATTCTTTCGGTACGTGTATGCTTCTGGATGCAAGGGTTGGAAGCGACTAAACTTTTGTAGATGACAGACTGCTCCAGCAACCGTATCCTGATCGCCAGCAACAAGCCGCGCAAGGCAGGACAAGGTTGTCGCTTGCGCCAGGCCCTTCCATGTTCTTCAACAATGCAGCGCCCGTCCATTCGCAACCTCCTCGCCATACTCGTGCTGATGGCTCCCACGGAACCCATGGTAAGACCATGTCACGAATGCTCAAAGTATGCTTACTAACCTACTGAATCGAAGGCCAGTCGCACCCAGAGCAAGCTATGCGGGGTCATTCGAGTAAGTCTAGACCGATCACATTGGCTGAACAAAATACTCAACGCTCACTAGGTCGTTTCACCTATAATGGTGCACCGCTCAACGACTCGAGCCCCAATGTCCAAGTTAGCCCTTCTTCTAGCCCTACCTTTAGGGCGAGTCAGCGTCGTGCCGAGCAGGTCACTGTAGCTACGTCTCAGCGAAGCGAACTGGCTCCGTTTCCCGACTACGAATCGCACCATCTCTCCAGGAACAGCCAGTCAGATTACGAAGACCCCTATCAACAACAGATCATACCCGCCCAGAATCGAAAAGAAGTCGTACATCAGCATTCATCTTTGATCTTTTCGACTGACGACGCCCTGCTTCATGGTCAGCAAGCACCCTCGCGGTTGCAGGCAGCCTTTGAGGATCCATCTCATGCTCCTCCTGTCTGTCAAGGAATTCGTCTCGTTCCCGTCACGGTCTTGCCGGATCGACTTCGTACCGTATTCCCATATCCGACGTTTAATGCTGTCCAGTCCAAATGTTTTGATAGCGTCTTCCGGACCGACGACAACTTCGTTCTTGCATCACCCACTGGAAGTGGTAAGACGGTGATCCTTGAGCTTGCTGTGTGTCGGGCCGTCACTTCCAACGCGACCGGTCAATACAAGATCGTGTACCAGGCACCTACTAAAGCTTTATGCTCAGAACGCCAACGTGACTGGGAAGCCAAGTTCAGCAGGATCGGACTGAAATGTGCCGAGCTCACTGGTGACAGCGACGCGTCGGACCTGCGCAACGTCCAAAGTGCCAACATCATCATCACGACACCTGAGAAGTGGGACAGCATGACCAGAAAGTGGAAAGACCACGAGAAACTGATGCGGCTCATCAAGGTCTTTCTCATCGATGAGGTTCACATACTCAAGGAAGATCGTGGCGCCACTCTGGAAGCGGTCGTATCGCGGATGAAGTCTATCGGCACAGACGTGCGCTTTGTAGCATTGTCGGCAACGGTACCCAACTTCGATGACATCGCGACCTGGCTCGGACGAAGATCATCAGAACCGGATACTCCAGCCGCAAGTGCAAAGTTCGGCGAAGAATTTCGGCCAGTGAAGCTGCGAAAGCATGTCTGCGGCTATGCCTCCAACGCCAACAACGAGTTCGGTTTCGAGAAAGTCCTTGATGCAAAGATCCCTGATATCATCGCTACCTACTCTGAACGCAAGCCGATGATGGTGTTTTGCGCAACCAGAAACTCCACGGTCAGTACAGCGAAGTTGATTGCAAAATGGTGGAACTCTCTCCAGGGCAAGGATCGCTGCTGGGGCGCACCATCTAAATCGATTCCACTTCGCAATAAAGATCTGCGCGATATAGTCGTCTCGGGCGTTGCATTCCATCATGCTGGGCTTGATATCGATGACAGAATACTAGTGGAGAAAAGCTTCCTCGCGGGTGAGGTCAACGTCATCTGCTGCACCTCTACACTCGCAGTAGGAGTCAATCTTCCGTGTCATCTTGTCGTAATCAAGAACACTGTAGCATGGGGAGCTGAGGGACATCAAGAATACTCTGATCTGGAGATGATGCAGATGCTTGGCCGTGCGGGTCGCCCTCAATTCGACAACACCGCAGTGGCTGTAATCATGACACGACAGTCAAAAGTTCGCCGGTATGAACTTATGGTTACTGGCCAAGAACTGATCGAGAGCAAGCTTCACCTCCACCTGGTGGATCACATGAACGCCGAAATTGGCCTGGGGACTGTCCGCGACCTGCAATCAGCGAGAAAATGGCTCAAAGGTACCTTTCTTTTTGTCCGGCTACAGCAGAACCCCGAATACTACAAACTTGAAGGCGCTAGAAGTGGTCAGAGTATCGAAGAACAGATAGATGATATCTGTTTCCGCGACATCAATCTCCTTCGACAGACCAACCTGGTCGCCGGCGAGGAGTATTTCAGGTGCACTGAGTTCGGTCATGCCATGGCGCGTTATTATGTCCATTTCGAGACAATGAAAGTGTTCATGGGGCTTCAGGCAAAATGCTCACCATCTGAGATAGTGAGTGGCTTCTGACTCCCATCATCTCCCGCAAGAACCACAAACTGATATGTTCCAGCTGTCGGTCATTGCGCAAGCCAATGAGTACTCCACCATACGCTTTCGTCAAGGAGAAAAGTCGTTCTACAAGATTTTGAATAAGTCGCCTTCGATTCGCTGGTCTATTCCTGTCAACCTGGATCTTCCAGCTCATAAGGTATCGCTCATCATACAATCCGTCCTTGGATCTGCCGACATATCCTGGGATGGTGAGGTAGCCAAACACAGGTCGCAGTACACGACTGAGACAATGATGGTCTTCAAGAATGTAGGCAGTCTGATTCGCTGCATTGTTGACTGTCGAATCGTGCTGGGCGACTCTGTCAGCATTCACAGTGCTTTGATGCTCGAGCGAAGCTTAGGTGCGAGGGCTTGGGACGACAGCCCGCTTCAGATGAAGCAGATTGAGACATTGGGAGTGGTAGCTGTGAGAAAGCTTGTCAACGCGGGCATCAAGTGTATAGAGGATCTTGAAGGTTGCGATCCCCATCGGATTGAGGCTCTCATTGGAAGGAACCCGCCATATGGACTCCAGGTGATAGAGAAGACGAAACTCTTTCCAAAACTCCGCGTTTCACTTGATGCGCAGCCCTCGACGGTAAAGCATCAAACTTTCTGGTCTTCCACATCCTTGCTAACGACTTTATAGGCCATTAAGACGCTTGAAGGCGTAAAGGTCCAGATCAAGGCGGCAATTGGCTTCATGAACGAACAGCCGCCACAACGCTTCAACAACAAAATCATCTACATCTGTCTCTTGGTTGAAACATCCGATGGGCGTAAGATACATTTTGCTCGCATCAGGTAAGAATGACATCCGTCTAATCGCACTCGCTAATCTTCTTTCAGCGGCTCTAAACTAGGTTCTGGCCAAAATATAGACGTCCCGGCTTTGTTGACAAGCTCTGACCAGATGGTCAACTGTTACGTAATGTGCGATGGCATAGGTATTCATGAACAGGCCATGAATTGACATTGGCTGACGTCCACTAGCTGGGAGCATGCGCAGCGCGACTGTGAGGCCTCAGATCCCATCCTCGATGTATCAGAATCCAAAATCCTCTGACGGGGGTATGGCGACGCCACATCAATCTAACATGTCAAAGAGACGTATGGAAAACGCCAAAGCCGCTCGGAAACCCTCCGCTTCTAGCGAAGATTTTGGTGATGATGGTCTTGACGACGACACCCTTGTCAACGTTACCTGCGATGATCTCGGCTTTGAAGATGTCGACAATTATATTGATCCACTTGCGATCATCACGCAAAAGCCGACTGCTAAGAACAAGCCAAACAAAACCAAGAATGTCGCAACAGGCCGAAGCGCCGCAAAACTTCCCGATCATACTGCCCATGAAGAACATGACGACCCGGTTCAACTCTCGAATGGGAAGTGGGCTTGTAATCATCCGTGCAAGGATCGCCAAGCGTGCAAACACCTGTGTTGCAAGGAAGGTATGGACAAGCCTCCGAAGAGAAAGCCCGCGGCCAAGCGCGAGCAACAGAGTGGAGACCGGCTAGAGCAGGGACAGAAATCATCAACCCAGAAGGGCAAAGAGACGCAGATGAAGCTTCAGCTCACTGCTTCTAAGCGAAAGGTTGCGATGCCTATCGAAGAGCTGGATCTTACTCAGCCAGATAAGAAGAGAAAAGCCGACTACGAGGTGAATGGTCCAAGAGATTATCGAGGGCTTCATCAATTGCACAGGACTGTTCAAGGCAAAGAGCTGCCATCCAAACTCCACTCAGTAATGCACACGAAGCCAGCCTACTGCTATTCTCAAGGCGGCGCACACAACCTTGCCTTTATGGATTCTTCAGTTACCGAGCCCCGTCCCGAATCAAGCGACTATGGCGACATACACTTCGATGAGCCACTTGACTCGCTCGATGGTTTGGATCACCAAAACGTGGAACCTGGCCTGCGGCATGCAGATTCGCAGTGCCACGATGTCATGGACTACGAGTCAAATGCACCCAGTTTGACTCGGGGATCGGAAACGTACGGCGATGACGACTCTCTCCTTGGAGATGCCATGGTTGGTCTGGCCGATTCCCAAAACTTGCAGGACGTCAATGAAGACTCTGTCGGCACAGTTCAATCTCAGGGAAATGACCAGGTCTTTGCTGAGGACGAAACCTACGCAGATGGGCCGCACAGGATTGATGACGAGTTTGCGGACATTCTAGATGACAGACATGAGGTCACTCGGAAGAAGCGCTCTCCTAGACGCCATAATCATTCGATCAAGACGCATGTCCAAGGGTCTCGACCGCCCTTTTACGACAGCACAAGCAGCCAGTCCGAGCATCCAGGAGCAATGCCAGTAAACAGTGAGATTGAGAGCTGCGGCAAAGAAAATCCTGTTATACCAAAGTCTCATCTCTCAGTCCAGTACCCAGGTAATAGCAAGCAGCAATTTTCCGTTGAAGACGACGTCCTCGACTTCTTTGAGATATTTGACGAGCCCGCCAGCGTGCCATCACCGAAGAAGCCAGCCCCCGACGCATTCAAAGACCTGGAGCCGTGGCTCTTCCAGGAATTCGGCGATATCGTTGAGCTCGTGGATGACTGAAAGGACGCCCGATGTAGTTCTAAGAACAATGCAGCTCTAGAGAGTCGACTTTTTTTCAATCCCCCAACAATGTCTTTGTCAATCTAAGGTCGTGTACTAGTCCGTCTTTGTTGTCACTTTCATCTAGTTTCGAGCTTTGTCACCACCTTCAGCGTACACACTGGCCTTGTTGAGTAGCCTTAATCGAGCTTACCACTGCGATGGAGGCACCTTTTTAATCGTACAAAACCTCCTCAGAACTTGAAGATATGGTACATTGAGTGTAGGCTATCATCTCACTACCTTTTTCACAGTACGATCCTCACACTAGAAAGTACGATCACGATCCACACGAAATATCACAGCAATGAGTCACACATCGCTGTCAGTCCAAAATGGGTCACTGAGTCCATATGGTGGTAGATCATCACCACCCGGGGCACCTGATCGAGAACCTAGTGACCCAAACATTGAACCGAGCCCCCTTTTACCATTTCACTCGCCGGCTCCATCGCCACCACTCCCACCAACTGATCCAGATTCTAGTTATACAGCATCTCCTGATCCGAGCCTTGAATGGACCTCCACTTCATCAGTGCAGGCTCCATTTCAATGCACTGACTTCAATCACTGTGGTGCTATCGGCGACCCAACAGGCGCCTTCCAATGTGACCCCAACAATGTCATTCGCTGTCCAGGCCTCCCTCCGGGATTTCCCACCCCAGTATCTTTCAATCTCCTCAGTCACCCCGAGCAAAACAATGTGGATGTATGTTCACATTGCATTCAACACGATACCATCGACCTGAGATATCTACCATCTAAACTTGCCGTCGTGCAGCGCCCAGCGACGGAACACGCTTGCACGGGGCACCGCGCCCAACTCTGCACGCGCTGTATCCGCGACGAAATAGAACTCTACTGGGACCGCCAACGTCGACCAATGCCCGCCAACCCCGGCTTCACTGTCCAACTTGTAACGCAATGGCCAAACCTCGGCGGCATCCAAGACCTCTGTATTTGTCCTCTGTGGGCCATCCAATTGCTCGCAAACACGTGCTGCCACGCGTGCCGTGAGGACTGGTTCTGGCACCAGAGCTACAACCCGTTCACCCAGAACGAAGACATGTTACGCACGAGGACCAAAGCCGTAATCCAGGGTCGCAAGCGGTGCATTCTGAACGGCGGCAACGCGCAACACGCCGTCTCTGCTGCGACCATTGCTGAACGCCAGGCCCAGCTAATCGGTCGCATGTGTCCGTGTGGTGAGAGACCAAAGACTCCAAATGCCCCCGAATATATCAGTGTCTGCCTGGGTTGCATGGGTGTCAGAATTGACCCAAATCGCTTGCCGCCTGAGTACAGTTTTCAGGCTGTGGATTCGGTGCTTCAACGCAAGGGGAGGTCTAGGGGTCCGCTGTTCAGGCCGACCAAGGGGCCGAGGAGAGAGGCGAGGTCGCCTAATTTTAGGGTTAATATTGAGCGTGCGTGGATACACCCTGATGATGATGACTGGGTGGGAGATAATTGATCATTAAAGACGGAAGGGATTGAAAGAGCCATGGGAGGAGGATGAGAGGGCGCGGATAGAGGGTGAGTCTGTAGTCTCTGCGATGGGCGGTGGGTGAAGCGGAAGTAGTAATGTAATCGTTCGCCTCAAGACCTTGATACATTTTCCAGTCGTGATGATTCTGTTTTTACCAAGCTGGTTACATGGACAAGGATTGAGAAGGTGACGAGTCTATTCACACATGTACTGAGCCAACATCGATCAGAAAAAAGGCCATGTCATGAGCGAAAATGTCCAACTCCGTGAGTGAGAAGCGGGTATTCTCTCTCTTCCTCTCTCTTTCTCCGACTTCAACGATCAGGAGCAAGATAACAAGTATACCGGACGAAACCCCTCGCTACTGCGTCTCAGGAACAGCGCCCATTGCAAGCTTCGTCGTCCACTCTCAAACCTCAATCCCGCGTACAAACTAAACATTGACCCAAACAGCGCCTTCAATTTCCCACCGCGATACATCCCATCATCCACACACTTACACCTACAATTCCAAAAGACAGCACAGAAACGTCGTGAACGGTGTCAAACACCCTTGCCAACCAAACAAGACAACGGAACATGCAGACGTGAGAATACCATCTTCCTCGCAGCCTTGCTACACCAGACAATCCACAACTCCCTTCCCTCGAAACGCAAACTAAACATGAATCGCGCACAGCCAACCGACAACACACGACGCCTCCGTCAGACTTCAGACTCAGCCTCAGACTCTCGGGTACCCTTCTTCTTCTAACAAAGAAACAGACTAGTCGTAGCGGCGGTGATGTAGCGCACGCATATCCTCAATGTCTTCGTAGATTTCGTAGTCGTAATCCGATCCTGACGCGTGATACTTGTGCTGCTCCCCCCGCACGATGCTGTTGATGTAATGGTAATGGTGGGGACTATGTCGATGGTAATCGGTGTGTTGAAACGAGGGAGGCTGGTCGTGAGGTGTGGCGGGGGTGTCTGAAGCTAGGGAAGCTTGGGAGAAAGAAGCGCGGGTTGAGGAGCTGAGGTCGGGTGTGTGTGGAGAGTGAGCGAGACTCATGAGAGCGGCGATGGCGTCGACTTCTTTTTCTTGGATGTCAGTGTCCTCTCCCCCATCCACCCCATCAATCTTTTCTCCCTCCTCCTTTCCACCTTCATCCTCATCCTCTGTGGGCAGATTCCCAAAAAGCCACCTCCAATCCTCCAACCCCTGCTTATATGCACTCTCCTCCTCACACCCTCTGGCCACCATCTCGCTCTTCATGCTTCTATACTTGTCCAACATCTTCGGCGTGATAACAGGCATAAACACATCTCCCACCCTCCCCACGCAACAACTGGCCAACCTCGCTCTCAACGCCGGACAAACCCTCGCAAACTTACTCGCAAAAGCATTAGCCTCCCTGACACCCCTCGGCTTTCCTACCCCAACTACCCCATTCTTGCTCTTAACACTCAACCGCCTGCCCTGGAAAAACCCATTAAACGCCTCCCTCACAACCTTCACCCCAGGCATCAACACGCCCACCCCCATCCCTCTTCCATCCTTCCTCGCCTCCCGAATACTAGCCTGAAACCACAGCTCAAACCACAACTCCTCATCCTCATGCCACGCGCTCACCGTGCGTGCTTTCAAGCCAGCACGCCCGTAGATTTGGTTGCGCCACGCGTTGATCTTGCGGATATGGTCTGCGTTGCTCCAGTCGATGGCTGAGTGGGGGATTGCGCGGAAGTGCAGGTCTGTCACTTTGCTGGGGGTGGTGGTGGAGTCGCATGTCATGCGGAGCAGGGAGGGGGAAGGTGTGTGGAGGGTTGCGGTTTGGCGGGGACCGCGGGGGATGAGGGTTGAGCGGGGTTTTGGGGTTGGTGGTGGTGCTAAGGTGGGTGGCGAGGATGTGTTGTGCGAGGTTTTGAGCTTCTTTGAAGACGGGGCGGGTGTTGGGTTGGTCGAGGTGTCGTCGGCGGGGTGCTTGCGCTTGTTGAGTGAGTTTGGGGTTGCGATGGATAGTGACTGTGTCTCGTTCCTTCTCATCTTGTCCCGTGGAGTAGTATCGGCCCTGGCCCAAATATCTCTGTGGAGCTGTTGTTTGCGTCTGGGTGGCATTTTGTCGTGTAAGCGACCAGCTTCCGCGACAGCTGATTGTGTGCGTGAGGAGTGAGCCTGAGAGACTCGTAGCACAGCCAAAAAAGACGATAGCAAAGCCTGGCTGTCCAAGTGCTGGTTTCTTAGCGACTACTTTGGTTCGATGTGGTGAGGGTTGCGTTGTGTTGTGGTGTGGTGTGGAATCTTGGTTGTGGGAGTAAAGTATACGAGAGGGCTCAAACGCCTCGAGACAAGACGCAGTGACGGGCCCAAGCGAGCAAGATTGGTCGACAATGCGCGCGAAGCTGAAAAACTCTTCACCAAAAAAAGAGGTGAATGCGACTTGAGTGCGCGTTGGGGGCGCGCAGTGTTTACGTCCCCACTAGGCCGCCGCGCAACCACCACTCCAACGATCTTCACTCACGAGCAGCGCAAGGTCAAGTACTGAATGAAACGCGGTGAAGTTCCATGTAAGATAATGGAAACAGACCATTCTAAAGAGGGTGAAAAGCAGTTTTGCCAAGCGACGAGTGTTGTGTTTCCTCGCTGACGTCACCATGGTCGTTTTTTTTATGTGCCTTCACCTTCACGATGACGCATTTTTCAAGCCGATAAGGCTACAGGATTGTCCCAACACGAGCATGGTTATTGGATATCTCCCATTTCCCCGTCCAGCAAACTGAAACGAGAGTCAAATATCGCAACCGCTGTCTCCCCATCTAGACCAGGCCAAAGCCCTTTGAACTTCGAATAGCCAGCTCCAGCTTCCTCTCCATGAGAGCCTTGTCCTCGTAGTTCGGCAAGTACAGTTTTCCAAAACAAGTCGAGCTGGTCGGCAGCGCATCCGGTGCGCCACCGATCTTAACGATATGAAAAGTGATGCTCTCATAACCGGTAACAGGTACGCGATCAGATGCTGTCACGAACTCAAGTAGATGTCGACAGTCCTCCTGACTGTATCGCTCGATAATCTGCCAGAAAGTGCGGATCGTGGAGTGAATCGGACTGTATCCATTCTCGTACTTTGCGCAGCATTTGAGATCCAGTACAGAAATATGTTGCGAGCCCTCGACAAGATTCCGGAGTGTCGGTGCTGTGAATAAGTATAGACTTTTGGCGTCGATGCAGGTGACGAAGCCCTTGAGGAAGTACTCCAATTGTGGTGCGACGGAGTCCCAAGTCAACGCCGTGACATAATCTTTGACGTATTGCTCGCGGTTTTGATTCGTCACCATAGCTGGTTCTCCCACGGGCGACGGGGGCGGTCCATCTTCAGGGAAGTAGAATTCCTGCTTGAGATCATGGTCGATCCTTTGGCCAAAGACTTCATAGCTGAAAACGTAATCGCGCATGAAGACGTCTTCGACATTGCCATCATGCCAGGACAAGAGCTCTGCGAAACCTTCTGCTAATCGTGGCCAGCCGTCTCTGATGTACTCCAAAGGGTCGTAATCGGCATCAAAGAAGCATCGAGGATTGCCTCCAGATTGAAGAAAGTCGTAAAAGGCCAAAGGAAACGTGACTGGGAGGGTGATACCATTGTATACGGCGAGACTGAATATAATACCGAGCATCTCGAATTTCCAATATGGCTCCAGACTGCGGGGCTGAAACCATGTCATTCTCGTTTCGGGATCGATTGTGAACATGCCTAGTGAAATTAGAATGCAGTCTAGAAAGTAAATCACTCTTGCTTACCATGTTCAGGTTTGAATGCCTCACTGAGAACTACACGGAAAAATTCGTACGTGACTCCACCGTGATCGACTCCAATCTCTCCTTCGCTATGACCCATCTTGACTTTCAGCGGCTTGAGCAGCATCTTTCTGTCTTGGCCCCATAGCTGATCAAGCGTGTCCTTCAACGGATTCTCTCGACTGACATCCAAGACGAGGTATTGAGAAAGTGTTACCTTCATTCGACTCTTAATGACCCATCGATAGGGTTCCCGAAGAAACATATTCAGCGAAGCCTGCATCTGGCGAGTCCTAATCGTGTGGTCGTATTGTTTTATCATCTTGGTAAAGTTGATTGTGCGAAAGTATGTGACAAGATGCTGGGCGGAAAAGAAACAAGCATAATGCAGAATGTGCAGGGTGTTCGGTGGGTGTTGCCATGTGATGTATGCGTCAGGCTCGGCGATTGTATCGAGGCGCTCGTTGAAGATCGGCATCTCAAACATGCTAGGTCGCAGGTTGAGAGACTTGTACTTGGAATGAAGCATGTCGAGGGCCACAACCGCAGCACCGACACTAGTCCATTTGTTGATCTCGGCTTTGGAATCCCATTCCTTGATGATGACCGTCCTCAACCACTCCATGTACGTCGCTGTCACGGTCCAGCCCGGGTCACCCTCCAACTCTTGGTCAGGATTGATTTTGCTTTTGTTTATGAGCGCGGTATGCTCGACTACTTCCAAGTGCTGTACAATGACGTCTAAAAGTGTCTCACTGATATGTGAGGACGTCTCGCCGTTTTCATAAAGCCTGTCTTTGTCCAAATTTTGGAGGATATGTTCAAAACAGCAGCGTGTGCCGATGGCGCGAAGTAAGCGATTTGCGAGCCGAAATGCGGGCTCATATTCAAACTCGTCAATGATGTCTATGTATGGGTTGGTGAAAGCATCAATTGTTTGCGCTGTGTGAGGCACGATGATACCCTGTGCGCGTAGTTTCCGTATCTGCTCCCACATGTGCGGCGATCCAATTGGGACTGACGAGGTAAGAGCGTGTATGCATATCATGACGATATGGGCGGCTTCCCGCGTGCTGAGATAGCGCGATGGATTCATTGCTCGGTCGTGAGTGGCCCGAGAGTTCCCTGGAAGACTATCCGTTGGTACACCCTTCCTTGCTGGCTTGAGGTGAGGGCTCTTATTGATCTCAAGTTCAGGAGGCGGTGTGAATAGTGCTTCCAATGCAAGCCACAGACTATCGAATATTAGGGCCCCGTTGCGCCGATTCCAGTCTCGGAAAGAGGTCGCTAATTTGTGCGAGTCAAGATGCGGAAGGGGCGAGTCCTTGAAAGCCTCATTGGTGTCGTGGAAGGATGAAAGTAATGTTTCGGGGTCGCTCAGGGTGTAAAATAGAGATCGGTTGACGATGGGCTTGGAACGTCCACTCCGACGATGACTACGATGATGCACGATGTAGTTGAGGTCTGCAGACGATGGTTGTCCCTGAGGTTGCACTTGCTCTTTGAGCTCGTCTAGAATTTTGCAGTTCAGGCTTGGAATGATAGGTACACCGCTTTCTGGACGGCTCTCGCGGTTGAATTCCTTATTGACGTTCTCAGATGTGAGAGTAGCTTTAGTGCCGTTGCTGACAGCTGGAGTTGGCCCGCCAAGTGTGAAGCTTTTCCTGCCGGATTTCGAGATTGACATCATAGTCGACTCTGTTGCGACATGTGTGGCAGCAGGGTCTGCAGCTGTGGAAGAGCGTCGTTGAGCGCCGCTGGAAGGATGATACGGTATCTTGTGAATTTGGTGACCATTTCTGAGGAGCTGAGTAGTACCATTTCCAAGTGCTCCAGGCTTTGGGTGGGGATGTTGGTGGATTGCGTGTCCGTTTGAATGGTGCGATTGCTCGACACGCAAAGTTCGATTACCTGCACTTGTTGCAGGATGCGCAGAATCGGAGGTGTCATGGGATGCACTGAGCGAAGCAATGATGGAAGCGGGAGTGGGGATTTGCTTGGTATAGGAATATATCATGGTCAAGCTGTCGTACAAGTTCTGCCCAAGAGCCTTGGGGTCCTTTCTAGCTTGTTGCCGCTGCACGAGTTCACCCATAGCTTTACTATGCTGTTCCGGTGGTTGACGACCCGCATGGCCGCTGCCATGATCGCTCACGCTATGTGCGTTCCCATGTTGTGGCACGTCTGAATGACAGGCCGATTGCGCGAGGGTACCTTCAATTTCAAAAGAAGCCGGGACGACTTTCAGTTGGTGTGGACATAGGCCCTGCTTCGGGTTGTCTTGGCTAGCGAGGTAGTGGGCAAGTGTGGTAGCCGTGAGCTGTGTAGGGGGACGGTGGGGCTTGGAAGGGTTGCGTCTGTGGGATGAGAGACAAGTGGGGGTATCGCAGTAGGCGTTCCTACATCCATGGAGTATCTGGGACATGTAACTATCAAGGTTAGCGTGACATGGTGACAAGTCCAAGGGTATAGCCTGGGATGTGCTTACTGCCGCACGACATGCTGGAACTGGCGCTGTCTCTCTGCCTGGGAACATTCTAGGACCCGATGAGCATCTTGCACCTCTACAGTGCCGTTGATGCCACTGTTACTCAGCCCACGTGATGGACGCCGTGCTTGTCCTCCATGTGTCCTTGTCGAGGAGCTCGAGGACTGTGCCTCGTCCGAGGCATTCGTGTCATCCGTCATCATAATCATCTAAGAGAGGGTGGGGGTTGACAGTGCAAGGTGACAATGGTTGCGCGACTCTCATGGCGCATCAAGACTGTTGGACAACATGGCAAAACAGTGAATGCGCATTCCGCGTAGGGCTGATAGCGGGTGGGTTGGTCGCTCTTGCCATGCGGCTCTAATCCGCTGCAGGGATGGCAAGAGCCAGCGGCTTGGCGGGACGTCGAGGCTGATGTCATGCTCGTGCACCTCAATATTCGCCGCATCCCCCGTCGCTGCCCCATTTCTACAACCTTCGCCGGGTGCAAGATAGTTGACGAGATTCCGGGCCTTATTTGTTTTCCTTGCACTTTAATAATCGCGCATCATCCGGCCTAGACAAATTTTGCCCCTCGGCCAGTCATAAAGGCCCTGTATTTGTCGCGCTACCGTTTCCCACACTCAACCCCACCTAATCGCCTATTATTTCTAACCGCTCCCTCCCTCCCTCGCTGCCACCACGCCCAATAACCCACCCCGACAAATACAGCAGCAGAAATGGCGTCGCAAGTCCCAACCCAGGCGAATATCCAATCTACCCACCCTTTCACCTGCAACACATGTCAGGTCGCTTTCCGCTCGAGCGAACTGCAGCGGGCGCATATGCAAACCGACTGGCATCGCTACAACCTGAAACGTCGCGTCGCCTCTCTCCCGCCTCTCTCTTCCGAGATCTTCACCGAGAAGGTTCTTGCGAACAAGGCCACGGCTGCCGCCACTGCCGCCAAGGCGTCATTTGAGAAGTTGTGCTCCGCTTGCCAAAAGACGTACTTTAGCGAGAATGCCTACAACAACCATCTCAACAGCCAAAAACACCGCATGAATGTCGCAAAGTCGGGCAAGGGTGCGCAGTTGGACGATGCTGCTTCGGTCACGGGATCCATGGTCAGCTCTGCATTTTCCCTAGGAGAATCCATGGCAGAGTCAGAGGCGACGGTGAACGGGGACGCAGACAAGGACTTGTCGAATGTGGTGGACGGTATGAAGAAGACTACAATCGACGGCGAAACACCGGTTTCGGAGGAACCGGCCGATGCTACTAGTGAATCCGCTGCGGCCGATGACAAGAGCTCAGTGGCCGCTTCCACCAAGCCTGCCGGTGACCCTATCCTCGACTGTTTGTTCTGCAACTACAAGTCTCCCAGCTTTCAGCTCAATATTACCCACATGGGCCGCTTCCACGGCATGTTCATACCCGAAAAGGAGTTTCTGGCGCAACCCGAGGAGCTTATCAAGTACCTCCACGAAAAGGTTCATACTTACAACGAGTGCTTGAAGTGCCACAAGGTTCTCCACACTGCTTCTGGTATCCAAACACACATGCGCGACCGCGGTCACTGCATGATCGCATTTGATAGCGATCTTGAGCTTGTGGAGATTGGCGAGTTCTACGACTTCAGGAGCTCATACCCAGATGCCGCCGACTTCAACGACATGGAAGAGGAGGCCGAAGATTCAGACGACTCGTCATCGACTACAGGAGGAGGAATCAAGCTTGGAGCAAGACGCGAGACTAAGACAACTACCGAGGACGACGCCGGCAACTCCAGCAACGCCGAAGAGGACGACGCCGGCTGGGAGACCGACAGCACTGTTTCAAGTGTACCCACAGATGAGATTACCGCTGTACCCATCGACCGCAGTCACAGACACAAGTCGCTCAACAAGTCGAAGCACCACAACCACGCTGATCCCCGCCCCCACCGCGCAGCAGACGGCTTCCACTCGCACGCCCACCACACACCCCAGGCCGTCTACCACGACGAATACGAACTGCACCTGCCCTCGGGCCGCACCGCCGGCCACCGCTCCCTCAACAAGTACTACCGCCAGAACCTGCGCAACTACCCCGGCGTCGCCGAGCGCATGGAAGATGCCCAGCGCCGCGCCATACCCGGCGCCATCACAGCCGGCGGCGAGGACGAAGACGGCGACACACCCATGGACGGCGAGGGCGGCCAGCAGGTAGAACTCCGTGGTCGTGGCCACGACGTCCATCGCCAACTCATGTCCTCGCGCAACCAGGGTCTGCAGGGCATGACTGGCGTCACGGACGCCAAGAAGAAGGAAGTCAGCGCCGCGGAAAAGCGCGACAAGCAGACTGAACGCCGCGTTCGCAATCGCGTCCAGGCTAACGTCGAGAAACAACACAACTCCCAGAAACATTTCCGCGATCCTCTTCTGCAGTAGTGTCGTCGTTTTTGGGGGTTCTGTTTTTTTCATCCTCAGATATTTGCTTTTTTTTTCTTTTCCTTTGTTGACGACATCGATGTGTGCATGGGTTAGGCGTTTGCGTTTGGAGGACGGCCTTTGTGTTTGTCTAGGGGGCTGGCTATGAAGAAGTGAGGAAGGAATGAATGAGGGAGAGAGCAAGCTAGATCACAGTTCTTATGCTGGTTCTCTGCCCCTCATGGTGATTACAATGGCATCTGAAATGAATATGACTTTTTTTCTGCTCTTTTTTTTCCTTGACGTGACTGATATTGATGGCTGTGTTCCGTTTCCAAAGGGTTATCGATGACGTTTACTATATACATGCCATAAAATTACTATCCTTTTTATACTGTTTTCATGTAAACCAACGGCTGTGACATCTTCCCCTTTCCCCCTCATACCCCCCTATCCCTCCAATGTCCGACCTCAACTCCCAAAGCTCACTCTCCCCCGCTTCCACTTCCACCTCCACCTCCACCTCCATCTTGCTTCCTCCCCCTCAACCCCGCCTCAAAAACCCCCCGTCTTATATGAAACATCTCATCATCAATCTCGCGCTGCTCCTCACGCCCAATCACCAACTGCGGCGTATTAAAGATAAAGTCCTTGAGTGATTTGAGTTGATTTATGATGCTGCGCGGGGTGAGGATGACGCGTTCGGCGAAGGAGCGGGAGGGTGTGTTTATCACACTCGCCGCGGTCTGAACTTGGGGCTGTTGCTGTTGCTGTTGCTGAGATTGGGGTTCTGATGCAGGTGCAAGTGCAGGTCCAGACGCCATCTCCACGTCTCGCTCAACCTTGCTGTCAGCGTAAATGGGAGGAGCATGTGTCGGCGACACCTTCCCCTCACCACCACCCGACGAGCGCGACCGCGGCCGCGGCGAAACTTGCACGTGACTCAACCGCTTCGCCTGGCTCGGCGGGGTATTCTTCTTCGCCTCGCTGACGTCTTGGTGTTTTTCTTGCTTTGCGCGTTTGGGGGCGGGGGTGTCTTCCACTACGGTTACGTCTTGGGAGTTTTCGACTTGGCTGAGTGTCGAGTGTGAGCGCCGGAGGTTGAGCTTGCGGGTACTTGCGCTGGGTGAAGGAGCGGGGCTGTTGCTGCTGCTCATTGATTTGCGTTTTTTGCCTTGTTGTTTTGTGGAAGTGGGGGAGGCGACGACGATGTTGTCGAGAATGGGCTCTTCGTCGGGTTGGGAGGATTTTGATGCTGCTTCCGCTTTAGCCTTTTCTTGTGCCTCTGCTTTGGCTTTTTCTTGGGCTTCGGCTTTGGCCTTTTTTGCCTTGCTTTCTTTCTTCCCCGGTGTGTGTCTGGGTTTCTTCCCGCTGGGTGGGAGTGGAGGAATGCCGGTGGAGTGGCGAGTGGAGCGGCGAAGAGAATTGGGTGTTCCTTGAGGAGACATCGCGGTGAAGGAGTCGCCTACTCGACTTGTGCTGCTTGTGCCGGCTTGGAAACTTTTGCGTGAAGCTCGACGAGTAGAAGCACGTGTCGGTGTCTGTACTTCTTCTACCTCTGTGTCACTGCCAGCTTGATCGACGTTATCCATTGATGGCTGCTGATGAGACGTAGCATCTACAAAATCGTTCTGCGATTCTGACGCTGCCGTCTCGGTTGCCTTCTCCGCTGGTTCTTCACTTGTTTGCATATCGGCGTCGATCTGTGCAGTGAGTTGCAAGTCGATAGTCGAGCTGGGCAGCTCCGACATTATACTGTCTGAAGGAAGGTCCTCCTCCATTTGTGGGTTTTCGTGATGGGCGGCCGCTTCAAGTAGTGCATCCTCATCTATAGTAGTGCCTTCATCAAAAGATACGGAATAGGTGCTTTCTGGTTGTTTGTACTCAAAACTGGATCCCGCGGGAACATCGCTGTCAGTTTCGCCGGCCTTCGATTTCTTCATCTTCTCAAAACGCGGTGGCGAAGAACCTGGCTCGTCGTTTTCAGCGTATTGTATACTCCGTACAGCCGTCGGTGTTGCTATGTCGGTGTCGTCGCTCACGACATTTCGAGTACTCCTTCGAGAATGTGGCGTAGGCGAGGAGCCCAGGTATGCATCCATTGGACCCATTGCCGCCAGAGTCTTCAATGGGGTAGCCTGAGAAGCGCGGTCCGGTAAATCGTCTGCTGTGATAGCATCCGAGTCAATCTCCATGGGTGAAGGCGCTTCTTCCGGTTGAGGTGAAGGTGCGCCCATGTTAGCAAAGAGACCCGTGGTGAGTCTTTGGCGATCAATCATCTCCCTTTGGCGCTCAGTCAACACCTGAGACTCTTGGTTGAATGGATTTGATGGCGATGATACAATAGGCTCGAATTGTATCTGGGAGTTGTCGTGTCGCAGGCGGACTTTGGGTGTCAGACGTGATGCAACCCTCCTGGAAGCCGGTGTTGGGACAGCCGGGGACCTAGACTTTGACCTTCGCGACGACTTGGCGATCTTGAAAGGCGAGTCCTTCACACGCGGGCTCTTGAATGGACGTTTAACTTCATCAGCGCTTGTATCCGAATCGTAGAACAAGAGTTTGTGCTTCTGCTCAAGAGTTAGCAATGTCAACTTGTGTCTCATGTAGCACTTACAGCATCCTCCTTTCGCACTTCCAGGGAGGGCAGCGAAAGCTCCACACTGTTGCGAAGTCGGCGCAAAGCAACCTCGAGAGCGGTGGGATATCGCAGAGTATCTTCCTTTCCGAAAGTCTTGTTCCACGTCTCTATCGAAATGTTCACGATGCTTCTGCGCCTGCTTACAAAGCCCGCAGTGATGAGCACTTCAAGATGGAGAAGAATCTGGCTGTCTTTTCGTGGTAGACGCTCAAGGGCCCTGCTAGCCTCTTGCCACATCTTGACGACCTAAGAATGATTAGTCTTCATACATGCTTGTTCATATCGTTCAACTCACCGCGTGATGTAAGCTTTTCAGCGGTTCCTCCTTGCTCTGCATCTTTTCTTCGGAATCTTCAACCCAAGTTCGGATCACATCCTGTATCTTTCGCAGAAAGACGGCGAGATGGGACGTCGAGCAGTGTTGAATCGAGACGCTAAGAGCAGAGAGAAATGCCTTCGTAGGCTCGACGTCGTCTTTGTCAAGATCACGATACGCAGCCGCTCCGACGGCAGTGACAGCGGCATACAAGTGAAAGTAGGGGTCGAAGTCAGCGTTACGTCCAGTCGGAGGGTTCGAAGGCCATAGGCTTTGTCTTCCCTGATCCAGCGCCTTACGGCTCATTTGTTTCGGCAGGTTGCCAAGCAGAATACTTGCATATATTAGGCAAGATGCCTTGTCCTCATCCGGAATACGCCTTATGACGCACTCAGAAATCTTTTCGATGACGGCCAGGATGAGCGCACCTTCTCCAGCCTCTCGTCGGACGGTGTCGATGAAAGTTGACAGAACTTGATGGCCATAGGGTTTGTCTACCAACGAGTCGGCGCCCAAACCCAAGATTTCCACCACAATGTCGTACTCTTTGCCCAACGGGCGGGCGACGCGTTCGTCGGAAGCAGAGGTGTGCTCGAGCAATGTGGCATTCAACAAGGTCGATATCTGCGCCCAGAAACTTGATGAAACTGCTCCCTTCAACGATCCATCTACAGTCGCGGCGCAGTCCCGGAGAAGTTCCAGCTTTCCGAGTCGGGTATTCTGGGTTGCGAAACAAGGCTTGATGATCATTTCCATAACGCGGAGTCGAACAGGATCAGCCAGTTTACCTTCTGATTGAGTCACCAAGAGATCGACCAGATAGAGAAGTGGAGATGTGCGTGTGCCATGGGTTCGTGACCGGTGGGAGGGGGTCGAGGCTACCTCGAACTCGCTGTTGTCGTTGCGAGTTAGACTCTTGTCCGCGAATTGAAAGGCGCCCATCTTCTGTACAACCGTCTCGATCAGGAAGCAAAACTTGTCCGCCCAGAGATCCTCCTTGTTCTGTGGTACGGCCAGTTTCGCAGTATGCCTGTCCCAGATGCGTCGCAACAGGTTGATGATTTGTGCCATGGCGTCTTTGGTCTCGGTGGAAGCCATGATCTCCTTGCTGCTGGCCTCGACCAATGAGTTGATGAGTGAGAGCCACATGGCTTTTATTGGCTCATCTTCTGCTTCTTTGCTCTCGGTCAAGAGGGTGGCATCCAGTAGTGTTTCCACAAACTGGAGCACCAAGGTAATCGATTTTCGGACCCACCTCGGGTCAACTAGAGGCAACTCTGCTCGTTGAACCATGTACTGTGGTCGAAGATCCAACGCTCTGTGCTCATCCCACGGTCTTCTGGAGCCATCGAGGAGAGCAGATACCAAGCGGCAGGCGGGAAGTGCTTGCCTTTTGGGGTCCGAGTGTATTAATGGATTCCAAAGATTGGCGACGAATTCTGTCCAATATCTGTCGAGTTGCGCAAAGGTAGCTGTGGGTCGAAGGCCGTAGTACAATAGCGTAAAGTAGCCAGATGAGATGGCGGCAAGTTCGTGCTTCTTCGCTTCCGAACTCCGCTCCAGTGCATGCAATGATATGCTCAAAAACATTTTTGACCACGCCTCGGTAGTGTTGGGAGCCAGGTGAACGGAATAGAGAAGGAAACAGAAAGCAACGTTGGAATGAAGTCTGACTTGGTCTTTCTTGGAAGAAATGCAAGACTGAAGGACCCCAAGCCACTCCTTCAAAGCGGTAAATGTTTCGCTATTCAGCGAATGCTTCAAAAGCCCGGTGACGGCAGCCCAAATCTGAGGAACCAAGACGGCATGGTCACCGCCGAGCATCCGCCCAAGCTCTTTTGTGAAGATGCTCGCAATTGTACCACCGTCGCTCTTAGGGCGGTTGAGCACGGCCAAGACCGACTTGGCTACGTTCCGGTCGTGGCCAATAGACTTTGCGGCAGTGACGGTGGTGTCCAGAGCGCTTTGGCTGATATCCTTTTGAACCGAGACAAGAGCTTTGAGGGTATATGTAAACCAACGTTCGGTATGCTTGACCATGACATCTGGCCGTTGCTGGATCAACTTCCTGTATATGCGCACCCGATAGGCCTGTACAGCATTCCCTGATATGCGTTCGTGGATGGTGTCAAGCGCGTCGAGAGCCTTTTCGACGCGTGCTACTGTCATGACCTTGGGTCGGAAATTTTGCTGCATGAGCACAGCCAAATGAGTGTTGACGACGGCTTTAGGGAAGGAGCTATCGCTGGCCATGCGAATGATGCGCTCCACGATGAAAGCACAAAAGTCGTCGTCCATGGCAGAGATCAGATCCGGAACTCGGAATAGAGCCATCAGCAGCTTCGTCGCCTGGCCAATGAGTTGGGAGTCCAGTCCAACGCCGGTCAAGCTCGGGGCCTGGACATCGCGCCGTATGAATTGTGTCAACAAAGACATCTTCTGCTTCAGCGCCTGTTCATCAGGAATCTTATCATAGGCCTGCATAGTCCTTTGCAACGAAGAGTACGCATCCAACCGCGATGATCGCTCTGAAGAAGCGAGTAGCTTCACTATTGACTCCAACATCTCTGCAAATGACCTGAACTTGTGCGCCGAGGCGTCGTCGGGGGATGGAGGCGTAGGTGTGCCGTCGGAAGGCTTGAGGATTGACTTGAGCGGTTTCGTGAGGCGGGTCTGGGGAAGCGGGCGGAGCGGCGAGCTACGTGTGGGCGTCCAGGACTGAGCAATAGCCTTGCTCGATATCGCATTGCATGCCTGCAGTTCGAAGTTGACTCTCTTCCTGGTGCTCGCTGAACTTGATGGAATGTCGATATCTGAAGAGGGCGACTGTTCAGGTGTATTAGGGATCTTGGCAGCTTTGAGCCTGGGCGGGATGGGCTTCTCTCCAAAAGGGTCTTCGAGGAATTGCTGTATCTCGTCGGCGCCCGTGTCTTCCAGGTCCTTGGGTGGTGTTGGCGGGCGAACAGAAAGGGATTCGAATTTGGACGAGACCATGGCTATGCTGAAATCAAGCGACAAGAAGAGAAAACAAATACAGGCAGATGCGCTCGCATGGCCCTCTGAGCGCGTATTTGAAGGTATAGAGCGAGGGTGGAGGCGCGATCGACGACCCCGGCTGCGAACGATGCAAAGGCTGGTGTTGGCGACGCGTTTAGCGGGACGCGCCCGCGTAAAGTGCCAAACCGCCCATTCACTGGGAGACGGGGGCCTCGAGCCAGTGGCCGCCCCCTGCGTGCGAAACGCCCAGTTTGCGACTTTTTTGCGCCAAAATGATCGGGATTCCTGGGATTCGCCTTGCTGTAAACAACTGCGTCGTATCTGCAGCACTTTACATGTCATCAGTGCATACGACGCTTATGGCTTGAAGCTGGAGCGCAGAAATTCTTACATCTCCAATACTAATGCCATTGCGAACAGGTTCGCATTGCACATTCTTTTGCCGCGGAGCCATGAGCTGCCAGAAATCATTGCGCGCCGTGTTTGTCCTTGCACCAGATGGACCCTGAACAGTACCTAGCATGCAGGTCCCTAGTGGGGCACTCCAAGCTTGAGCTTCATTCCCCAAACTTTCCATCTCCTCAACATATCCCGCGGCCCAATCGTCATGTTGATGTCGCAAAAGTCAGGCAAGGGTGTGTAGTGCTTCAGAAAGTCGAGTGTCGTTGCGCTGGACTGTCGCTAATAATTGATTAGCGAAGCTTGACGACGTCACTCGCATACTCTCCGAGTTGAAGGCCGACCTCGACGCGAACAAACTATCAACTGAGCGTACGACTTCTTATCGGCGCATAAGGGGCAGAATGCTGAACGAGTGAATAGAACGAAGAAAACTACTCGAGCAGCTCAAAATCTACGGGCGATTGGTTGACAATTCCGATCCCATCTTCACTCGAGATGTATACAATCTCCCGCCCGGTCGTTCAACGACAGTATAATGACCCTCGCAGGGCCTCCGAACCCTAGGACGCCATGCCTTTGACGACAAAACCACATCAGCGTCACAAGAGGCTCTTCGATGCATAGCCAATGCCCTGCTCCTCCAGCCTAAGGCGCGCCAGATCCTAGTCGACCTGGGCCATGGCCCTCATGCAGCAGAGAAGCTCAAGGCAAGTCGAAACCAGCATGGCATATTCTTTCCATGATCCTAATCTCAGCACAGAGCGACAATATTGACGACGAGTTCCTCTCCTCCCGCGTCCTCTTCCTCATGACCTACGATGCGAACCTCGACTACGCACAACTGGTTCGCGAGAACCAGCTAGCAGACAGCATCAACGCCGCCATACAACGCCACGCAAAACGGTACTCGAACAAACCACGACAACCCTCGCGAGAACACACGCAGCCTATGGAGCTCATGGCGCTTTCTGAGACCCTCAAGCTCGTCTTCAACATCATGCACTTCCACAAAGACCTAAGCCCACACTTCACAGCATCAATACCCCACGTTTTCAAGATACTAGTACGGCGAGGTATATCCCAACCCCCACTATCTTCACCAGCGCGAGAATTAGTCAACGCACTCCTCCACCTCGATCTCGAAGACGCCAAGGGCGCGGCCGCCGTATTTCCATCCTTCGACCCCAAATGCAACACCGAGCACCTAATCGCCATGCTTGACGCAGCCATAACCGCATATCCTGCAAAAGAGCTCGACGAAACCATAACCCCGCTGCTAACCCTCATCCGCCGCGTCTACGACACTGCCCCGGAACCCGTCAAATCCGCAATGGAATCAAAGCTCCTCCCCACCACCGAAGAACGCGACAAGCCGCTTGGCAAGTCCGAAACACTTCCCTCCCGTCTCCTCAATCTGTCTACTTCAGCGCATACCCCCGCCCTCCGCGGCTCCATCTCCTCCATGCTCTTCGAACTCTCGCACAAAGACCCTGGCACTTTCGTCCACAACGTCGGCTACGGGTTTGCGTCCGGGTACCTCATGTCGAATAATATCCAGATGCCTGAGGATGTCATCAAGGCGAATGCGCCAAAGGGTCCTGAGGGTATTCCTGTTAATCCTATTACGGGGCAGAGGCTCGATATGGAGGAGCAGGTGCAACAGGAGCCTATGACGCAGGAGGAGAAGGAGAGGGAGGCTGAAAGATTGTTTGTGCTGTTTGAACGGTATGTATTATCCTGCGAGTGCTGTTGTGATACGAAAGCTAACGGTATAAATTAGGCTGAAAGCGACGGGTGTTATGGATGTGCAGAATCCGGTCGAGGAGGCGTATCGCTCGGGGAGGATTCAGGAGTTGAGCGATGATGAGGATTGATGGGGCTAGTGGTGTTGTGTATTTATTGTTCCAATTACACATTGCCATGTAGTCCACGTTCGGAAAAGGGAAAGCATATAGATAATATGGATTGATGATTGACAATTGACAAGATATGATAAATTCCCCCCTCCAGCCTTTGCCCAACTTAAAGCCCATGCAGAACCCATCGTTAGTCCCGTTGTTGAATTCCTCGGAGAAATAGTGATGAAATGATGCACACCCCCATCGCACCGTAGCTGTGCTGTCTCGTAAAGTGCCGGAATAATGTAGGTAGTTTAGTAGATATATGTGGCGAATGAAAATGGGTCGTAGTAAATAGAAGACTGGTGCAGTAAAACTAGGGAATGGAAGGAAGCGAAGGGGTTGTTCGGATGACGGCATGGTATCCGGCTAAGCAGTCTCATCCCCACAACCCGAGTCGCATTTGCGGTACGATGGTGGCGGAACTTCGATGCTGGGCAGGAAGCCAACACCGCCATCGTTACAGTACTCGCTGAGCCATAGCGGGCCGAGGAGTCGACTGAGCGTCGCGGTGATGCAGGAACCGAGGTAAGCGTTGATGCGGCAGATGGGATACGCGGCCACCCAGAGGACGATGACGGCGCCAGCGCCCTTCTGCCACGAGGACATTGCGGTGAAAAGTGCCAGCGGGCTGTGAGTGTGGGCGTTGCTGATATGTGAAGGAAGCGCTCCAAGCCACTCGAAGACGCCGCAGGCATGGAAGAGGAAGATTGAGCTGCTGGCACCAGCGGTGTACGTGGCGACTCTTACATTGATCTTGTATAGAATGGCGAAGATGAAGAAGGTGCCGATGGCAGCTACGAAGCCGCGAATGAGCAGCGTGACGAGCGCCGGAATGGCGCTGAGGAAAGCAAAGCCTTCGGCGATGTGTTCGGTTTGCGATTCGAAGACGTCTAGGTGCTGGGCGATACTGGCTACCTTGGAGAGCGAATCGTCGGCGAAATCGTTTGTACGGTGGATAGTTTCCTGCGCTGCGCCCATGTGGGTTGCTAGGGCTTGGTAGCTATCCAATTGAGCATCGTGGTTGGTATGGAGACTGCGCAGCGCTTGATTGTGGTACTGTTGAAGTTCGCTGGTGAAGTGTTTCGCAAGCCGCGAGTTCTCCAACATCAAATCTTGCGAAAATTCCCGCATCCTCTCATGCACTCGCTCAATCTCGGTGTTTTGATTGCTAGCCAGTGCCGCAATGAGGTCCGATATTGACGATTCCATAAAGGCTTGGAACTTGTAGTTGAGGGCTCCCGCAGTCGCGACTGCCGTTTCTTGAACTGTTCGAATCTCGTCTTTTAGCTGTTGGTGAGAACTCCTGGCCTCGTCGGAGTATTGTCTTTGGTCGCGGATCAAGGATTCGTACTCTTCGGTCGTCTTCTGCATGTTCTGGGTCACACCGCCAAGAACCTGGGTAAGGTTCTTGAAGATTTCGAGGTGGCTTTCTCGTTCGATCGCATCTCTGCTTACTTGGCACATGACGACTGCGTTCTGACGAGCATTGCTGAAGGAGGTCCAGTACTGAGGTGTGGATTGGAGACTCTTCAGACATTGTGTGTACTGATAATCTTTGAAGTCTGGATAACACTGCTTGGCACCAACAACTTCAGATCGAGCATGCCACCAGCTACCGCCTTTAGTACAATGTTTGGTAGCCGGAACCAGTATGTCGCAGTAGGGCGGAGCTGCCGGGCTGACTGGCTGTGCACTAAGCAATTCACACACCGCCAGTTTTGCGGCATATTCGGTTTTGATGTTGTCCAAGTACGCCTCAGGACGGGCTTTGGCAAAGTCCGGAGCATGCTCCAGTAGTTTGCATTCGTTCATCAAGTGCGAGGCGGCCATACGTGTACAGGTAGGTGCTGTCTGCATAGACACAACGAAATCAACGGCTTGCGTTATCACTTTCTGATTTCTGGATGTAGTGTGCTGGAAAAGCGAGTCGATATTGACGGTAGGAACTGCATCTGCTGGTGGAGAGTAGTGAGAACATAAGGCAGGAAGGAAGAATGCCCCAAAGGCAACAAGCCTCGCAGCTGTAATTCCATTCCGAAGGTCCATGAAGGAGGCTTGCCGGCAAGTAGGCATATATATCCGAATGGCGACACAGGTTGCGAGGGACGTAACGTCAAAACTGGTCAGTGGAAAGTAGCAGTTGAAAAATGAGGACAACAGAAGGAAGACGGCACACGAGATCTGGGTATCTTTCATCAGAACCTGAACTAAAGTAAGAAGCTGAGAAGGGTAAACTGTTCAGATGCCCGAAGGATGGCGACTGCCAGCGATGCCTGGGTGAGAGCAGACCTGTAGTAAAAGGACACGGCGTTAGTTGCAGAGCGAAAAGTCTCAATCTGAGTGAGCGATCGAAAATCAGAGGATCAAGTGCTGATATATGGCATTCGACTATCGTACAACATCTTGCGCTGAGAGTGATGACGATGAAGTGTTGAGGTGTTGAGGGGTATGTGGAAGGTGCTGACGGGGGAGCCAATCAGGCCCGCCAATGACGCGCTATCACGAGATCGGATGAGTCAGCATGAAGTTGCGGATTCCCGAATTTCTCGCGGAAGCCATTGAGAGTATCAACACACGATGTTCGCCCCAATAAGACAACGGTGCGCCCAAAATCTGGCCACAGCATCAAATCGGTCCGCCGAAACCATACCGACGTTTCTATTGCCCGCATTCTCGAGATCGACACGGCGCCGGACCTTTACCAGTACGGCATCATGCCAATCGAAGATCGGGTCGGCACCGCTCTCAGTGCCTCAGGGCGTCACATTCAAGGTGATTACGCCTTCAGGGAGGGATAGAGGGTCACGTGTGCAGGCTATGTCGACCGTACATATCAAAGGACCCCTTGGCGAGCTTTCTATGGATGTCCCATCATACGTCAACATCGACCAGGACGCGAACCCCAATGGACCGACATTAACAATCGAGGATAAGACCGATGCGAAGCAAAAGGCTATGTGGGGTATTGACGTCGCAATCTTTCCAGGCTACATTGTTTGCTAACCCCGAACAAGGCACCACCCGCGCATACCTCCAAAACCACATCCTCGGCGTTAGCGAAGGCCACAGCGCCATTCTCCGTTTCGTCGGTGTCGGTTTCCGTGCCTCAGTCGAAGATAGCGCGACCACGGTCAAATCAGAATTTCCCGGCCAGAAGTTCGTCAACCTGAAAGTTGGATACTCTCACCCAGTCGAGCTGGGCATACCGAAAGGCGTCACCGCAAGCACACCGCAGCCGACACGTTTACTATTGGAGGGACCGGAGAAAGAGGTGGTCATGCAATTCGCAGCGAACATCAAGGCGTGGAGGAGACCAGAGCCGTACAAGGGCAAGGGTATTTTCATCAACGGAGAGACGATCAAGATTAAGCCCAAGCGGATGGGAGGCAAATAAGCGCGGCCTTAGACTGTATATGTGTACTATATGTGTTGCGGTAGCAGCATACACGGGTTCTCGGCAACAACGTCGTCCGACTGCGGCGCCCATTGCGATGTAAAGAAAAATGCATGCGACACGCGCCCCTGATGTGGAGCGATCAGGCATCCGCCTTCAGAATTTTGATTTCTGCGACGTGTTCTGCGAATGTTTGGCGCGGATGATGTAACATAATACAGATTGAAGATTCATTTCCGTGGTTCCTATGTCGAACTCCGGTAACGCGGCTGCCTTGCTGTGGCTCCCGCCTGGCTGTGGCACAAGAAAAGCGACATGGCTTTGTCTACGCAGCGTATATCATGTTGACTTTCTAACCTTCTGAACCTTCTTCCTTTGCCTACACAAATCAACACCATGGCCGCTCCCGATCGAAATAGATGCCGTCTGCTCGAACTGCCGCGCGAGCTTCGAGACGAGATATACCGCTACTATGTACTCAGCGATGGAAGCTACCATCATCATTCTGCTACGAATACATTGCGATCATCAAACGGCAGTATCATTGATCGTGCACTCATGTACAGCTGCAAGCAAATCGCACACGAGACGAAGGACCTACATTTTAAAGTCAACTCTATCATGTTCCAAACTAGTCTAGAGCCTCGTCCATACCCCCGGGACGACATTGCGACTCCGATGTTTTCTAAAGCTGGCCGATACGACGTGTACCTCAAGTCACTTGCCGGACTGGAAAGCCTCAGAATTTCCAGAAATATACTCCAAAATCGGTACGACTACGCTCCTTGACTCTTCTCTAGCCGTTTTTCTTTTTGTGAAAACGTTATCTAATCGTACCGTGAAGGAACCGAGGAAATTGCGGTCGATGTGCGCCACCAATATTCCTCCAGCATTACGGCAAATACCTTACAAGATATAATCCAGTCCGAGAATCCCAGGGAAGACTACCGGAACATACCTACGAGCCCATTCGCTGTGGTATACCGGGACTGCCAAGTAGCACAATACACGCTTGACTCTCTAGCTCCTAGATTTAACCTTATGTGGCCATTGCCATTGCATGCTTGGATCGCAAAGGTGCTCGACTATCTGGAAACTACGCGCGTGGGCCTTTTTCTGATCACATACCTGATGTCGCGCAATCCATCTTTATGGACGATGCAGGCTGATTGGGGGCAGGTCCCCTCGTTGATGAGCCCAATGGAGTCGAACCCCTGGACAGTGCCTGCTGAATTCCAACTCTCCAGTATGCACAAGGTATACGATAGATCAAGGTAATATTCGACATTGCGTCTGAGTCGCTTGAAGCCTCTGAAGTTTTACCAATCCGCCGCCTCACAAGCTATTTGCCTTCTTGCTACCCTCCAAGAAGCAGATCTGATTCGCTTGCGTCAGCTGGTCATTAGAGAGGACCACCGAAGCTGTGCTCGTCCCGAATGTCATGCTCATGGGCTAGGACCTTTCTTAAAAAGGTTTTCTGAAATGTGCATAGAATACCGCATTGACATGTGGAACGCAACGTAGGTCCTGATCAAGCAGGCATCTGAATTTGTATTGGCTGACGAAACAACAGATTCACAAGCGACTATAGCACCCTTGCTTTCATGATATCAGGAGTTATTGCTTGGGTTCAAGCCGGCTGGTGGTCCGTTCCACATTTTCAAACTTGCCTGAGGTCAACCTTCCAATAGATATTTGAAGCGATGAGCTTGCGACATACCGACATTGCACCCTCTGCATATAGCCTGCATTTAGAAGCACCAACCAACACAGCTCAATATATCTGGGATCAGGTTAGATCATGGGCTGCTTTACACCTGGCTAGGGAGTTCTCAGACGGGATCGAAAAAACCTTACTCGTCGAACAGTTTTGCAGTGCGCGTGGGACGAACGATATATTTCACTATGGTATCGCAATTGTCGAAGCTGTACTACGCTGCATCACCTCCCGAAATCCTATAGTACACTTCCCATGCGATATGGGAACTCTGGATGACTTGGAGAATGAGATTGCACGCTTCGGGTCTGCGCACACAGGCCAGCCAGCCCCTGCTTGGCAAGCATACGAAGATGCTTTGTTCGTCGGCCAGCTGGATACCTCGGAGGTGGACTTCGAAGCCATACAGAAACACTATGTAGATTATTCACTGTTGAACTAGTAGATGCTGTCACATCAAGCTTTGGTTTCTTTCGACCGGGGTTCGTATACTGCAAAATACACCAGTAATGATAGTACTGGAGCATAAAAGGAGTCCAATATCTTGGTCAAACCTCACTGTGATGTGCAAATTCTCATACTCACATCATGTTTTTGTAAACCGCCAACGCTGTAATAAGTGGTGATTTGACTTAGCACGTGAAGAAATAACTGCATTAGACAAACCGCTACCAACATCCTACTCCTCCCCTCCTTCAATGCGCACTTTACCGTGAATATGTTCAACACTAGAAAGATTTGGTTTGGCTAACCTCATGACGAAACCAAGACCCTGGATCCGCCGCAAGACTTTCGCACCGTGGGTGCCTGATACTAAGCGCGCGTGAACCAAATAATGAACGCAAAACGTGGCCTCGACTCCTCCTATAAATGCCACCTCTTCCCTCCAATATTCCTCCCCTCACACTTCGTATTGCAGTCACCACCACACTATGGCAACAACACCCGTGGCGCACCAGCAGCAGTCGCGCCTTCTCAGCCTCTCCCGCGAACTTCGCGATGAAGTTTACTTCCACCATTTCCAAAAAATTGATGGATACGCCCATTGCTCTGAGACTAACCAGACCTGCTGTTCCAACGGCGACGCTATCGAACTCAGCTTGATGCGCGCCTGCCGGATGGTTGCTGAAGCGACATGCGCCTTGCCTCTTCTCGCGAATCAGGTGGTTTTCAGGCCTTACCACCAAGAAAATACGACATCAGATGATGGCGATATTTGATCAAATTGAGAACCGGCGGGGAGGGTTGACTTCTTGCTCGATCGACTGCATTTCATGCAGGAAGAGGCATTTGCGATAGCAGCCTCAGCATATGGTAAGTTCGTCTACGCGTCGAAACTTCGCAACCTTGAATAGGTTGATTTTGACGAACATTACAGGAACCTCACGAATAGCCAGTCATATCCGCGAGGGACATCCCTCCAGCGATATTGCTCCATTCTAGAGAAAATAATGGAATGCTCAGGGAACAATGTATACGTTCCTCTTTTGGCCGTTATCGGAAATCCACTGTCGCTCACCTGCTACGGCCGCGAAGTACTATAACACAGTCTGGTAGCTTTAGCATCGCAACACGACTTAGCAGAACGACTGCGGACACGAAGCTGCATTTTGACCGCACTAGGTTATCTGCAGTCAACGAATCAAAGTGAGCTCTATGGTTTCGACACGGTCCCGAGAAGCCAGCGATGTGGTGTGGGATTTCGCTCTGGAATGTTTACATATATCCACAACCGCCATGGTCGCGAATCAGTCAAATGCGAGAGACTGACTGGCAAGGCTCTCGCTACAATTGCCTCTACAATTATCGATACAAAATGGCGGTCTTGGATCATGCCTACGAATGAACAACTATCGCACTTACGGCAAATCTATGCGTTTCAATCACCACTAATATGGAACGGGGTCGGCGAAGAGCGCTTTGATTTGAGGTACTTCCAGTCAGCTATCTCCCAAGCGGTCCGCTTTCTCCATCAGTTACACACGAGCCATCGACTGAACCCTCGTAGCATCAAGATAAAGGAAGACAAGAGGTCCATGGCGATGCCAGAATGTCATGTGCGAGGTCTAGTGGATCATTTGCAGTCACGGCCCAAATTGCGCGTGGAAACATGCGTTGATTTGTGGCAAACCAAAAGAGGCCTGGGAAGCTCATCGCAAATCTATATTGGAAGGCGTTTTTGAAGTCGATGGACAGGACCTTTTTTCTATTCAATCCCAATACGCGAAACATCCTGGGCGGCCGCGCGTCTTCCCACTGAGTTCCGCCCAAACGACACGATGAACGAGTAATCATTCGTACTACGATGCGGTTGTAGTCAAGTCTAGTCGGAGGAAGTCTGTGCAGGATTAAAAATAAAGATTTATTTCAATCTAAATCTGGTTTAGTTGGTAAGAAAACATATATTGAAACCATGTCTCAATCATACCTAGGTATTAGCACATGATGGTACCATTGTGATGTCGAGATAGAAGTGAAGGAGCCTT
This sequence comes from Stemphylium vesicarium, assembly GCA_004380135.1. Taxonomy (NCBI): domain Eukaryota; kingdom Fungi; phylum Ascomycota; class Dothideomycetes; order Pleosporales; family Pleosporaceae; genus Stemphylium; species Stemphylium vesicarium. The sequence continues at coordinate 54,218 of QXCR01000032.1, read as the reverse complement.
CCGCGAATGCAACGAAACATGTGAACGCATGGCTCACCGAAAACGAGGCAATCTAAAATTGAATGCTACTGCAACATCGTCGCGATACGAATGTATTGATTATATTGGCCTGAAAGCAGGCACGAGTCGTCACTGCCCTAACTAGTACGAGAAGTATCGCGCATCTGGCACCGGCGCCCGGTCCAACTTGAAGTACCCAGGCTGTAGTTTCTGGAACACTTCTCTCGGATCATACTTCTGCGCAATCGTCTTCAACTTGCTCTTACTATCCTCCCCGTAACTCGCAATCACATCCTGAAACATGGCGGCATAGTTCATGTACACCCAGTCATTCTGCACACCCAGCTCTTCCGAATCCGCCTTGATAGCCTTCATGATGCCGGACATGACCTTGTAAACTGTTTCGTCGTCTTCAACGTCGTTCCATGAACAGGCCAATTGGATGATGTGGATGGGGCTGCCGTCGGCATCGAAGCCAATTGCATTGCCGCCGTTTCGGGTGCTGCCCTGGAGCGAACCATCGGTGATGTGCTGCCAGATGAGGACAGGGAATGCGCCCTCGACGGACGAGAGTTCGCCTATCGCATCAAAGAAGATGTCGACGGATCGTTGTGCGATTTCGTATGAGGCCTCGACCGTGACATCGTAGAAGATCTCACGAAGACCGTACGTATTGGACTCTTCATTATCCACGACGTATGACGCATGGCCCCGAGTTTTGGTGCTGTCGGAAACGGCAGCGATGTTATAAAAGGGTGCGAGAATGTCCGAGGCATTGCCATCCGGCGCTCCGTACCAAAGTTCGGTAGATGCTATCTTTGCGCCAGCGTTCATCCACGCAATCCAGCTTCCTGCTTTGGGATCTTGCGCGGAGTTCAGCGTGAGGTCGATCCATGCTTTGACTACATCTGGGAAGACATCTTCGGTGAAAGTCCGTGTTCCACCCCAGATCTGGTCGTTGTCGAGAGGCTTGGTCATCAGGTTGAAACTGGTCACAATGCCGAAGTTGTTACCGCCGCCGCGGAGCGCCCAGTATAGGTCTGGGAAGTGCTTTGGGCTTGCTGTGACTACAATGCCGCTTGCAGTGACGACCTTGGGAAGTCAATCTGCATTCTTCTCATCATGAGAGGATGAAACTTACATCGAAGCTGGCAACGTTGTCGCAGGCCAAACCATACTCATTGGAAATGAATGAGATACCACCACCAAGTGTGAGGCCGCCAACACCGAGATCACCAATGCGGCCTGCAACGGCAGTCACTCCCGTAGTCGAGAGCGACGTGAGAACGTCTCCCCAGTTGTTGCCCGGCTGCACCGCGACAGTCTTCTTGTCTTGCGAAAGCTCAATGCCCTTCATGTTCTCGAAAGACACTGTGATGCCGCATTCGATTGTTGCCGCACCCGTGAATGCGCTATGACCACCGGACTTGACAGCGAACGGGCATTGAGAGAGTCGCGACAAAAGGACCATGACCGATACTGCTGCCGGACTGGAAGGCTTGTAGACACAATAAGGTCGCACCTCAGCAGAGATTCCCGACCAGAATGCCGATGTGAATGCAGAGTAGCCAGTTTCATTGCGGAATTCGACTGCTTGGCTTCCATAAAGCGTTTCGAGTGACGAGCACTGAGGACCAAATTAGCTATTTTTATGTGACTACCAGAACGCAATGCGTACCGCAATATCGCATCCAAGACCTGATGACCTGCTAGAAAGATCAGATAGTCGGGGTAAAGCCGAAACGTCGACACCGTGCGAGATAAGAGCTTCGGTGATTTTGAAATCACGTGGCTCGAATTCCTGCGACACGGCCAACGACACCAGGACGGTGAGCTTGAGGCCTTTCATCGTCAACTTGCGTCTATACCGGAGACCAAAATGAGCGGACGAAGAACTGCTAAAGTAATTATGTCCTGAACACGCTCTTTTCGGCCACAAACAAGCCTTTGGTGGAGGAGCAGCCATGTCGCCTCCTATGTATATAATTCCCGGAAGATACAACTAATGCAAGTGCTGAAGCCAGCAGCGTGGGGAAATTCGATAGATTGAGGTTGGTGTAGGGATCTCAATCCTCATACCGCTGAGAGAGGAAGGAGTCCGTTGTGATTACGGTTAGCAGCGCGCGATCCCGCCATGAGCCTCCCGTGCCGCATAAGTAGCGTAGATATCCCAGCCGTCGCGCACGAAACTACCATCAATTTTACTAGGCGTGTAAGTCCCTCGCACCATCAGTGCACCATTTTGATGAGTTCTTGTGCAGTAATAAGAGCCGCAAAACACAATGCCTGTCGATCTTTTCAATACGTACCAATACCGCGAGCCAGCTTGGCAATAACGGTGAAACTAAGATTGTGCAATTACCGCCGGGCCTACACTTCTGCGGCGAAAAGTCTGCCTCAACTATGCGGTGTAGGTCGAATCCTCCGTGGGAATGTAACGTCTCGTCGGCTCCGAGGTATGCGTAGATGGCCACGCTAGTGCGAGCCGGCGACTAGCTCCGCGGGGTTCGCCCTTGTTCCCCTTATCGGCACTAACATCCTGACAACGCCCTTATAACGCCTCCATACCGCCCTTTTATTGCCCTTGTAACGCGCGGGCTACTTTATACCACCATGTATACATAGTCGAGGAGCCATAGAAGGTCAAGCATTATATATAGTCGTGGTAGGCTCAAATCAAAGCCAGAGAGCGATTTTACGTCGATGACGTCGCTACTGTCTATTATATTGTCCAAATCGCTCACTCTCTTTCCACAACGGAAGCATGGCCAAACTCACCGAACTCCCCAGTGAACTTCTTCTCAATGTCATTTTTTTCCTCACGACACGGCATCCATCCGACGTCAGAGCACTGCTTCATCTTTGCCTCACCTCGAGATTGCTATGCGACATTGCGCGGCCGGCTCTTTACACATGCGTACAAATAAAAGAGCCAGGAGGGGAGCCTTTGAGGCCTTCGAAGAATTTCTTCCGCACTATTTTAGAGCATCCTTCGTTGGCGCAGAAAGTGCATGAGTTTACCTTGAGAAACGATCTCTTGGCTAGCTTTAGGCCGCCCAACGTTGGCAAAGATGCAATAGTCGTGGAGATCTCGAGGGTGCTACATGGTCTTGGGTTGGAAATGGAGCCCGAATTTTGCCGCTACCCGCTCGCCACTGAAATCCTCGCAAGGCTTCCAACTCTCAAACATCTTGAAATTACGGCGAGGGGGGAACAGCCAAGTGGCTTCGTGAAGAGGCTTCATCAGCTTCAAGCCAGTCGCTCGATACTTGCTAAGCTGAACACCTTTCACTTGTGCGTTGTTGAGACACATACGGACGAGATTATAGCTAACAAAGCATTTCCAGCGTAAAGCAGTACGAGCTTGGACCAGTCAACATCGAAAACTACATACCGTTCCTGCAATATCCTTCATTTGAGACATTTTCCACGATTAATGCGGGACCATACACACCTGATGGTCCTCCCGCAACCAACATTTTGTCACATTCAACTGTCGAGCTGTTCTGGAGTATGGGACCATTGTCAACGATGAGGCAATTACTAGACACTTGCACGCATTTGGAGCATCTCAGTTTCCTGTTACCCCATCCAGTTCGACACAATTTCTCAATTTCGGAAGTTGGCTACGAGCCTCTGGTTACCCCACGAGATCTGGTACGCGCGTTACTCGCGACCCACCGCAACACACTCAAAACATTACGACTTGACTTTCACCACTATTATGAACTCGGTGATCCAGAGCTTCGAGAAGAGTTGGTAGAGACTGGTGAGAGTGTGGAAGACTGCTACTTTACTTATCCACCCATGCGAGACTTTGAATGCTTATCGCATCTGACTATTGAGTTTGAAAAACTTGTCAGGGTTCGTGATCTCCCAGAGACCCTAATCTCGCTAGAGCTGCAATTCTGTCGTTTTGCGGAGCTGGATATGGGCTGCTTGCGTAAACTGCGCACTCTGAAAGGCAATTGGTGCCCGCTGATCGAGTCTGTCGTTGTCAGTGGATGGGAGAAAGGCAATGAGGGGATCTCCCAAGTGCAAGCTTCTACACAAGATTCGGACTTACTGGTATTCGTTTCTGCAGATGGGCGCACACTGAATCTGATGGGCGCGGATTGTCAAGTTCAAGTCATCAGTTATAAACTTCTAGCATAGATGTAACTGTACCACGAAGGTAAGAGAGTCACACTTCTGTGTTGCAATTCTTCAGGAAGATTCTCTGGAAACATGATGTGACAAAACGGATGGTGATTCTGGTAGGAACTAGCCACAGGCAGGGCCGTGCAAGAAGAAGAAAAAGCATATTCCCTCCATCAAATTTCTTACTGCAATCCGAAAACCCGTTCCTGTCCCTTTTTCGCAAACGGAGTACAGTGAAGACCTTCCTCAAAGATCTTCAGTGAAGTGCACTGTGTGACCTCAAATTCATTGTATATCTCGACTGGAAGACCTTTGGTCCACCAGACCTCCAGGGTACCATATCGCTCAAAGCACTCGTCAGCATACAAATTAAGCGTCCAGGTGTTTTCCTGAGTGAGGTCGATTGAATCGTCCAAACCGTAACGCTCACCAAGACGGTAGATCTGGTGCCTAGCTTTGCGGCTCTCCTCTGGTCAGTCCATGGTCTTCCCCAGAAGACATCGGTATAGTTGAGCTGTGTTAGGAATATCGGAAAACTACACAAAAGGCATGACGTATGAGAAAGGGAAGAGTGCGCTTTCCCGGTGCTTGAAAAAGTCTTCTTTGGTCTTGAATTCAACGACTGACAGAGAGGTACTGTCTATGGTCTGGAAGCTGTTGAGGCTTAATGACGGTCTCATGCTGTCACCTTTCAAGATTTTCCCGAGGCTCTCTTGATGCTGCTCGGGGGTGCGAGAAGCCCACTGCTCAGCTGTCATTGCATGATATGCATCTTCTGCGGAAACTTGGCGCTTGATGCTTGCTGAGACGAGATTATCAAAATCCCGTGCTAGTGAAATGGTCAAGAAGGGATTCTTGAGATCTAGTTCCCCAAGAGGTTGAGTCAAGTAAATGAATTGCTCCAAAGCGTCCGGCGATTTCTTCAGGTCGCTACTGTACCGTTTCTGAAGCATGAACGTCATGTGTTTGGTCAGATTACTTGCACCTAGGGTAAAAGAGTAGATCGCCTTGTGTGCGTCTCGGACCGCTTTCCGTGCGAATTATCGAAGATAGCAGCGAGAGGGCCTGAGAGATGCGTTGCATACGTTCCAAAGATATCGTTCCAAACACGTACCCAATCAACCACACTTTCGTACGCATCAAGAGACTTCTTCAGCTGCTGTGTATAGGAAGTGAATTCAATGTAATCGATTTCGAAGACCATTTTGGGACCAGAAGGCGAGGTTTCCGGATGCAGGCTCAAGAGTCTAATTGGCAGTATTCCAGCCGAGGACATATTGTGCGGCTTCATACCCATGATCTATGAGAAACGAGATAGCTCATCCTCAAACATGGTTGTCTGATCACAGGTACCGACGAAACAGCACCGATCGTACAAGTGGTACATGTAAGAACCCGTCTTTTCGCGTACAGCGAGCTCAAGGAAAGTCATCAGTACTTCAGTGAAGAAGACGCCAAGACTATGATTGACCGGTACCCCACATGTGCGCACTATGAGTTCCTCTGCGACATGATGGGATGCTCTCATGTGAAGCTTGGTACGAATGAATCGCTGGAAAAAATCAAGAAACACCTCAGGCACTCCAAGATATTTCAGGACCATAGTGATAGTGTCGTGTGGAAGCGAGTCGGAAAGCGAATCGAATTGAAAAGCAGAGACCGATACGCTACCGTCGAAGACTTGCCGCAGCATGCCGTCAGCAGCAAGGGTCTTGATGATCTTGGATTGTAAGTCCCGTTGCGATGGTGTCTTGACAGGAGACATCTTCCAAGCGGAAATGCACGCCATCAGAGAGTCGTTCATGTAGTCCTGTGTGCACCATCCAGAGTTTGATGGAAAAGCATAGGCATGCAGAGGTCAGGTATCGTCTCGCATAGATAATTGTTCCTTTTCGTTCCGTGATACGACGTCTTGAACGTAGGAGGTGTGAATGGCCGGGGTGAACAAGGAGGAGGCGGCGGTGGTGCCTGCAACCCCATCTGGGATTCAGGCATCTCACAACTAAGGGCTGGGGGGTTGACGGTCAGTCCAAGCTATAGTGAGCGACTGTAAATTTCTCGTTGCTTCACTGCCGTTGGGCAGAACATGGACGAGTCTTCCACTAGGTCGCGGAAGCATTCTCTAAATATGGCACCCCAACGGGAAGCAAGAAGACGAAGAAACAGCACATCTACAACACCTTCATCGAGAAGAACCCGGCAAGCCCCTGAAGCCTCAGACAATATCTTAATCAGTAGGCCTTGCTCTGTGTTCCTGTAGCTCCAACTCTTTATGCTCTTCATGTTCAGGATTCCGGCTAGTTGCCGTCGCGCGGCCGCGGATTGCAAATATCGAGCAAGATCTGTCTTGGTATTTGGAATGATTTCATCGTTGTCTAACAAGTCCACAATGGCCTTTCCACGTCACTCTTATCAAAAAAAAGTTGGAAGACCTCACCAGCTCCTTGTATGCTATTACGGAGTTCTTCGAGTTCGCTGCCATCATCAAACGAGAAGATATCGCTGAGTTAGGCCTTTCTCTTTTTGGGATCAACATTAATTTAGCTGAAGGCCTTGCGTTTAAAGTCATCGATAGCATCAGTAGGATCGATCTCGACTACTTCGAAGTCTTCGCCTAAATCTCCGTTCTCAACCCTGGAAGTCGTGATCGTCTTAGATCCTTCAGTATCCAACGTCGCTTTCAAGAGACTGGCGTGCAGACAGGACACCTCAATCCGCTTTGGATGTTATCGTAGCTTGCCATGAAGGCTCTTATCAAATTTCAGAAGCTTTGCCTCCGATATGACGTCGTAGATGCTGAGGGTTCTTGACGCAACATTTGACGACCCCCACCATCCATGCTTCGTCTCGTAAATCGATTTCCAGCTGCTCGACATGGCTTATGAGTGCTGAAAGTCTTTGCAAGATCCCAATAGTATCCGTCTGTTAGGTAGTAATGGGGTGACGGCGCTCAAAGTCTTCCTTGACACGCTCTAGTACTTCGACACAGTCCTCCACGGGGGGTTTTTTTTTTAGCAAAGACGACATGATGAAAGGCTAGAACGCCTAGATGGCGATGAATGTAGGCTCTGGCCTACAGGATAGAGCACATATACCTTGTATACAAACACTTTTGCCTTTATAGCGGTCAGCCCCGCGCTGTACAACCCCCAAAGATAACACTCGTTTGAACGGTAAGAATCAGGACTAACGCCGATGGGAAAAGCTGCGGCGATGGTGGTGTGCTGGATCGAACGCGTTCATCAGTAACAGGGGTACATCAGAGTGAGGCTGGGCACGTCCCCAAGGAACAAGTTGCGCAACTTCTCCAAGAAAAGTAAGGCGCATGGTATTGGAGTTGGTCTGGCAGCAAAAGAAAACGACACATTGTTATGGATGCATGATGCAGCGTGCTGACATATCCGATGACAGTCTGCCACCGGATGCGGCTAGCTTCACCGGCATGTTCCCCGCATCTTTGACCAGTTTTCAATCAACGCACCACCTTGGTAAGAGCCAGCCACTAGACGCTACGTAGCAATGATGACTAAGAACATGCTTTCCACTGCTACTAAGCTCTGAACTCTCTTTTAATCAGCAGCGATCACACCGATAGAAACACACCAGAAGGTGCCTGTTGGAGTCCGGTTCCTCAGTCCTATTCGATCCCCGCTCGAGACCCGCTTCAAACGATACCTGCAGCGTCGCCTCCGTAATGTTGTGCGCTATCTGCGAAGATGCGCTTCGAATTTGTTGCAAATCAGAACTCTTCGACACCGTTGCGCATCGTTTATCTTTCGTCAGCTTCTCAAAATCAGTGGAGGATGGATGCGCTATTTGCAACGACATCTACGAAAACATCACTCTGAACGGCGGCATGCTGGGTGGTATGCAGTCGAATACCTGCACTTCTACCCCGCTTTTTGAGTTTTGGGTACGCATGAAACGTTATCAAGGGGGTCATAACGAAGATCTGCTTAGATACGAAATCGAGGTCAAATCCGGTCTGCTCAACAGATTCGAAGAACCCTTATTGGAGCCTTTGTGACCCCAGAATCGAATGATGCACTACATAGTATCTAGAACTCCTTCTGCCGGGGGCTGATGGGTAGAGCACCGGAGTGATATTCCACCGACCTTATCTGATGGTAGCGACTTTCCGCAAACAATACCAGTAATCAAGAATTGGATTCGCGTTTGTGCACAGGAGCACGATACATGCATTAAAGCACATGAACCAAAATGACTGCCCACAAGTCTACTTGAAGTGGATCGGTCTAAGGATGAACTCACAATCCGCCTCAGGGGCCGCCATCAGATTGGTAGCGATCGATATCTTAGCCTCAGTCATTGCCGGGGTGCGGTCAAAATCCAACGGATGAAACTCACCTCCGGATTGTTCGTAGCTCTTTCTCAGGGCATTCCCATGTCCGCTTTACAGAGAACATTCCAGGACCTAGTTCTCGTCGCTAAGCATCTAGACGTCAATTATCTCTCGAAAGACTGCCTTTGCATATTCCAGGATGATCCTGAAGACTGGGCCAGGGAATCAGTAATGATGGATAAGGTTTATTCCAATAGCTGATTGAATGTCTCGTCCTGCGTAGCTGAAAATGGAACCGAAGGCTTCTTTGTCAATCGGAGTCTTGGTCGCCCACACAATTTCTTTTCCGAAATGTGCGAAGAGAGAAAACAGACAAGAACCTGGGAACTAATCATAGAGATCTTTGGGGCCATGAGGTGGAAAGGTCGAGATTAAGCCGTCGTGGCTGGGTCTTGTAGGAGCTGATCTTATCACCCAGGATCATCCATTTTTCACCAACACAGATCTTTTGGGAATGCCAAGAACTCAAAGCTTGCGAGACGTATCCTGCAGGCGGGTTGCCAATCTGGGACGCTCACAACGACCACAGCATGATTAAACGTATGCCCGTGAGCCTGGATGATTGTTCGGAATACTGGAATCGGGTCCTGGAGAATATTCACTATGTTCGCTTACCTATGAGACGGACACACTCGTTGCCTTGTCCGGGCTAGCAAGGCACATTAATCGGGTTTTGGGTGCAGATTATCTCGCGGGCCTTTGGAGCACGAGCATGCCTTCAAGTCTGTTGTGGCGCCCTTGTTCGCGATTTTGACGACCAAAGGCTTATCGTGCACCTTCATGGAGTTGGGCTTCCATTGTTAATGGACGCGCGCCTATGCAATTCGAACCTTCATATTCCCAAGGTGAGCTGCATATGAAGCTCTTGGATTACGGTACCACACCGGCCGATATGACAAGTCCTTTCGGCCAGATAGTGGACGGTTTCATCAAATTGCATACCAAACTAGGGACAATGCGCTGGAAAGAGATCTCGTCTCACCAAGTGGATATCAGACTGATGTGGGTGTCGAGACCAGAGGAATCTAAGGATAGCAAAACTACAGCAAAATTGTCAAGAATCTTCCGGGCCGGATACATCTTTCCAGACCTTCTTGAGGATCAAAACCAGAACACGGCGTATTTTGCAATCATACGCAAAGACGAGGTACTCACTCCATACAGATTTCGAACCGAATCTTCCCGCAATATAAGGGCATTCTGGGGCCTGCTACTGTTGCGTCTTCCATGTTCGGGTTTTAGAAGAATAGGGATAACGGAAATCGGCCTGCAAGATAGCGAGAACCCTGATTTTGATTTTGTTTATCAGGGCATCACCATCATATGAAGGGTTCAAGTGCACTATATGCTTACTATAAATCTTTCCTAGTTCATCAACCTTGACTTAGCGCGATCCGGTAGTCCGATCACTCATGCATTTCCGTTCTCAGCTACATATCTTTCATGTCGATGTAAGACAGCGCCAAACACCACAATACTGCGATGGCCTTTCGTCCCAGACTTACAGCAAAAATAAAGACCTCGAAACATAGAAAAGGCTAGGAAGCCGCTAACCCTACCACCCACTCATCGCCTTACCTCCCTCCCTCTATAGCGCAACCTCAACGCTTACATTATGCAACGCCAGTATATTCTCCCCAAGATGCAACTCTACATCACCCGCCGACTGATTCCCCGTCAACACCAAAAGATCGCCCATCAGCTTCTGCGTATCAGGCTGCATGGCGCTCTCCAAGAACCTGTTCGAATCCCCAATGATATCCTCCAACCTGGGCCGACTCGCCACATTGATACTCTGCTTGGCGAGCCGCAGCGCCGTCGTCGAATACAGCGTCACCACCTCGAGGATACCATCGATATACGCATACATCTCGCGTTCGCTGTCGAAAGCCTTGTTAATCCAGCCCATGCGCTCCGCGTCCTCTGCGAGAACGTCTTTGCCAGTGAGAATGTATTCCATGGCGCGGCCGCGCCCAATGAGGCGGGGTAGGTACTGGCTGCCGCCGCCGCCGGGGACGAATCCAGTCCCGATTTCGGGCTGGCCGAAGCGCGAGCGCGATTTCACTGCGAAGCGCATGTCGAGTGAGACTAGCAGTTCGTTGCCGCCGCCTCGCGCGACGCCGTTTACGGCTCCAATGGTGACTTGAGGGAGTTCAGTCATGGCGTGGAAGAGCTCGATGGAGCGTTGGGCGATTGTTGGGTCTGTGGTAGTTTGTTAGATCTTAGGAGGAATGGGCACTTTGGTTTATCCTTTTCTCTTCTTTTCTTTTTCTGAGTAGGCGTCACGTACCGAAGGGCGTGATGAGCAGATCTAAATGTGCTATGAAGTAATCTGGTACGTCGCTCGTGAAAACTATGGCTTTGATGTCGGTGTTGTTTTGGAGCCGCGAAACAATGTCTGTAAGGCCGTTCACGGCGTCTTGGCCCCAGACGTTGATCTCGGAATCGGGGTTGTTGAAGGCGATTTGCAGGACGCCCTTCTTAGACTGGTCGGTTCGAAGGCCGCGGTAGGTGGGGAGGTTGAGGGCAGAGATGCTGGTGGCAAGGAGGAGGGCGGCGGATGTGAGAAGGCCTGGGCGGAACATTTTTGAAGGATTTGGTGGTGATATTATTTCTTTCCCTTTTAGTTTAAATGTGGAAATGATTGAAGGTAGTGGTGAGAAGTTGTTCTTGGCTTGATGGTTGGTTTCATGCCTTCCACGCAGCTTTTATACCACACTCTCATGCTCACTCGATACAGACCAATTACGCCCAAATGGTATTGCATTGCGTGCTTTGCAAGGGTCGTGTAGTTTAACGTGTCATCGACAGGGCGCGGTCAACATAGCATGACATCCCCACTTGGACTGACTACGCGCATCCAGCATAGTCAAGGTATGAACTTAACTTCGGACTCGGCCTTCACCGCAGGCCGAACGTTTTTGGAGCGTCCGTAGAGTATAACTTTGGTGTACATTAGTGATTGTCGGCCGTTGGTAATTGCGAAGATTCTAGTCGTGTAAGCGCTTGTTTGTTAAATCACCGCGTCTCGGCGGTTGTACGAGGCATGATTACTCAACATGGCGATGTTGGTTCGGCCGCCCCGAGCAAAAGTGCATGCACGAATGAATACATGAAACAGAATTCTAAATCGCCTTATTGCGACCGCAGTTGAATGATTCGTACCTCGGACTCATTTTGACTTTTGTTCGGGAGTTTTGGTCACATGTTTTGTAACGGTTTGGACCTTGCCAAGATCCACTCCGGTACAAGTTAGGTACGGCTATCGCTACCACACTTTATCATCACACACACGTACATAGCTGCTCTCCTTCGTAGCTATACAACGTCAGCGCAGTCCTCCCCCTCTCCTCACACCGTTGCATGTTTGATACGCGAAGGATACGATAGGCGCAATAGAATTGACGGCGGAAGGGAGATTCATGAGCTGTCACAGCTGGGAATAGAAACTCTAGAGAGGTGATCGGACAATGAAAGGGACAAAGCTCAGATCATCTCTTGGCAAATGAGGAATGCCATGATTGAAGTCGGATGTTGTTGAGGTAACTGGGGTTTAGGAAGGGGTTTGTGGGAATGGAACGAATGCGACTGTAGTGCAATAATACTAATCATCACCTCTTACCAACAGGAAGAATACTGGGAACAGCACCGATAAAGTAAATTAGCGTTGCACTACGTCGCGATCAGCACGCACACCAGATAACATGTAATCACTTCTTTATTCGATGCTTTCAACTCCAATCCTTCTTACGAACATAGCCCGGAAAGCGAGGCAAACATGACAGGATATCAACACCCCGTCTACAAGTACACCGTCTGTATATGGCAAGCAAGTATAACAAAAATGAACAAATGTGTCTAACTACACACCCGTAACTCATGATGAAAGGTTGAGGAAACTGATATCAAAGCCCGCATCACCGCCCCCCCCCCCAACCTTCACACGGCCGCCCTCAGCTGCGTATTCCGAAAGAACTGTCATTGTGCAGGTATCCTACAATGAATCCTGGCGCAAAAAGACTTGGCGAGCTATGCCGAGACAACACTAGAATGTACCATATATATGGAAGCAAAGAAGAAGAAGCTCAACAAAGTGGGAAAATCACGATAACACTAAAAGTCCAATCAGACAAGCCATGATATCTCTCTTTCCACAAATGCAAATAAAAAGAGAGGGAGAGAAGAAAAGCAACATAAGCGCCTCATCACAACGTCTACAATCACATGCCGTATTGCACATTCCAGGTTTCAACAACCTCAAGACCGTGACCCATGCAAAAAGAAAAAAAGAAAGCGCCCTGGTGAAACCCCAACGACATTCATCACACCCTTAAAAAACCCCACCAACCACCCACGTCTACCTCCGTCCATAAGCCCCCTCATCCCCCCTCCGCTCCGTCCTCTTAAACCCTAAACTCCCCGCCTTCCTCGCCTTCCTCACCGTCCCCTCATCCGCCACGCCCCTCCCGTCAACCCTCTCGCCCTCATCCAGCACCTTGGTGCGTCCATAAACCATTTCACCATCATCATCATGTCTGCGATCATACTCGCTTTCCCTGGAGAACAGCGCCATCATATCCTTCATGGTAAGATTCTTGATGGCCTTGCCTCCCTCAATCGCCGCGTTGGCGAGTTTGCGCTTGGCTTCTTGAAGTTCGAGGATGCGTTCTTCGACCGAGTTGTGGATGGAGAGGCGATAGACTGTTACGTCTACCGTTTGGTTGAGGCGGTGGACGCGGTCTATCGCTTGTTCTTCCACGAACTGTTGGAACGGGTTGTTAGCAAAGTGTCAGACTATGAGGGCATGGGGGATGTGAAAAGGTGATGAGGTAGGGTGGGGGGGAGGGGATTTGGGATAACATACCGGATTCCAAAACGGCTCCATGATAACAACGCGACTCGCAGCCGTGAGATTGAGACCGAGACTACCGCATTTCAAACTACACAGCAGGACCCTCGTTCGCTTATCATCTCTTAGTCTCTGCAGTGACGCTTCTCTCAAATCATTGCGCATGCTGCCGTCGTAGCGCGTGAAATTGTAGTCTGCGCGCTTGAGGAACGGTTCAATGAGGTCGAGCATAGACGTGAATTGCGAGAAGACGATGACTTTGTGTTCCGGGGTTTCCTTTTCGAGGATGGCGAGAAGTTGGCGGATTTTGGTGGAGGGAGTAAGCGAAGAGGCGTTGTAGGAGGTGTTGGATGCTGAGTCATCACCATCCTCATCGTGGTCGGAGGAGGCCGAGCCAGAGTCAGACTCGTCTGAACCGGACTCGCTCTCGGACTCGCTACCGGCTTCGTCGTCATCATCATCATCCTCAGAATCCAGTGTAATAACCTTCTGTGGCTTCTTCGCCAGCTTTTTCCGTGAAACGGGTGCTTCGTCTTCGCTGTCGGTGTCATGGACTACAAAACTGTCTAGGTTACTCTTACTCTCGTCTGCGTCTTCAGAAGCGTCAGAGTCAACGGTAGCCAGAGTATCACCTCCACCCTCGGCGTTCTCATCGTCGGTCCCACCGGCTTTTCCCAGATCTTCGACTTGTTGTTGGTCTTCTGGAACGAGCCATTCGCCCTCTTCTTCTTCTTCTTCTTCTTCTTCTTCATCGTCGCTGTCCACGACGACACGGCGGTTGCGAGAGGACTTTGAAGCAGCCGCCGCCTTGACTTCTCCCTCTTCTTCCTCGTCTTCTTCCCCATCAGAATCTACAACAGGCTTCGGTCGACGATTCTTCTTCTTGACTTTACCATCCTTGTGCTTGTGCTTGCGGTCCTTCTTCTTCTTCTTGTCCTTCTTGGTAGACATGTTAAGATCCTCTTCACACTCAACACAGCGCATGCCGCCCATGGCCGTATTCGTGCTATTCAACGTATTCTGGCAGATATCGCAGCGCTTGGTAGCAACACTAAGGCCACCAAGCAAGTCCGCAAGATCATCGGCATCATCCTTGGCCGCAGCTTTTCGCGGCGTCTGAAGCCCAGCCGCAGCGCTCGATTTGGAGCCAGTGGTCAAAGCGTCCTTATCATCCTTGACATTGCTCTTGGTGAGATTGGGATGGTCGCAAGCCTGGCGCAGACGGAGGAGCAACACCAACGCTCCAATGTAATCTTGCTTCTCACCTCCCATCATCTCGTCGAGACGGGCTTGTGTGCGATCGCGCAGGCGGTCGTAGAATAGGCGCTCTTTAGCCGTGAATTCTCCAATGACAGTCTCGATGTTACGTGCGACAATGTTGAAGGCTGGCTTTGCTTCACCCTCTTTGGGCTTACCTCCGAAGTTAAGTGCGCCCTCTTTTCGCAGTACATCCTTGGTACGGCGCTTCATAAAGGCCCGTAAGAAAACCTGGAGACGCTTCATTGCCAAATTACCGCGTCCATTCTTCATGGGTCCTGCGATCGAGTCTTTCCATGCCGACAACTCGCAGTAGGGTTGGATGCGGAGGAACTTGATCAAGCTTTGCAGCTCGTCGATGTTGTTCTGCATCGGCGTACCGGTCAAGCACCAACGGTAATGGGATCTGATCTCATAGCAGGCTTTAGTCATCTTGGCGTTGCGGTTCTTGATCGTGTGTGCCTCGTCCAGCATGGTGCGGTACCAGCTTACAGCGAAGCAACCTTTCTTAAGACCATCCGGGCCATCGCCACAAGACGCATGCTCAGAAGCGAGGACCTGGTACGTGGTGATAACAACATCGTACTGCTTGAGCTTGTCGGCCGACTTTGTGCGACTAGGACCGTGATGAACCAGAACCTTGAGTGCGTGCGACTTGGTAACCTTGGTGTTGATTTCGGATTCCCACTGCTTGATGAGTGCCAGCGGAGCGACGACCAGTGTGCCTTTGCCGGTAGAATCCGAGATCTTGTTTTTTTTGTTCTCTAGCTCGACTCCCTTCTCCGGTCGAGGGTTCGATAGGAAAAGAGCAAGTGATTGCACCGTCTTCCCAAGACCCATGTCGTCTGCTAGTATGCCGCCTCTGGGGAGTTTAGCCTTCTTGTTGTGGTTGCCCGTCTCTTTCTCAATCATCCATGCAACACCGTCGACTTGATGAGGCAGAAGCTTGACCTTGAGACCTTCGACTGTTCCGTCATCCTCCTCTTCTTCCTCTTCCTCTGGTTCAGCCTCGGATTTCTTCTCTTCGTCCTTGACTGCAAGCGCTTGGAGTCGGTCGGCAAGGGAATTTCCTAGTCAAGGTCAGTGACGCATACATATACTGAGACAACCCAGAGAACATACCAGCATCATCCTCTTGCTGCTTCTTCTTCTTACGAAGCCGCGTCCTGGGAATCTTCTCGTTCTCCTCGTCAAACGCCCCTTCTAACAGCGCCTTGA
This sequence comes from Stemphylium vesicarium, assembly GCA_004380135.1. Classification (NCBI taxonomy): domain Eukaryota; kingdom Fungi; phylum Ascomycota; class Dothideomycetes; order Pleosporales; family Pleosporaceae; genus Stemphylium; species Stemphylium vesicarium. The sequence goes on along the minus strand of QXCR01000032.1, from coordinate 38,391 downwards.
TATTCTCACTCGCCGCACCCTGGTCAACATAGGCATACATATCCGGCTCGCCGAAACGACCACCCTCAGCACGAATGGCCGCATCGGGATCGAAGTCATCCTCGTCGTCCAGAATGACCGTCTGTCGCACCTGCTGCAGCGGGTTGTGTGTTCCCTTGTTCATGGGCTGGAACCCATCCGCATGCCCCATAGACGAGTATATCGGTCTCGGCGGCGGGTGTGACGTCTTGGGCGGAGCATTATACGGTCTAGTAATCGGTACAGGGCCACCCTGCGACGGTCGCGGCTGGAAGTGCGAAGCCGGAATCTCAAAGACGTCCGAGTTATTCGACGAAGTAGACGCCGTACTATAACGCGGCCCAGACTGCGCAGACGAGACCTTGAACGGCCTGTTCAGCGTCTCCATACTGCCACCACTCGAGCTCTGCGACGGCCGCGAAGGCGCCGAATACTGTGATGGGAGCTTAGTCGACTGACTGTGCTCCGGCCGCATCTGCCCTTGCTTGGGCTTATTGAAGAGATGTGCAAATTGTTCGCTCCGGTCCTTCTTCAGCGGATTCCGCATGGGACTCGTCTCTCCAAATTGTGGCTGAGAGTTTTTTAGCTCGTGGAGAGGCCGTGGGGGAGGTGCTGCTGCTGCATCGCGGGGTAGAGGAGCCACAGGAGGCTCTCGCTCGCGCACCATCTTCAGTCTGGCTTGGAGATGTTCCCGTTTTTTGGTATGGCTTGGGGGACTTTCGATGTCGTCAAAGAGTGTGCTCGAATCGCCGAGGAGGGATGTAGACTGCTCGCGGGGGAAGTCGCTGTCGTCGGAAAAGTATGGGGTTGTAGGTGCGGCGTGGGTTTGGGGCGCGGTAGTGCCCTTGGGTGCGGCAATCTTCTTGGGCGCGGCGTGCTCACCAAACACAGGCTTCCTCGCCGAAGCAAACGTATCAACCGGTCGAAAAGGCGCACGGTGTTTGCGCGAACTACTGCCAGTCATGAACTAGCCTAGGCTGCAGGAACAGGTTGTAACTATCTCTGCGCAGGCGGGGTGGAGTCGTCGATGTAATCGGCCGCAAGGCAAGTGTGAGCCCCTCGTTGTTGACGCCAAAAGAGGCTTGGTCTGTGTTGCCCGGACACCACGGCCCCCACCCCACCTTGTTACACGTGGGAAGGACGCGTCCACAACATCACGCTATCACGAGATCATGACCCGGGCGCCTAATTCGAGCACAGCGGTGGTGAATGTGTCACGAATTACACGCGATCTTTTGGTTTTGAGTTGATGTGATTTTATTTCTTGATGAATTGCTTGAGTCGAGTCAAGAGGCAATATACAATCTCCTCTTCCTACATCCCATCAAATCTTCGTTTCACTCCCCTTCAACGCCTCAATATCCACAATCTCCTTGACCGCCTCCGTAGTAAGTACATACGGACTATCCTCATCGATACAAACGCTATCCTCAATCCTCATACCAATTCCCCGCGCCCATTGTGGCCACTTCTCATCATCAGGCACGTAGATACCCGGCTCGACCGTGACACACATGCCCTTCTCGAACCTCCTGCTTCGGCTAAGCCCAGGGCTGTCATGCACATCGAGACCGACGTAGTGGCCCACGTGGTGCGGGAACAGGGTCGTGATAGCATTGAGGTCCATGTCGAAGCCCATATCTTTGAGGCCCTCGGCGAGGGCGTTGGAGGCGGTGTGGTGGAGTTTGTCGAGCGTGAAATGTGAGGATGTGCGGCAGAGGGATATGCATGTTCTTTGCACTGCTAGTAGTAGAGTATACAAGTCCTTTTGCGCGGGACTGAATTTCCCGGAAACAGGCCAAGTGCGTGTTATGTCGGTCACGTAGCCTCCGTATTGCGCGCCTGCGTCCACCAACACTAGGTCTTTGGGATTCAGCAACATGTCGTTGGATACATAGTGTATTGTGTTCGCGTTGATGCCGCCTGCGACAACGGGGACGTAGGCCGGACCGTCACAATTATCTTGCTTGAACCAGTAGTCGAGGAAAGAGTCCAAATCCTTCTCTGTGGAAAAGGATTGTCGCATTGCGTCTGTAATCGCACGACCAGAGTGTTGGCCTGCATGACGCATGTTCTGGATCTCCGCCTCACTCTTGATCACGCGGAGTTCATTTACCAGCGGGCGCAGAGGCTTGATAGTCGCTGGAAATTTGCGGAAGACGTTGAAGATGCCGCCCGTGGGCGAAGTCTGAGCTCCAACGAGGTACTGTGTAAGCAAGTTTTTTGATATGCGGGATTGAGGGAGATCGGTGTAGATATTTTGTGCGCGGTTGACGATATCGGGCAGGAGACGAGGCAGATCATCAACACTGCCGCTCACATCGGCGTTGAAGACGTCTTCCGCAGCCTCAACACCCGACCGTGGCCCCTCCCACGCTTCCATCTGGGGATCCTTGGGCCTGACATAGAGATGAAAGGTATACTCCCCGTCCTCGTGTTTCTCTATAATCGCGAGCGCATCCTGCTCCTTGAACCCCGTGAGGTACAGGAAGTCTGGATCTTGGTGGAATTTGTAGAAGACGGCGCCGGATGCGAATTTCAGGTCATTGGCGGCGAATATAGCGATGGAGTTGGGTGGGAGAGCTTTCGCGAGGGCGGCGCGTCGTTGATGGTACTCTAAGGCTGTGATATTGGGCGTCACTGTAGCACGTGTTAGTATTGGAACATGAGCGTCTAGAGTGGTCATCACCTTCCCCTGCCTTCAGTAGGTGTGGATGTGTCTCGTGCAGCGGCTGTCCAAAGCGAAGTTGAGCAGCCGGCACTGCAGCAGTAGCAGCATACGATCTGGCATTGACAGCTCCCGCATTCCGTATCCTACTCCAAGCCCTCGTATCGCATCGCCATCGGACGCGTGTTGTTGGCCGCAATAACCTGGCGCCAAAAGTCATGATATGAATGATTCGAGGGCAGAACCAGAGGGTCGGAGGTTCGGAGGACCCCTCTGCCTCTGTTTCGCGAATCAAGCTCCGGCGGGAGTGGGCATCGTCGTCCCGACCGGTCTGCGATGGCGCTAGCAGAATAGTGCCCAGGTGGGTGGGGGGTGGAAGAGCTTGCCCTGATCTGACTCTGACGTACCTGCAGCCTGCGTAGTTGGCTTGCCCTGCATGTGCTACTTTACCTTCCCCGCAAGCAATCGCGCCTGGCCGCTCCCCTTCCGCCCCCCTTCCGCCCCCATTTCTGCCTTATACGACCGCGCCAACGCATACATGACACGCTTACACAACATACACTCTCTGCGTAAACATACTTGTTGTTTGCAAAGACCACCAACACTACCGCCACAGTGTACGCTCCCCATATCATCCGCAGAATGGCCTCGTCGGCCGCCCGACCCAGCGTAGTCGCCGCAGACCAGCTGGAAAGCTTCCAACAGCACCTGAACAAATCGACGCGTATTCTTGCCCTGCTGGGCGCGGGACTGTCGGCCTCTTCTGGGCTGCCGACTTTCAGAGGCGCCGGGGGCATGTGGAGGACACACGATGCGACGTCATTAGCGACACCAGGAGCATTCGACCGCGACCCGGGCTTGGTCTGGCAATTCTACAGCTATCGGCGACACATGGCGCTGAAGGCCAAGCCGAATCCTGCGCACTATGCACTTGCCGAGCTGGCGCGCAAGAAGTCAGAGTTCATCACCTTGAGCCAGAATGTCGATGGTGCGTGACCCTCTTAGGATTGTCGGAAAGTGCAGCTAACGATTACCGCAGGCCTCTCGCCGCGCGCCAAGCACCCCGCCGGCCAGCTCAAACTCCTCCACGGCTCACTGTACGATGTCAAGTGCTCAGACTTCTTCTGCAAATATTTTGAGCGCGACAATTTCACCGATCCCATCGTGCCCGCCCTCGCCATCCCTACCGACGAGTCCGACCCCACTACAACATCCGCCCTCGCAGCTCGTGAGCTGGACATTTCAGACGCCAAAGTCGCCCTCCCCGATCTCGACTACGCACATCTACCCCACTGTCCCGAATGCAAGCGCGGCTTGCTGCGCCCTGGTGTTGTCTGGTTTGGGGAACAATTGCCCGGAAAGGTCATTGAGGATGTGGAGGAATTCATTCAGGATCAGCGGGGCATCGATCTGATCATGGTCATCGGAACGTCTGCCAAGGTATACCCCGCTGCCGGTTACGTCGATCTTGCCCGCGACTATGGAGCTAGGGTGGCAATCATCAATATGGATCCCAACGATGTTCCCGCCGGAGGTCTGTACAATGAAGACTGGTTTTTCCAGGGTGATGCAGCACAGATTGTGCCCGAGTTATTGAAGAGCGTTATTGGAGATATTGATCCGGACAAGATGGGCGATGCCGCTGAAGGATCATAGACGACTTTTGTGATGCATTCGCATGGAATTTGGGGGGCAGAAAGCGAAATGGCGCTCTTCTGCGCAACATCGTCATGTAGTTTCCAAGGGCAAATTCCGAAGGCATCTTTTCTGGCTGTAGGTGGGCCCAACGGCAGAGACCAGTGACGTGAACATCGGTTTCCCAAGCCCACCCCCATGTATGTTTTCGTTGGCGATGTATATGCACTCTTCGATTTCTGACTCCACTCTCACATCAAGGGATAATGGTAATTGACAAAGTTGTCGAGATCGTACCCGAACCAGGTGTCGGGTAACTGCTCCTCCCATGGCCACGGTACGTACTGTGGGTCGACTTGGTTGGGGACGGGTTGCGGTAATACCATACCGACGTCCTCTGAAAACGCATCCGCTACGTCGGCCCAGACGTAGGGTCGTGACGTCTTGACGATGGAGTATATAATTTGGTGGGCCCGACCGGCCATCACATTGCTTTCGCGCATAGCCCGTAGCCAGCCAATGAGCTGTCGCACACTGTGCGCCGATGAGCTGGATGACTCGCGGAAGTGTTCTGCGCAGGCCATCGCGTTCATGAGGATGGCCAATGCTTGCATTACTGTGCACGCTGTATGTTAGCAGATGGAGACCACTGGAACTTGAAAACTCACTGTTGTGAACCATCGACCACCATGGCCCCTTTTCGTACAAGGTGCTGACATCGGGCGCTGTGACCAACAGTGAAGCTACATCGCCGGCTGCGCCGATGCATGTTTCCGCCATAGACTGGTCTAAGGAGGTAAAGTCGTCCGTCCCAGCTTCGACACAACGTTCGATGCGGCGAAGTGACGGACGAGTGGTCAGGATCTTCACCCGATAGTACTGCAGCTTGAGGATGAAATTCTCACGCTGTTGATCGTAATTTGTGTTCCAGTTCTCCGTATTGAACTGTGGAATGCAATCTACCGCCCATTTGTCCAACTCGCCAACCAAAGACACCATAATTTGCTGGACATGGGACCACATGGGTGCTGACCTTCGCTGTGTATAGAGGCTGGAAATGATTTGTTGTGTCAATAGGTTTAAGCTGGCGTCAGCGTCCAGGAACCTCGTATTTGTCGTTCCCGACGCGCCCTGATCCTGTGCATCGGACATGGTGTCGAGAAGAGCACCTGGGAGTGGGATGGTGATTTCCTCATTTGGTAGTGTGGCCGGGCGACCTGTGATGGAGCTTAAAGTACTTTCTAATGCATGCAAACTCCACCATGTATGGACTCTACTTTGTTGTCTGCTGGCCGAGATGGAATCGTCATCATGCTGAATATGAAGCCCGAGGGAAAAGGCAGATCGCACGGCTATGCCTGCCATTATCCAGGCCCTAATCAAAGGATCAGCGATCGAATATTACAAGTACTCGGGGTTGGTCGAGGCGAAATGCCAAAGCTATCATCATTGGACGCGATTGAACTCACCTGCTGAAATGGCCTGCACTCATGTAGTAGACAGCAAGAAGACCAGCAGCCTGCAAACGTCAGGCGATGTTCAAACCATGTCAGTGGGATGTATCATACCTGAGTGGTCGACAAGTCTGGCGTTGAAAGCACAAAAACAGTATCATTGATACTTAGTAGCTGGTACGCCCGCGATAGGTAGATGATATGGTCGAGCGCATCTGCCCGCCAATCGGCACGAACAAGATGTGAGAACTTTGCCCCAATGGCAAATACTAGGTTCACCAAGGCAAACCATTTCTCTGGACACTGTATGTCCTGTCGGTTACGTACTAAATTGTAGTACTGATGTAGTTGTCCCTCCAGTGTTGCTGGGACAATGGGGAAAGAGCTACGGACAGTCCTGTTGAAGCATTGAAACAGAAGCCTGGCGGTGTGTTCTGGAGGAAGTTCGAAAGGATTGCCGCCATGCACGAGCTTGATGCCTTCGTCGTCCAGGTGATAACTGGTCAAGGCGCCCTGCTGATTCGGGTCCACTGATGGGAAAGCCGGTGACCGGGGGAAAGAAGGAGAGGCCGGGTGCGACATGGCTGTGGATGCATCGGTCGGTGCCATGAAGACGGTCTCAGCCGCCTGCACTCTACTCCTGAGGCTCTGGAGCCATTGCACTTCTGACATTTGGCCCAAAAATCCTGCTTCCACCACTTCGAACGACTCTGTTCCTTTTTCGTCGCCGGATTCTTCGGGAATAATACCGTCTAGCCGGGGCAGTGGCGATTGATCAGAGGTGGGTGACGTCTCTGCGGCCTGGGGTACATAGCTAGAAGACGATGCAAAGGGATGCATACGCGAGTGCTGCTGATACTGATGCGCGGCGGAAGCTCTGGAAGAGGAAGACATAGATGCGGGAGATCCGACTTCGTCGTCAGACTTGGTCGAGTTAGTTTGGGTTACAGTAATGACGGACAACATGATGGGGGTAAAGTAGGGTAGGCACGAGGGAGGTCGGTGTAGCGATATCCTCATGAGCAGTGCTTAGACACTCACATCTTGGAGGGCATCTTCAATCCTTCGCTTGTCGTCGTCGCTCACACGCAGACTGAGGTCTTTCAGGACTGAGACTAGCGCCTGGTTGCGGTCTTTGGCACTGGATGCAGGTCAAACACGTGATGGCGCAAAAGATCCGGGGCACTGACGTCGCGAGGCGGTCTCTCCGGGGCCGCTCGTATACACATGCCTTGTCTGTCTTCTCGCAGTAGTTGCAGCGGGGAAGACCGCCGCTACACTTGATTTCTGGGGTCATCTGTCAGAGGGCGATCGGGCGATTGCTTCGGATCTGGGTTCAATGACCCACTTCTCTTGTGGCAGTTCCGACATGCTCGTTGCACTCTGTCCCTCTGGCGTGACTTTGGTGTGGTTGGTGGCGGGGCGCGTCGCGAAGGCAAGCGTGGAATGGCGACCTTGAACTGCGTCCCGTATGGACCAGCAGCAGGCGGACCTGCGGATCGCCTGTCGTCGTCTTGCATCGGGCCGCTCGCAATACTCGCGCTGCGTGGGTAAGGAAGCATGAACCATCTCAGATCTCAGCGCATCCTAGATCGTGTTTATGCGAAATTACCGCCTGCGTCATGGGAATCAAAGATTGGGGAAGAGGGCAGGGCCTTGGCGGGTGTGTGATTGGCTTCGGTGCTGAAGTCCGCAGGGCCAATCCAGATCTTGTCCGCGCATCTACCCCTTAGAACTTCTCCTTCTTCGGTGCGAAGATTCCGCGATTTGCGTCAGTGGAACGTGTACGATCCTTTCGAGCAGTTGCACATGTGTTCCATGCATTTGCCACCCTCCAGTATCGCCTAGTCGTCTAGTCGCGAACGCGCAAGGGCCCCTGCAATAGCCGACGCCCTTACGAGGCAAGAGACACGAAAATGCCGCCACAGTGTACTGCGCTCTTCACTGACTTGCAAAGCCTGTACATGTAAGGTAACCATCTCTTTCAATTCAATGCAGACCCTTGATGGCAGCTCTTGCTGGGCACCTATTCGCTTGTGTGTCCGAGTTCATGGCACACATTCAATTGTTCCTTTTCTCGAGATCATCCGTTCATTACATAAGCAATTTGTGGCTTGCGCGGCTTGTGATTGGCCGAGTGCCTTTCAACCGCGAATCCTCCCGTCGCGCAGCGCGTCTGGATCACAGACTATTGCAGCTGTTGGGTATTCTCTTGGGTTTGGCAGCTATGGTTCCTTCTGCTGGTCTTCTAGTCAAATCGGAATCAATCAATGCATTCAACAGTATTCAATCCATAAGCCACCAACGCCACCTACACCACCTTCGCCCTCGGCCTTGTCCAGCCTCTCTTGTGTCTTGTTTACACGTCCCAAACTTGCCTTCCCGCAGAGGACCACGTCCCCATACCAGAAGCCTCGTTTTGCGACAGTCTTCCTTTCTGCTTCGTTCCTGGGCAACCTGAGCACGGTTTCCGCTCCCGCTCCCAGCCCCTCAACCTCCTGCACACGGCCAAGTGAAAACCTCACTTCCTCACCTTCTCTCTTCCCCCTCTCTCCGAGCATATCTTGATAAATCTTTCTTGTCTCCTCAAGCAACCCCGCGTCTTTGACAAGCACTGTCAACTCCCTGACTCCCATTGCCCCACACTCATGAGACGTCTTCTCGTCGTCCAGTGGCACTCTAACCGCCCTCTCTGTGCCGTCGTGACAGAAGAACGGCACCCTTCCACGTAAATCCTGTCCGCCCTTGTCTCCTTTGGGGAATGTCACACTCCATTTCACCTCCACTCCATCCGCTCTCTTTCTCCCGCCCTGAATCTGCTCCCCATGGCTCTCCTCGACGTATCTGTAGTTCTCGGCTGGAGACAATCTGTTGGTGAGGCACCAGTCTTTCCATCCTATGTATGATGCGTACGGGCCACCCCACCAGTGGTTTGCGACGAGAGACGCGGAGGCCGTCGGTAGGAAAGATATCAATTCAATGTAGCAACCATCCGACAGGATGATCAGTACGTTGGATGTTGCGCCGTCTGCATGGAAGCCTCCGGGTGTCAAGGTGAAGTTGTCCGAGAAATAGGATGGGACTTGGGGCAATTGCGTGATTGGGTCCGCCGGGACGAAAAGGATCAAGTGATCTAGGCAGTGGCGGATTGGCGACATTACGATGACGTGGCTGTTGGGACTGGATCCAACTCGAATATGTCGTATAAGTGGTGCTTTTCATTTATCTTCTCAATGCTCCTTCCCTATACTCGTCCACGCGGAGTCATCATGCACTAGTCCCAATGCGGGGAAGAGCTCCATTGTAGAGAAAGAGGGGTAGCTTCCCACCGGATGAAGCTGTACTTGATACCCTAGATGCCAATTTTTTGCAGACGACCTCCACTAATCAAGACTAGTTTCGAGAACTGACACTGGGGCAGATGACTTTTGCGCCACATGTTGACAATTGCTGAAAACTGGCCGCAGGGTGGTACTCGTCCGGCGGAGACGCACCGGTTCTCGCCAGTAAGCAGCCCACCTGAAGCGGAATGACAACACATGCGACCGCCCTCTGCGCTTGCAATGAACCGAACCACTCCCGCCTCATCTGGCAAATTTCCTGCATCAATCCTGCGTTTTGGGCGTTCTGCACAATAATCACCCCGCATATCTGGCCCCCATACTCTTGATGGACTAGCATTAATGATCGCGCCTAATTGGCGCATTGTGAAAGACAATATGTGTTCGCTGTCAGAAGCCCCAGTGAAGGATTGGGGCTGGGAAACTGTTCTCTCAGCAACACAATTCTGCGCCTGATCGAAGTACTGCAGTATCGTGAAATTGTACTCCTTTAGCATGGAAGAAGAAGACACCCATCGCAGTAGCCATGGTACTACTGTCGAAGACGAAGTGGAGGAGTACTTCTCAGCATCATCTCTCATGCCTGGCGATTCCGAAAGCGCTGTAACAGCCGTCACTCATCCTGACTCAGAATCCCATGGACACCGGGAAGAGATGGACTCGCCCACGGAAAGCAACTTTGAGAGCGCTTCAGAGATACAGAATGGTGAATTGCAAGGAAGGATTAACCAAAAATCGGATTCTTCAGAAGATGAGGTTGTCTGGAAGGGCAGAGCGGCGAAGAAGGCTGGACATCGACGCAAAGTCGACAACGTTTCTCGGAAAGAAAACCGATCGTCAGTTGACATACCGAGACACCACGATCCGAGATCTCATCTCAGCGACGTCAACAGTTACTCGTCGCAGCAACAAAGCACCCTCTTGGATAGAACATCCTCTGTTTTGTATCCTCCGTGGATGTTCTACTCCCCATACAATCAGACCGGGGCGGTCACAGGACGCCCATATGCTCTCTCACATGCTCTGGGCATACCGCCATCTTATCCCGCACCCTTTTCCAGGTCATCGACACCGTATATGACTCATTATTCAGACCGTGGGATCTCACCGGAGCGTAGGCCCACTGCAGCAAATACGAAGCGACTTACAAAGCCATCAAAGGGCAAAACTGCCAGATTTGCCCTCAGTCCCGTGGAGGAAATTCCAGCGTCCATGAAGCCCTCGTTGTCCCGTTCGGAAACGTCCTCAGCGCTACCAATTCTTTATAGCAACGAAGGAGAGGCAAAAAAAAGTAGACGACAAAACACTGCAAAAGGGGTCCCCGTCCCATCCTCACGAGCAATGATCCTAGGAAGCAATGCGAAAGGTGGCGTTCGCTTGCCCGGCGAAAGGCTCAGCGACCACGGCACATTACCCCGCGGAAGTCAAAGACCTCTGTTGACAAGTCAGCCGTTTGATGAAAGGTCTGTACGCCGAAGACGACTCCGAAGTGCAATAGCAGCGGAATCGAAATCCCAGGTGCAATCAGAGGTACTGGAACATGGATTTGATCAAAACAACATGCTTAAGGAGCAAATGACGAATACTCCAGCTCTTTCTCGAGTGGGTAGGCCTAGGACACAAGGAGGGGCAAAAAAGAAAGAACCGTCTACTGAACCCATACCAACGGCCATGGAAGACGCCCAGGTGGAGATCTCGACAGGTCATAGTGAGCACGAGACGAAGAGCCAGAAGCCAGCATCTCTGCACACACACTTGCAAAGTCGCGTGAAGAGCGCAGGATCTGTAATAAGAAATTTGGATGCATCCGCGTACGATAACATTAACTCCAGCAAGCTCACTAAGATCGACCGTCAGACGGCTGATCCCTTCGCTCTTGGCTCCGACCAGAATAAGTCTCCTGGATCACATCATGCGCTTTTCGGAGATGTGACTGATGGGATACCGAAGCAGCCCACGGAGGCTCCTGCCGCGATAGTCTCCCCCAATCATGACTTAGAGTTTGAGCTGCCTGTGGACGTGGTTTTCTCTGTCCCCGTACATGGTATTCATGCGACTGCATATTCCAAATTCGCATCATCACCACGTCAGCATTGGCCAGAGCGTTCGGCAGCTAGTCCCACCGGAAATGTCACGGTGAGAAAAGCTACGAGCGCGAAGCGCTACAAGAAACGAGACGGGTCCCATTCTATAGATCTGTTCTGTGACGACGGGCCATGCGTAGTCGGAAAAATTGACAGGTCCCCGATACAATGGCTGTACGTTTAGGACATGTTGTTTTGTCGAATCCACTGACAATTGATCTCTAGGCATATGCACAGGAATCACCCCGACCTTGGGGAGTTCGAGGTAGGTACAGACAAAAGATTGCTGTTCGTGTGTTGAGGCGGTTTCATTCTATGAATCCGCAAGGTCGGCTTTGACAATCTTGTAGAACATGTGCCTGAGCGCTCCGAATCTCACCACTGAGGCGCGCTATGTTGTCCTTCGGCTTTTCAAGATACTCGAGGATCTCTTTCGCAAACAGCTCTTCGATGGCTATCAGATCGAGTCAGGTACGGTCGTACGTTGCGATGGAAGCTCGTCTAGGAATACTGATAACTCGCGGCTGTCAGCGATCTTCATCTGTTTCCCGTATCTATCAGTTGGAAAACCGCATCCTAGCACCTCAGCCAGCCGCCAAGGCTATCCCACTAGAAGCATGTTGCAAATGCTATATCCTTTTGAGTCGACGACCACTCGAGAAACCCCGCCGAGCTTTTGTAGAAACGAATCCAGAGCATCAGAAAGTGTTCTGTACGTTCCACAATGTTGGGTAGCCATCATCGGGTCTGGTAAGTAATTTAAACCCAGGAAACTTCGTCGAGACTAAACAATGCAGAATATATAATTACTTGTAGCGACACGGATCACGAAAAGCTAGTTGGAACTTGCGTCGCAGAAGTGCAATATCCCGAGAACGTACCGGACTTCATTGAGAACTGGTTGCCAGATCTGCAGCGGCAACAGGATGATTCACGAACCACAGAAAGGCCTCGACCTAGAGCCGGGAAAGCCCCTGGGTCTTCTAAGAGATGCTCGAACCAGCAGAGAGGGGATGGCAACACAGGGGAGAATCGAACATGCGAAGCGGATTCAGTCCAGCAGTTCGAAGCGTTCCATGTCGACGATTTCTTGATGAATGAAGACGAGGCTTGGGACTCCGAAACTTCCCATGAGTCCAGTATGATGGCGCAAAACGCGTACGGAGGATATCTTGTCGATTTCCTTGACAACATTCACAACAAAGGGTTATCATCGTCAGTGGACGCCAACGCACGGGCATCGCGCGCGCATCGAAACAACAGTCACATGACTAGTCGTCCGCCCTCAATGGATTCAGATCACCCCAACAAGCATCGTGATGCAGAGGGCATTTCTGGGATTCCTTCGCTTGGTAGAAAGACGAGTTTGAATCAGGCCACTGATGCATCGAATTGGGCGGCAGATCAGGAAACCGCAGTCTTAACTATGCTGAACGCCTTGGGCCATCCTGAGATGACCAAGAAGTATCTCGGGCAGTTCCTTGCGTGCATCTCATACATCCTGAACCTGTGGAAACAAGCACCCGAGCATGAGTGTAGACGACAACTCAAGATCCTTTCAAGGTTGGAAAGAAGCACCCAGCGTGCGGAGGTGTTGGGTTGTATGTGTGACCTAGAGTCTCAAGATGAAGCATTCTCCTACGATGTCAGCTATAGAGATGCGTTGCTCGAAGCGCTTGAATTCGAGGACACTTCCTGGGAAAATATCTTACGAGGCCTGGGCGCTGCTGTTCTAGACGCAAAAGCCCTCTTTAGTCCTCACGCTGACACATACACCGAAACCGCTGTCAAGAAAGCTAGACGACTGCTTCGCGATCGTCAGCGGCGAGAAAACATTGGGAAGACTTTGGAAAAGGATCAAGAACGCTCGATGATCCGTAATGTGGACAAGCCTATGGTGCCATTCCTCGCTTGGACTGGGCCCAGCCCTGATTCCGACCACGCCCCAAGCACGAAAAGGAAAGCCGCTGAAAAGCTTTATGCGGTGATGAAAGATGTAGAAGCAAGTCTGGAACGGCGCAATGAGCTCTGCTACAAGCACTCAACTAAATCGACGCTGTCTGAGCTAGAAGCCGCGATGCTAGCTATACAAGCAGTTTCACCCAGTAATCCTGGTGCCAATATATTAGCGACCTTATCAAACCCCAAAACACCATTGGAGCCACCAATCTTTTCTGACGAGCCCCACTCACCACTTCAGTTTTCAATTGGAGACTCGTTAGCTCAAAACGCTGTGTTACAATCACAAAAGGTTGCGCTGTTGACTATGACGGCCGAACTAGTCCGAAGTGCAAGGCATTTTTTGGGCCTTTACGTGCCTTCGGGATGCTCGTATCTGGTTTGCGAGAAGGTTTGGGGGGCCTTATCACGGATTGCCAAGGTACGTGTTGTCCGTATCTTTCTTTCTATGTAATGCTGCGACGCTTCTTGCCTTTGTGATCTCGCGAAGACGACCCTGGATTTACATAAAACACATTTCTGTGTACTATAGCCGGATTCGAATGACAGTGAGACACTTTGGTAGCTCATCGGATCATCTGGTAACTATGCTAACCTTATTGGCAGAGCGTCACAAAGACGATCGAAAGTAATGGACAGTCAAGAAACAACTATGTTATAAGGCCTCTTACCCTGGATTTCATCAAAAAACACAAGATTGATCTGCCGCACAGACCGCTACAAGACTGTATACCGTGCAGACAAGGTCAAGTTTACACATCCATCAATGAGGCAGTTTCGCATTTGAAGACTGCTCATTTTCAATACGAGGGACATCTATTGCAGCTTGCAGGATTGCAAGCCACATATCGATATTTCGTTCGGACCGAGACTGACTTGCGCAATGAATACGCTAAGCAACAGCAGCTGAGACCCTTACGGATCTGCCTGGACTATCTTGACACCTTGACCGCCCGAGCAGAGAGAATGAACGCGGAATTTACACAGCAGGGAAACGCCGAGGGTTCGTCCTTCCAGTTGAGTGACGACGTCATTGATTGCTTCGAGATCACCGCTCTTCTCCTCATGCAATCAGCGACATCTGTTCTAGCTATCGAAGAAGAGGTGCGAAGGTGGGAGTACGTACCTGGGAAAGAGGCGGAGGAGATCAAGACACCCGTCTTTGAGTACGCCTTGGACAAACTCCATGAATTGGGTCAGTCGGCGCAGGCCTCAATGACAAAAGCAGAGAAAGCGCTGGTTTTAGCAGACCCTGAGAAAGTAAACATGAGCACCGGTTCGGCTGGACCAGAATTCCTGGCCGTTGTTGTCCTTCAACACCTACATGGACGCCATCTGCTTGATGGAATCGCGATGAACGCGAACCAGCTGTACCAAGAGTACACATCAAAATTGGTGAGTTATGAACGATGTACTAACACCCGCCCGACATTCAAAACTTCTCAAAATCGTTTTCGAAGAGGCTGACTGGTTCTGCGAGCAATATCGAATTAACCAATTTCCCCGGAAACGACTTTTGAGGGACATCCAAACGCTGCAGGAAGAGCTTTCCTGTGTTCATCTCGTCAACTCATGGCAGCAAAAGGCATTTACCAATCTGCGCAAAGTGCTCAACCCTCTTTCCTTTCAGGTTACGACGCCAGATCGCGCGGAGATGTTTCCACCAGAATCCGAGTGTCTGAGCGAGGGCCTGGTGGCTCTGCACTCCAAAGCCATTGAGCTGGAAGCTCTGCAAAATCGAACTCTGCAACTTCGGGAGCAGCTGAAGCAAAGCGTTGAGATCCTAGAAGAAGATCACGGGAAAGCGATCTTGGTGTTCACGATGATCACGACCATCTTCCTTCCCCTGTAGGCACTGTGAACCATCTTAATAGATCATCACTAACATCACGCAGATCTTTCGTGACCAGCGTCTTCGGTATGAACACATCTGATATACGCGACATGGAGCGAACCCAAAGCTTCTTCTGGGCCATATCAATACCAGTCACTGCCGCGATTGTCACCAGTGCTGTGTTACTAGCATATCGCGGCGACAAGCTCTACGACGCTGTACAATACGCATTCGACGCGACCAAAGAAAAGTACGCCAGGGAAAAAGCGCGAAATGTACCGCTAGAAGTGGACGTTTCGTGGTGGGAACGCATGCCCCTCGTGTTCCGGCGGCGGACATTTCGTGAGCGGACACCTGCCATAAGCTGAACGGTGGACGTGAGACCTCAAGATATCGTCTTTGACGACTCGGTCAAGCCAATGCGTCAAGTGAGGTGACAATAATGCTTCATGTCGTAAACGTGGGTATACATCCGCCATGTGCCCTGCGACCTTGACAATGATTTCTTCCAAGTAAGACCGCTTGCTGGCTGTGTGTGGTAACTGGATTTTCCGAAACAAACCCTCGCCGGGCAAACCACACATTTCCAGTACATAGCCACGCACATAAGAGAGAACCTGGAATCCCAATCTTCACTGCCGTTAGTCAAGGCCTTTGCTTTTAAGGATGAACGCGTATTGCAAGCTCTTGTTAGAATGGCATAATGACTGTCACCTGCCGCTATTCGTCACTAAGGGAGGGTCAGTGCGTCCCCTCGAAGTGTTATATACAATACCTTCCTTAAACTTTCGCACATTCCCACTTCACCCTACCTTGAGACTCGAAAGTTTGAATCGCCCGCGCGCCACTTGAAGTCTCAGCGTGAATATTCAACGACTTCTGCTATACCGCAGCTCAATACCCGCCTCAAGGAGCTCGCGCATAATGGCGACCCAAGCCGACTACTCACGGTCAGGATGTTCCCGGCGCCAGGGGAAGAGCTATTTGCCCTTGAGTCCGAGTACCGCTATGTGTTTCGCGGTCCACCGAAACAGACGAACGATGGTTTGATTCGTATGGTCATTCGCACTATCCGCGAACTCAATCGCACTCACATGCTCTTCTCTGCGGCAGGTCTTTGGCCACACAATATGAACGAGACGCTGCCTATTTGGCCAGGTCACGTAGGAGACGCCCAGAAGCTATACGCGTTCACGCAGAAGTTCGAGGAGTTCCCTATCGCCACCGAGATCTCTATCGTTCCGGGTACAACCGAATTGACGACCAACGACGTTCTGATACGGAAGAAGAGAAAGGGAGCAGGTACCAACAGAGACCCTCGGACTCCACTGAATGAATGGCTGCTGAATCTGTCCTTACCTTGTCAGCTTACACAAGGTACTGACAGACGCGGAATTGAGCGAATTACTTTTTCCCAGCAAGCCTGATGGGCCAACACAGGCAAGAAATTTCGTCTCATGGAATTGCCACCAGAGATTTGCGCCATGATATTCCAGCAAGCCCTCGGTGAGGACATATATCCTGATAGATTCTACGACCCCGCAGCTAGGAATACTAGGGTGTCACTAGGTTCACGGACGGGCAATATATCTCCCCCAGAAGGTTATGTAGAGACGGCAATTCGGTCTGACATGCTCAATCGTGCTATCTTCTAACTAAAAGGCTGTGTTCGAAAGGAAGCTCGTCAGGCAGGCTTTGAACGTACCCTGAAATGCTTCACTCACTTCTCCTTCCTTGAGTCTGTTCTCAACATTCGGATCAAGCCAGCATACAACTGGTTGAGTCGTCTTCGGATCACTCAATCCATCAGCGACTACTTTACTTTCTTCGGTATTG
Organism: Stemphylium vesicarium; assembly: GCA_004380135.1. NCBI lineage: Eukaryota > Fungi > Ascomycota > Dothideomycetes > Pleosporales > Pleosporaceae > Stemphylium > Stemphylium vesicarium. Next base: position 21,562 of record QXCR01000032.1, on the reverse strand, counting down.
TTATCGAACCCCAAGTTCATTTCCAGGAAGGAACCAGTCACGGCACGATCTTGCGGACTATGCCAGATCTGAAGCATCTCGAACTCTGCTTCCCTTCACGTTATGGTCGATAATGTCACAGCAACCCATGATAATTGAACCGTTTGATTAGTTCTCAAATCCTATTGCTTAATCATGGAATTAAAAGGTACTGGGACATTATCCCCTGTCATAGGATTGTCGTGGACTGGATTCTCACTCTTGCATATTAATACATCAAGCACATCCCCGACGTCCATCTCCTTGGATCAGTCAGTACTTGCACCAAGCCGAAGTGGAAATACATTCTGGAAAAAGAGTATCGTGAAAGGGAACTGAACTACTGTGCCCACGACTACGAGTAAGCCAAGGCTATCCAAACTATTTTGGGGCGTCCCGCATACGCTCTCACACTTCTTGCTAATATTCTCTCAGGATCCCTGAACGTTTCTGTCCCGCGTCCTGCGTTCGAGCTCCCAAAGGTCTCGGGGCCTTCGACCACGATGATAAATATGTTCGGCCTCCTCCACCGCCTGTGTGGCGACCACTTCCGCGCAATGGATTGTGGGACAGCCCGGCATCGAACTCAGAGTCGCAGCCGACGCCTTCGTCGACTGTCAAGAAGGGTATCCTGTGGTCCAAATTTCTCACTGTAAGCCTACCTTCTACTGTATTTTCGAGTTTGTACTGACGATTGAGGAGGGGCCGACCAAGCCGTGAGATGGCTGCTGAGGTACGACGCGCTCAAGCCACGATTATTTGGAGAAGCAGTGAAGCCTGACATTACACAAGCGTGGCGTATATGAAGCTGCTGGCTAGTAAAGGCCCATGCGAAAGGCGGCGTGTGGATCTTGTGCCTTTTGTGGGAATGCGGTGAATGTGGATGGCTGCGACCTTGCTGAGCGTATGGAGAGGTCCAAAGGTTGTTCCAGAAGGAATGAAGCTTCTTCTGTCATTATCAGTTGTCTCAATTTGAATGTGATCATAGCGTCTAGTATGTACCACATTGTCCCACCCAGACAATTGCGTGCCTATAAGAAGAATTCACCCGCAGAACATATTGCTCCATCGCTTCGAATATACAGTTTGACGGCCGCAATCGACATATCATTAATGTCTCCACGGACCTCGAAACCAAAACCAGAGTCTCAAAACAAAGATGAGCGACCTATACATATCACCACCCCCGCCGAGATCGCCACACTAAGAAGCAGAGGCTAGGGCAGTCTTGAGACTGATCGGGGTAAGAAGAGCTAGAAGGAGTGTCACGATTTGGGGTCTCTACTGCTCCTCCTCTTCACCTCCTCGCGGCTACTCACCTTAGCGAGCTATGCCTATCTGGGACTAGCACTGTTTGCTGTCACCAACCTGCATATTCTGTTTGTAGCCTCACACAATACAACCTCAGTTCAATCCTTCAATTCTTCCTGCATGCGCACTGCTTGCACTAACCTCCACAAGGAGATTTTGGTTCTGTTGCGCAAATTATTCATCGATTTCTAGCAGGAATACTTACCCAAGCTTCATTATGTGATTAGATAGACCTTTCACATACTTGTGCCTAGCTCTCACTCCCGTCTTTTCGAAAGGCTCCCCAATGTTCGAATGCGATTCTCCCACCACAACAAATTCCATACAACAGCTGTAGGCTCACACAATGTAATGGGGTTGAATGAAACAATGTCATTAACAATCTTAAGGATACTCGCCATCGCCCATCATTATGACAATGCGATGTAGCTCTACTCAACAATGTTCAAATTTCCTTCACCTTATTGAAAATTCAGTTTATTACACAATGCTTCCGCAGCGGCTGTCTGTACAGTGTAAAATACATTGAGTTGATCTAACACATAATATCAACTATGTACAACAGCGCTCATGGAAAAGGACTTTTTACTTTTTATCACATAAACCTTCTCTACAGACAACAGTCTTCATAATTTCTCGTCATAGTCCATGGGAAGTCCCGAGTAGTAACTTAATACATAACCAAATCACTAAACCACCTAATTGAGCAGTCATAAGATCAGCGGAGCTATGAAGCCTATCACAAAAAATGAAGAGATAGAGCGTCTTCGAGAGCAAGGTTAGGAAGTTTCTGAGCTACCGAAAGACAGCGAGGAAGCTCTTGAAAGGCACCGCGGGTCAAAACGGAAGACTCCGGTAGACACCTCATTCATTGTGAAGGCAGAAGAAGAGCTTAAAGACCGCTTCCGCTGCGTGCAGGTTCCAGTAGGGGGCTACTACGTACGTAACGCAAATCACCAAGATTGGGTCGAGGATCGCAAGGAGAAGGAGAGGGACGAATTTGCGACGAAAAATAGTGACTGGAGGAAGCGCAAACCAGAAGCTGCGGGTGTCTCCGGGTTGCTTGGCACCGCTATCATTCCCCCTTAAGGGTGCCGTGGCGACATTTGCGAGCTTGTCAAGCAGAGGTTTTTACCTGAAGACGAGATGATGGTGCATGATTCAAATGAACATGTGCGAAAGCTATACAGTGATGAGCACGATAAGGCATTCGATCGCCGGGTATCTGAGATAGCCTCAGAATTGCAGCGTCAAGAATCAAACGATACAGATGATGACAAGGGCTCATCCGAGAGGTCATCCGGGCTTTCCCCTGCTCCCTCAGTAAATAGTGAGAAGGGGATATGATAGATACGCAATGAGAATTTCAAATACAAAACCAAAGTGTGGCTATTGAAATGAAACTTGGCTGTGTCAATCTTGCAACGCATCAGGGTGGATTTGCTAAGCGATCTGGAAAGTTGAGAGTCGTTTTGTTGACTGCTTTCACTCTAGCCGCGATATTCAGCTACGGGTCGGCCCCACTTCGGAGTCTTCGTTGTCAGTTGCCAGGCATTCGAACGCAGCACCCTTGTTCTTTATGCGACATCTCTCGAAAAAAATTCCATTTCCCAAGATCATTTCCACATCCGAAATCCCGAACAAAGGGTTCCGACATTCACAACTCGTTTTCCGGCAACAAAAAGAGTGCGTTCATTAATTCAATTTCAACTTACTGCAACTTGTCAGCGCAGTACGCAGCTGAGTCGCGAAATCGAGACCATGCCCCCGAAACGACCTACGCGTGCAGCAACAGAGCCCCAAGAGACGGAGCCCAAAGAACAGCTCCCCTTGCGCAACCCTAGGGAACGAGAGAACTGGCGAGAAGACCCGAACACTCTTGAGGAACTCCAAGACTGGATACAAACCACTAGGAATGCACTTCTCGAATGGCTGAAAGAAGCACGTCTGCGAGCCGATGGAGACGCAGGGTCACTTTCTACCAGAAGAATTCGGGATCATAAAAGAAGATCTGATTAGGAATAGGCGAAATGGGAAATCCAGACCTGTGTCGAGGCCAGCGAGACCATCAGTAGAGCGATAGTGCCGATGAAGATCGAAATGAATAAGCAAGCTGAAAAACGGAAGGATCTGCACAAGGGTTTAATAACGGATCGTACGCATGATGAGCGCCTCTATATTATCAGAATGTTTGGAACAGAAAGGACTTTGACCCGAACAACAAATTCCACGTAACGAAACTTGAACGGCAGTACGAAGAGGCGAAAAAGAAGAAAACCGCAGACGAAGAGGCGCAGAACAGCAATGCAGGAAGACGGACCGCAGGGGTCAAACCACAGGCAAATACCATTGAACAGACTTACATTGCATTGAGAGACCATATGATACAACCCTACACCAAGTTCAAGCTAGGCTATCGAAAGCGAATACCTGAGGTCGTTGGCCCAGAAATTGCGCACCGATACTCTCAGCCCCTGAGAGAGACTACAAACCAAACGCTCCCGCAAGGAAAGCTCCTCTATGAACACCTAGAAGAACGCTTTCCACGCAAACGAAGAAAGGTACTCGACCCGGAAGAAGTTGAAGAGATTGGACCGAAGGATGAGAACGAACGAGTCACCAACGCAAGACTCGACGCGGAGTTTGGCACAGAACCGATTCAATGGCGTCATGATGATGAAGTCTACGAAACTGAGAGGGAGAAAAGGATTGGAAAACGCAAAGTATATCCAATAGACTCCCCTACAATGCAAGAAAGCCATGAGCGTTACCACGGGTCGACCGAAACAAGCTCCCAGTTTCCGACTTCTTTCGATTCGCCTGCTTGGGGCAATCAGGTCGCGACGACCATGAAACGAAAGAAGTACGTTTATGGGAAAGTACCTAACGCCGATTCCATCAGCGACTAAGATGCGAAGTACAAGTAATATAAAAATGGCAACAAGATCAAACTGCGAGAACCAACAAGACACAAGCAGGTGCAGAAAATGCACGAGAGGGGTCAAGAGCCAATAGAGCAGGTCTTCATTCACGACTTCAATCAAGACGGAAGCGTGAAAGGGCGTGACCGCACGACGGGTAAATGGCCCAGTCACTGGGAGCAACGAGAGAAAGACGAATAGGGATTTGAGATGACGCGCGGTCGTCTCACACCGCTGCCTCTACGATACCAGTTCAGTAACGAAGTCGAAGTACACATGATGAGACTAGACGTACCGGTTTCCACTCGTCCTGAGCGCTCCAAGAAAGCGGGGAGGGAGGAGGAACTGTCGGAATGGGAGGATGATGAAGGGTCGAGCGAGGGAGCGTACCCAAGCGACGATCCTGAATCTGACCCTGAGGATATCGTTGATGGCGAAGAGAGCGATGACGAGGGTGATGAGTTTGCGGGGTCGTACAAGTAGTGCTCGGGTACGGCGGAGTGCCCAGTCGCACGACGTGCGCGCGAGATCAAAGAGCGACTGACAAGGAAGCTTGGTGAAAACCCCATTGCAAGCGTGCCAGGAATCACCGGTTTACTGAATCATGGGTTAACGGAGGAGGAGATTGAAATAGAATGGCCACTGCAGGTCAAGATTGTTCGTAAACGGAGACAAGGTTGAGTAGACATTACATGCGTGAGCGCGCAAACATGGAATCAAGCAATTTGAAACCGAGCATCGAAAGCAATGAACAATGAGTGTGACAGTTTACAGTAAACTGATTTTGCAGATAAGAGCTTGAGTGGACCAACCTTTCTTCTGACAGCAGTGTCTCCATATCTTTACCATCGATTGCTACACACAATGACGTCACTACATGACCAGGCCGAACGCTTAAAAAATCAACTGGTCGCAGAGTTTGGTGCGATACCCATGTGGAAGTTACAGAGCACGATCGACAGGCTCAATGAGAATGAGAACGAATGGACGATAACCTTACTCTACTTGGAGATGTTCGAGTGATATATATCATATCTATCGCTCGCCTGAGTAGTCCTGAAGAAATTAGAGAAGTAGGTAGGCGAGTGTTCCCGCGTGACGGACATCGTGGCCAAGGAATGGTACAGGGAGCACAAATCTTACGAAAAGATGAAAGAGATGTAAAAGAAGAAATACGAGGACGAGTAAAGAGATGACAGGCAGATTAGACGCACAATAGCAATGCTGAGGTCGAGCGATGGAGACTGCCGCTTGATATGGACACCCGTGGTACGAGAGTGGCTCATTAACCATCCGACAGACAGCGAACTCAAGAAAAAGTATCAGGAGGAGATTAAGGAGGCTAACATGATCAGTCGAGCGGAGTTCCTACAGTACCGTATCGAAATAACGTCGTGAGAGCCTGATATGTCTATTCAAGTCATCTTACAGTACTTTGATGCTGGATTTGGGGAACAGGATATCATCAACGATTACGAGACGAAAGTTGAGCTAGGAAACTATTATAACCTCGGAGACATGGAGTTCCAGGGTAGCGATTTTCCAATGTAACTGGCTGTGTGAGCAGACACGAGCGTTCTATCTGAAAGTTTCGTTCACGTGGTGCAAGTGAATGATGTCAATTGCGCGCACCCATGAGTACGTCAGAGCCTAACCCTGTTTAGTTAGCCATATTCATTATTGGAGGTGCTTTCATTGTTGACGGAATAACGCACACAAAGACTTTCTGTCCTTCGCGATTGCGGCAATTACGGACAGTACCACCGCGAGAGTTCCACGCACTGAGTCCCGAGACTCTGATTGCGAATCCCAATTTCTCAACCACAAGTGACCCCCAAAATCTGTCACGGTTTGGGGTCTCTACTGCTCCTCCTCTTCACCTCCTCGCGGCTACTCACCTTAGCGAGCTATGCCTATCTAGGACTAGCGCTGTTTGCTGTTACTAACCTACATATTCTGTTTGTAGCCTCACACAATATAACCTCAGTTCAATCCTTTAATTCTTCCTGCATGCGCACTACTTGCACTAACCTCCACAAAATCTCAGTCTGTTTTCAAAAAAACAACCTTCTCAACTCTAGTTAGCCGCCTCTAGTCTTGGTCCATCATGGAAGGTTGTAGCCCCCCGACAACCCAATATTATCCCCACCAAGAGATTCATAACGAATGGAGTCGAAATGAGCGCCTCTTCATCAGACTCTACCATGAGCTTGTATACACGGCTAGTATGATGTCGCCGACACCCTACATTTTCCTGGAAGTCACGCCGGCTTACACCAGGTACTGTGGCTTCTTTGCGGACCACGCTGTTTCCAAAGATGGGGATCCAAATGAAGCAGGCAGTGGTATAGTCAAGGGTATGGATATCTTCCAGGTTAAGCGCGACGAACTCGTCGGTGCCCTGCTGTGGGGTATACAGACCAATAACAATAGCGTCGATCTTGACGGCCCTTACGCGATCAATGGCGCTGCCATTTCGCGACCCGTATTTGAGGAGTATTGGAGGATACGGGAGAGGATGGGTTTCGAAACCTACGTTTACAATCCTGCGATGTGGCCCGAATTGTCTGCTTTCCTCGTGAACAACATCCGCAAACAGCATCCCAAGCTGTTCAGCTCCACAAACCAATCTTCAGAGCGCGCCAAAGACAAGGATGCGACGAATCAAGTCTGTCAACACAACCCCGAAGTAGAGCTCAACGGAGGTGTCACTTCCGCTCCGGGAACTGAACCTAGTAGCCATGAGCCAACTACAGATTTGCATGACCCCATGAAGGAAGGACGAATAAACGCGCTCGGAGCCGACAATAGTCCAACAAAATCGGACCAGATTCGGCCTGTCGACGCTTTTACTGATGACACAGTTGAAAGCATGAACCAAAACGATATTACCCAAGTAACTGGTCCTGTGCAATGTGTAGGGTTGAAGCATGGCGGGCTCCGATGTGGTCGAAAGGATCAAAAGGTATCTGAAGCTGAGCGCGGACCTTGGTTGTGCCACCTTCATGCCCCTGGAAAGAAAAAGGCTGTAAGAGCGGAATTCGCCGCAAACACAGCCGCCACAGCAAATTCCACGGGAGCGCTTAAGCCCACTACGGTTACAAAAAAGGGGAGCAGAGAGGGAACGAAGCGTAGCCGGGAGGATAAGAGCTCCAGCGAAGAGACTCCGGATGCAAAGCGTACCAAGCGCAACCTCGGGTCAGCTTCGGATGATCTCCAATCTGAAAATGATCCCTCCCAGTCGGACCCTATAGTCTTCACAATACAGAAACCACTAGGTGGCGGCGAGTACTTCGAGACAGATCCCAGTAATACAGAATGGAACTTCGTGAACTTCACCACTACACTCAACAACGAGCACATGAAGATTGCTCTTCAATAGCTGAACACGCATTGAATGGCCAATTCTCAGCGATTTCCGTCCCGGGGAAGAGATAATGAGTCTATACGAGGGATGCTGAATCGAAAGTACGTCGTGAAAATGTACAGAGAGCGTGCAAAGCAGCTCAAGGAGCGTAAGGATGCCGGACATGAGATGGATGATGAAGAATTAAGGCCAGAGGATCCTTTCAAGGTTTAGGACTTTGAAACCGCGAGGGCCAAAAAGTAGATGGAAAGAGTTGGAGCGTAGACGAGAGAAATAGAGGTCATGATCTGTGTCGTGGACGGTGTCTAGGGGTTCTTAGCTAAAGTGCAACATGGACGTGAGTATTTGAATAGATCGTCAATCGTTTCCGAAGGCCCATGTTCGGTATTCTGACTAGGAACGATCCGATCCTAGCAAACTTGACAAAAACCTCCCTTGCCGTTATCGTGCCGCGTGCAAAGTGCGATCATCTTTCAAGAACGTGAATATCGCGCCCCTGAATTTCTAATTGCAAAGGGTGTATGTTCGGGTGTCATGCGACGTGAAGTTGGGGTGTGCAAAAGTACCGGAGAGGCGGCCTTGGAATTGAGAACACACCACGATGCGCACCTTCGCGAGTGACGGCTATGACCGAAGGCAGCCAATCTTCTGCGTTCATAGTGCGTGGAAGGGCAACAGATCCGTGAGATATGATAAATCGATGGCAAGGTTCCTGCACTGCTGATAGAGAGCGTAGCGGAAAGAAATCTGGATCTGAAGTTTAACGAGATTACTAGGGGAAGTAGATATAAGTGGGACCTGATTACAAAGATTGCGGAGTGCGCGTCATTGGTTCCGGATTGGTAATCGCCCCGACATACACCGAGCCTCCAGTACATAGTGAGCAACATTGCACAACATCACCACATCCAAATACCATGTCACCTGAACGCGACATGGAGCGAGGACGGGCGACAGATGAGCGCGCGCCCCTGCTCGGGAACGAAGGCGTACGTGAGCGCACGCGCACGCCATCTGCACGTGGCGACGCAACCGAAGAACCGGAGAAAGAAGTATTAAAAACATGGTATTACGTCTGGCGAGGCACTCTCGCCTTGTTAGCAATCCTTCTCATCGCCGTGTTCATCAAAGGCTGGATAGACGCAGACGACGTCGACGTATGTACCCACCTTCCCACCCAACCCATCGCAACCCCACAACTCACCCCAGACCCATAGTTCGATCTCAAAGGCGCACTGAAACGCGCCTTAGGTGGCGGTCTAAGCGGTGCGGCCGCCATGATCCTGCAAGTTCTGCTTTTAATGCCCATCCGTACAATCATGAACTACCAATACCGACACGGGACGTCAACAACGACAGCGACGAAGACTCTGTACCACGACGGCGGCATCGGGCGCTACTACCAAGGCATGGGCGCGGCCCTTTTCCAGGGCCCAATCGCGCGGTTTGGGGATACAGCTGCGAACGCTGGTATCCTGGCTCTGCTGCAATCCAACGGTTTCTTAAAACAATTGCCATCACCTATCCAGACTATTTTCGCGTCAGCGTGCGCCGCGGCGTTCAGGATGTTGCTCACGCCCATTGATACGCTCAAAACCACTCTGCAGGCCCAAGGTTCTTCGGGCTGGGGTCTCCTCCGCCAGCGCATCAAGACAGATGGTATCGGGAGTCTCTGGTGGGGCGCTTTTGCCACCGCCGCCGCCACTTTCGTAGGCCACTACCCTTGGTTCGCTGTCTACAACTTCCTCTCTGAGACCATCACGGAGCCGCCGAAGAGTCAGATTGGCTGGTGGTTGCTGCGCGCGGCGATCATTGGTTTCTGTGCCTCTGTTGCTTCGGATACGATTTCTAACTCTTTGAGGGTGGTGAAGACGTATCGACAGGTTCATGCTACGCGCATCTCTTATACTGAGGCGGCGAAGAGGGTGATTAGGCAGGATGGTAGGTTGGGGCTGTTTGGGAGGGGGCTTAAGACGAGGATTATTGCGAATGGTTTGCAGGGAATCTTGTTTTCGATTCTTTGGAAGCTGTTTTTGAAGATTTGGGAGGACAATACGGGGTAGACTTCCTGTTGTATGGGAAGGTGGGAATGGACGTGGGGGGAGAAGGTACGGAGCTGGATGGCAATGTGGGCGTTAGGACCTAGTTTTGGATGGTGTAGATATCGGATTTGTCATAGGCAATGAAAATCTACATGGAGTAATCGCTGAATCCAGCTGCCTGTTGCTCACATCCTTCGGAGGATGGAGCAGAGCGGCCTTCTCGTGCGAACTGAAGACCACGATAGAGACCAAGACTTCCAGTACTCCCTGTCCAACTGTATCATGAGCCTTCCTCATCTGCCCACGCCCATCGCATACCCCCAGCTAAATCATCCACCATGCCCACATATTCGTCATCGCTCTCCACCAGCGCGGTAGCATTCTCCAGCACGACCTCAGTCTTGTCTCGAAAGCCCAAACTCTCAGCCAAAACTCTCAGCCAATGTGCCATCCTCGCCCTCTACACCACCAACTCCATCACTCCCATCGTCCTCAACCAACGCCCTAGCCTTCTCCAGCACAAGCCTTCTTTTCTCGCCAAACCCCTCCGACCTGACTGGTATCTTACCTTTCCCTTTCGCCAGCCCCCGCCTCTTGCGTTTCTTCCTCGGTGGCATGGTAGTCTTTGTCTGGTCCTCTGCGTCCGCATCATCCCTCTCAACCTCCTCATCGACAGCGGGAGCAGGGGCGGGTCGCTTGCGTTTCTTGCCCGTTGTGGGAGATTTCGTGAGTTTGGTGCTGGTACGCTGTTCGCCGTTTTGATTCGACAAGTCCTGCATCTGTGTCTGGATATCCTTCTCTTCGTCCTTCCTCTCCCCATACCCATCTCCATCCCCGTCCCTGATGCAATCCTCCCCATCCTCCATATCAGCACCTCCAGCACCGCTAGAACTTCCTCCCCTAGCCCTCTCAGCCCACTGCAAAATCTCAAAAACGCCCCGATTCTTCGAAACGCTTGCCTTAAAAAACACACTCCGAACCGCATCTTTACTCCTCCCACTCCCATTCACGTTTCCACTTACCGCATTAATCCTGTCCGCCCAATCCGCAAACACGCTATCTTTCATCGCGCCCTTGACTCCCGTCCTCTTTCCCAGCGCCTTGAGTCCGAACTCTTGTACAAAATCTTGGACGCATACGAGTAGTTCTGCTTTCTCGGCTTCAGTCCAGACGTCCCTTGTTAGAGTCTTCTTCCAGCTTGGATCGTTGCGCGAGTGGATTTGCTGGATCCATTTCGCATATTTGGTTGCCCAGGTGTGTGAGTCTGGGTCAAGAGAGGTGTTTAGGTAGGCTTTTATGGAGGCGTTGTTGGTTTTGGAAAAGGCGTGGAGGATGAGGGTGGGTGTGAAGGTTTGGGTTGCGCCGGTGGGGAGGGTACGGATGTATATGATGTTGGTGTTGGTGGTAGTGGTAGTGGTGTCAAGGAACCAAGCCGTGGTACCCACCTTCTTCCCTAGCATCTTCCTCTCCAAAACAGGTGGCCAAAGATACAAATCCTCCTTCTCCAACTTAGCCCCCGAAGCAGGCGCACAGCGCACCTTGGGTATCTCATCAATTTGGACAAAATCGCCGCTGCCGTCTGGTTCGACAATGCGCAGCGTGGCGGTGACTTTTGTAGACGAGGTGGGGTGCGGTGTCAATGTCTCTTCTTGCTTGAGACGCTGCTGTTTGATGAAGACGGATGATGAAGGTCGGGTGTGGGGTATGTCTTCGTCTTCGCTCGCGAAGCCTAGTTCACCGGCGAAGTCGTCCAGCTCAGCGGAGGAAGGAGGCTCGGAGAGCTCGCTCTCGTCGTCGCTGTCACACGAAGAGGATGATTTCCAGATTGAAAGGGCTGCGTCGAAAAGCCGCTGGCCCATGATGCTGGCCATGTCGGCGTCAACGCCTGTTTCCTGGACGCCGCCGACAGCCAAACACGCTTCTGTATCTTTCTCACGACATTTTGGTGTGGGACGCTCGCTATCGGTGAGCGTCATGTCGTCGTCGCGCTTGGTTGTAGATATTGTTGTGGGTGATGCGGATTGAAGCCCGGCGACGGTGTGTCCAGTACAAACTGCAGTGCTGTAAACAACAAATTTTTTGCCGCTAAAGGGACAAACCGATATCGCAAGCGAGATTAAAGCTAGGCAGCAAGAGGATTTGCGTCATTGTAAACTTCAAGTGAAAGGTGAGGTGAATCCTGGTTGTGTTTGCCGTGAGACTGTTTGACGGGAGTCGGGATGGACAGATGTCTTACGAAAAGTTGGGATGAAGAATGTGACTAAGACGACATGGTCGGAAGAGATGAATATGAGGAGAAGAATAGAAGAGGGCCATACTAAAAGCATCACATTGTGTTGATCTCAGCGACAAACCATATCGCTTATTGCAACAACAACAACAACAACAGTAGTTGCCTCATGCAACCTGACACCCACGCCGACAACGCCACGCTGTTAGGAGCAGAGACCCGCTTTGGTGAAGTACTGAATTAGATGTACGTAGTCCAACTTTTAGACAGACTCCTGTCTCCTCATGCGAATTACTTGTACTAGAAGCCAAAAGCATCCAGAAGACTGTTCGCGTCCGGCTCATCGAACTGAGTAGGCGGAGGTTTCTTCTTTGGCTCCTCTTTTGGCTTCTCTTCTTCCTCAGCCTCTTCCTTTTTCTCCTCCTCTTCACCACTGCCCGCCTCTTCTCCTTCTTTATCTTCCTCCAGCGCGCCCTTACTCTCTGCAAGATCATTATGGTTGTGCTCCCGGATTGGTAGATCGGCGACGACAAGCGAACTGCGTCTTCGTAGAAGCTTCCTGGGATCGAAGTCGAAGTCGGTGGCGCTAGCGTTCCGCCCATGGCTGTCATAGCTCTCTCGTGGCATAGTCGGGTTGAGTGAAGGGCGCTCAAGGGAGGTCTTGGTAGGTGGAGGCGGCAGTAAGAACTCCCATGTCTTGACCAAGTCGAGCGCAAGAACATCGCAGCCCATTCGATCATACAACCCCGCAGTATGGAGAACGAAATCCCATTCTTCACGCATACCAATCATGGTGGCGCCGCGGAGTGTCTGCAGGCTTTTCTCGCGGAGCTGCTTGTACAAAACTACTAGCGCAGGGTCATCCGTCAGGTAAGACTTGGCTAGAGGATTGGGTATTGCAGGGACATCGAGAAGGTCAGAGAGCGGCGTGACGAGCGCGCGCACGGCCATATCCTTGCGGTTCAGTAGCCAGTAAGCCCAGATCGCGAGCCATCTGTTGCCCTCCCTTGCGGCTTGTGGTAAGATCTTGTTCTTCAGGAAGTCCAATAGTACAGGAGACTCGTCGCCGCCGTAGACTCGGGCGATGGCAATGGCGAGCTGCGTGTCGCCAAGTTGATTGTGCAGTACGTTGACAGCATCGTGAAGGTGGTCTGCGAGCAAAAAGAAGGAAGCGGCATATTCGAATCTTCGCCTACCCATCAACGCATATGCATTCTTCAGTGCCGCAGTCTTCCAGCGCTCTTCGTTGAAGTTGTTTGTCAACAACCGGTGTGTGGCGACTTGCTCTCTCGACCACGTTGCCATGCGCCATAGGCCAACAAGAACAGGTTTCTTCCTCAGAGCTATGTAGTAAAGAGCGCAATCGACGGGATTCTTCTCTTCGGTTTTGGTGTACTCATTGCGGGCGATGACTTCGAATTGAGCGCGCTAGAATGGCATAAGTAAAGCGGACATTGAAGAGCGAAATGACACCTACCAATGCGTTGGTGTCCGACATCCACATGAAGACACCGCATTGTTTTGCATGCTGCCACATCATCTTGCCGCTGAAGTGTCTGCTAACAAGGTCGACAAGAATGTCTTGGCTGCCCGAATGGAATGCCCAGATGATCTCACGCCACGAGATGGGCCCTTTGTGTACTTCGCTGAGCACATGCTGCCGGAAAAACAGTAAGAATCGGCCGGCATTTTCGTCAATTGAACGACGATGTTTCTCGACCATGCCAATACACTCGATGATGTCTGCTAAACGGAACTGCTCTCGACTTGATAGCAGAGGGATCTGTTTCTTGGTCAAAAGCTCTTTGAGGTTCGAGGCGACTTTTTCTGTCACAGCTTCCGGCTCAATGTCGTCTGAGTAGTCAGCATATGACGAGGTGATCTCTTTTCGGGACGAAGTCATTTGCGCCTGAAAATGTCAGTCAGGTTCTCGACAATTCTCTGGGAAGTACACACCTCGTCTTCAGAGAAGTCTTCAGGCGAAAAGCCAAGAGTGCTATCCAGGTCTTCTCCCTCGATCCAGAACTTGAGTTTTGCATAGAGGCGGATTAGGATGCGCTGTACCAACAAAAGCTTACCGGCCAAGACACATTGAGAAAGTAGTTGAGGATGATAAGCCGGCAGCGGGCCATTGAGACGGCTAACGGCATCGAAGATATCGATAGATGCGGTCTTGCGCGAAATCGTCCGCAGGCTGGGGAAGAGACTTTCAGAAATCTGGACATGCTCGTCTTGTATGAAAAGCTGATTACCTGCGCCTATAACCAGGTTGCCGCTACCAAGCCACACCGAATCTCCGATTGGATGAGGCGTGATGTCTCGGATACGGACGTCGCGGATCTTCACCCACGAGGGCCCGGCATTTAGATAGTCGTAGCGTAATTGTGCGTAAATGACAACCCGATGTGGGAAGCCAACAGCGAGGATCGATTGGTTGTCTGGAGTGGATGACCAGTCGAGATCCGAGATAATGCCGTTGCCTTCAAACTTTTCCTGATGCTCAAGTTGTGCGCTCCGAGTGTTCCAGATGGTAAGCGTGGTCTGCTCGGCATCCACCAATGCAGCCTTTCGTATCGAGGTGCCGCTAGCAAGTGACGGACTCATGACTCCGGTGTCTACCTCTGAAGTTGATAGCCATTCCAGATTCCGCTCTTCCAGGTCCACGCGGGCAGTCCATGACTTGATTACACCCGAATTCGTGTATGAGACAGCGATATCTCGTGCAAACGTATCCAAGAAGCCCGATATGACTGGCGCTGATCCGGCCGGGTCCACTGGGAGTACAAATGCAAGGTCGTCACCCGATCCAAGATCGAATGTAGAAAAATACTCTAGCAAGCTCTCCTGATGGCCATTCGTGTAGCCGTTCGTGTGCGCCCTCGCCGAGAGCTTGCGTCCAGTCACCGGGTCTCTGTCCAGGGTTGGAAATGTGACCTCCCAACAGATGCCCTTCATCTCAGAGCTCACCGTTGCGATGTGAACATGTTTGCCCCCAGGTTCAATCTCAGGAATAACCAGAAGGCACAGAGGCTTCCCTTGTAGCTCATATGAACAGCGCATGACTTGGACTCCTTCATGGCCTCTTGTGTCCCACAGCGAAATCTCCTTGTGATGAAGGAAAACCACGAAGTTGCCCTCTTGTAGGAGCGCCGTACGGTGGATATGCTCGGTGACCTTTACGCTACTGTGTCGATGTAAGGTCATGCCATTGTCGCTTTGTTGCTGTATCCAGACTATGCATTCGTCGGTCGTAGTCCGCGACACAAGCGCCTTGCCACTCGCAGTACGATTGACCTTCTTGATAGCGTGCGAGTGTCCTGTCCACATGGCCTTGCGCTGTATGCGCAGTGGTTGTGATGACGGGTCGAACAGGTAGTCGATGCGCGACTCTAGCCACTCTATCCGCCCGTCAAAATGGTGCGACAGTATTGTGAGTTCGGACTCGGGCTTATCGCCAATGAAGGCATAGAACTGCGCATTGTCCTCGGCCGGTTTTGGCTCCTTGGCGAAGTGTATCTGCAGACTATCGACGTGCGCAATGTTGAAGACGTCGGTGATCTTTTTGATCTTTGCTCCCACGTTTTCGAATCCCCAAGCCGACATGTTGCCCCTGTCATCGAGCACGACGCAGATTTCTGGGTTGCGATTCGCGACTTCGATCAGGTGATGAAGCGCAATGCCGTGGTCCTTCTCTTCGGGTGAAGCCCGCTGCATCGCTCTTTCCGCAGCGTGCGTAAAGTGCTTTCCGTCAATGAAGAAGGCATATCGCTTTTTCGATTGCTGGTCCAGCGGTACGTGGCGCTCCATGATAGACTCGATAAGGTCCACCTCTGCCCACATGTGCATGCCATCCACCCCATGATGCTCTCCAGGCACCCAAACGCGCACCTTGTTGTCCGCGCATATTGTGTAGAGCACGTTGTCCGCCGACTGCTCCTTGTGATATGGATGTCGCCAGTGCAGACCGGTGATGGCATTCGGGTGTGGGAGGTAGAAGTAGTCGAAGCTCTGGTCAGCTGATCCGAACGAGGTGCGCCGCCATATCTTGAGCAGCCGGTCGTACCTGCCGGTTGAGGCTATCAACTCGGCATCGGGCGAGAAGTGGGCGAACTTGACGGGGTTCGCTAGCCGCTTGGTCCATATCCGCTCGATGTCGCTGTGCGTGTTGAAGAGCGTCAGGGAAGCGCTGCCAGCGAGCAGCTCGTCGGGCATACCCCATGAGAGGGTTGTTATCAAGTCGTCGTCGTCGAGCAGTGACATGCTACCCTGTAGCGACCACTGCAAACATCAGCAGCTATTCCGTGCTCCTCGCGTACCGTGCCCACCTTGATAGCACCCTCATCTTGCCCATACGGTCGATATATGTATATTTGTCGCGTCGAGCATACAGCGAGCTTGCCGGTGCCCTCATCGATGGCGACTGCCTCGAGTTTGAACTCCTCGTCGATGTACAGCGTCTGCAGGACATGGTTCGGTCGGTCGAGGACAATGAGTGCGTTTCCCGAGATGTAAGCCTATTCATAGATCCGGTCAGTGGCATCACATGCGACATGGCAATGCGTCGTCGTACGATAATCTGGAGGCCCTCCCACAAGCCATGGGCCACGGCTTGCAGTCTAGCCTGCGGGCGCCCCGGTAGAATGCCGCGCATGGAAGTTTGGAGAGCGTTGCTACCGTCGCTGCAACATTCTTGGGCGACTGTCTATTGTGGAGTAGGTCTATGATGCCTTGGACACGTTCGCGCTGTCTCGACAAGCTTTCGGTGTTTTGCGGTGCGACGTGCGACACCTGGGGTTCCTGGGATGATTAAAGCTCACGCGCACGATCCACGTAGAATGTCGTCACCGTGCATCCTTTCGAGACTTTACACATGTATAATTGGTACATATCTATTCAAGTTGGGCATAGTACGCGAATTAATGTGTTTGATGCGCCTCGAACATCAATGTGGCATTATCATCTAGTCAAGAGCAGCAGTGTTCATGTGCGCGGGTTACTGCAAGCCTTCCGTAGCCCAGCTCGGAATCGGAACGCTAGCGCGTTTTGCCGGCATTCCGGGAAGAACTTGTACCGGCTTCGCAGCATCACACGACGCGCGACGCGCTTGCTTGAACGTGAGTTAGCGGTATCTAGTTCCTCTCTACCATGCCCTCATACTAAGCCATCGTCCTCTCTACCTTGCCCTCTACGTCTCCCTGCTCTCCCTTGCCCTTCCATTCGACCGTCACCGTAATACCCCGGTCGTCGCCCTTCTCCTTTGCATATGTCAAGGTACCCTCCAAGACACTACCCTTCTTGTACACCTGCTTATCCGCGACCTCCTTATCCAATAGAAGTACAGCTTGATGCCAATGGGTTGGTGTGTTGCGAGGTCCGGTGGAAAAGCCGAGCCCAGGAATGCCATTCTTGCCCCAATCAACATTGTCGAGCGTCTTCACGTCTTGCGTGCTACCCGGGTGGATGAAGACGGTGTCGAACCATATCGCAATAGCTTCGAGTGAAGTGATGTCGCGGTCAAGTATCATGCGGAGCGGGATCTTGAAGCTCAGGTCCTGCACCGAAACTGTCTTCATCTCTAGCAGATGGCTGTTCGCACTTCCGCATAGCGCCTTCTCGGGAACATCGAAGACGCCGATCTCATGAGTGTTGAGGAGACCACCTGGTATCATGGGTGAAAAGTCGAATCCGTAAATGTCTTTCCAGAACTTTTCACTGGTGCTGTCTGCTATCCAGTCGGCATCACTGATTGGTGCGAGACGAATGTTGCAGTGAGACGGCACCATGATGCCATCAGGCTTGAGGTACATGTCGCGAGCGCGCAATACAGAGTCGAGCATGCCTTCGAAAAGCAGTCCGTAGCCCATCCATTCCGAGATGATGATGTCGACCTTCTCCTTGCCGATCAGACGCTGTGTGTTGAAGTCCTCAGCTCGCCCTTGGATCAGCTCGATGCGATCCTGGTACCCGTTCTTTGCGATGATCTCCTTCGCACGGACGGCGATACCCGAATTGTCCACGGCAAACACCTTCTTTGCACCCGCTCGCGCGCAGAATAGCGACAAAATACCAGTACCGCAACCAACGTCCAGCACCGTCTTCCCCGCAAACACTTCGGCGTTTTTGTCGATGAAGTCGCGGTACCCTTCTGTTCGCACACGGTCTTCAATCATCTCTCGATGAATGCTGTTGCCCTTGTACGACTCAAAGTAGTCCTGATCCCGGTCATTGGTAAGCTTGATCTTGGAGAAGTCTTCGGGCATGTCCTTGTGCAGCTTGGCCTCATACTCGTCGTAGTCGAGAGCCTTGATGTCATCATTCGGCATGAGTTCGCCGAGCTCGAACAGTAGAGCATCGTCTTCCAGCACTGGTTGAAGGTATTTATCGCTCGACAGATTATCTAATGTGACTTTGATAGACTTGGGGTCTGTGCCTTTCTGCGCCTCTGATCGCAAGTAGTTGATCAACTTGATGATGGTGATCTCGTCAGCATCTGTTCACAGAATTAGTGTTCATCCCAAATAGGTTAGGCGCGAATGATTCATCGCATGCTCGCGAGCGTACCTGATCCGAGGCCTTTGATGATAGCAGTGAGGTCAAAGCTGTGCTCAGCCTTGTTATGCGCTACCATGTCTGACACACGACTCCATTGTCGATCCGAAAATAGATCTTTGAAGGTGGTCGTGTCCGGCTCGCTGGCGTCTTCGACAATGCTGCCGACCGAGCTGGCGGTGTCAGAATCAGTGTCGGACATTTTTGTTGATGTCGCCGTTACGAAATGTCTCGTGGGGTATCTGGAAATCGAAGAAAAAAAGTCAAATTGGCTGTGTTGTAGCGTCAAGTTGACTATGGTGGGGGAAGGCTCTGCGGTTAGTGCCTGCGTTTGTGGGCGAGACTGCGGGGTAGGTTCGTTGCGCCTGCCGTATTTCCAGTAGTTCTTCACTCACCATCTCTCCTTTCACCCCAGATCTCCTACACGCATCTCATCACCATCTCATCTTGATCATCTATCGTCAGCTACATGCACATCATCATATCAATGCTCTGATTCTGTAGGTAGTATCTACCTGTGGTCCGTCCTGCAAACATGTCCCTCAAGAGTTGTTCCCTCAAAGCCCGGTTACATACACAATTGGTACGGACGCGGGGCTGCAACGTCGATCATCCTACTCTTCCATGTCGATAAGATGATCTGAAAGATCATCATCTGAGTCGGCGCTCGGGAAGGCGTGATCCGGAACGAAGTTGGTAACTTGAGTCATTTGGGGCTTTTTCGGGGGAGGATGATCACGTGTCTTCGTGTTTCTGCTTTTCGGAGCTGCTTGCGCTGCCATCAGTCCTCAATTCCGCCCCATTCTCTGTCATTCCGTCTTCAAAGAGACAATCGTTTTTTTCCTCGTTCTCGGAATCGTTCATACTGCGCTTTCGCTTCTTTGCTGTTGGCGACCCTGACGACTGGTCGCTAACACTGGCACCATCGGAACTGTCGTGTCTCGCTCCAATACCTCCACCTGTATCGGTATCAGTCGTCTTAGACTCATCCATGCGACTTAACTTTCCAGCGATTTTGCTCTTCCGCGTGTTGGCTCGGGGCAGAGTTGGCAACAATCAATCAAATCAATCAAGTTTGCTTGAGACAGACCACTCTGGTGTCCGTGCACACTTGGCACAGATCAGAAGGTGGTCTGTCTCAAGCAAACTTGATTGATTTGATTGATTGTTGCCAACTCTGGCTCGGGGACCAGAGGGGAACTCTTCTGGTGGGATGAACTGCTTTGGAAACTGCTCATCATCAGGAACGACGCCTCCCTGTTCCATGTACTCCACCAAACCCTGTACATTATTGCGAAGGTATGCCAGACTCGCGTTCTTTTTCTTGTGCGCAGAGTTAATATGGCCACGAAGGCCCTCCAAGCTTCTGATGTTGTCGCCGGCCGCGTTGATAGCATCGAGAACTCGCTGAAAAGTAGCATTGTTCATGCTACTGAAAGCATCGAATCCGTTGATGTGCAGGTATTCGTTGAAGCCGTCATACATCGCACAGATCTCACTCGCAGTCTAGTGGTCGCGTTGCTTGTCTTGGACATACGTGCTGTCGGAGCGACGCTTTATTTGGTCGACCCACTTGTTGTACGCATACACCCACTTCTTGTCGTTCGGGTCTAAATTTTCCATCTTCTTCTCGGCAAGATGTATGTGTTGGTACTTGTGCGTGCGGGCGTTGAAGCGGCGATAAACGAATCTCGGTACCCAGACTTCGGTTTGACCGTCCTTTGTTCGTTCCCATCGCCAGGTAGAGACTTTGATTCATCGTGGATGACCATTGCCTTTCTTTGTGCGAAACCTCTATGAAACTTTGTAGGCGAGGAGCTCAGAGTCGAAAATTGTGTCGTTTTCTTCGTTTTTGTCTTCCTAGGTGGAGTCGCGCTGCTCAGAGAACAGATCTCGCTGTGTGTACCAGTCGCTACTACCCGGAGGCTTGAGCTGGACGACGGCGACGATCTTGGTTGCGTCGGTGTCGTGCGGAAAGAACGTCTCTTCCGACCTCGATGGCTTGTTGACCAGTTCGCGACAAGCATGCGGAGCTGGGTCGTCGGATAACTCGCTGTCGCTGTCCCATTCGCTGTCGGTATCCAACGCGGCTCGAAGCAAAGTATCTCCATTAATAACCTTGCCTTCTTTAGTCACTGTCGCTTGAACCTCTGGACATCCATTGACTCGTTTGCTGACCTTGTCTTCGCCCTGAGGTGTGGGCCTCTCGCGCCCGCTGCGAGCATCTCCGTCCGAGTTGTAGACGATCATTAGATCGCGCTCGCCACCTGCGCCTGTGGAGGAAGCGGGCTTCGTGCGCGTCTTACACACGCTTTTCAAGCGAAGAATTAGTCAATATGTTCAGACAGGTCTTTAGACTTCAATGGCTGATGACGAGAGTCACCTGGCGATTGCAAACAAGCAAGTGAAATGTTTGCGCGAGGCCGATGACTTACAAAAGAAGGGTCTTTGAGTGGGTTTTGAGGCTCCTTCGACGATTTCCCCAGTTGAGTACTAGACCTTTTGCTCAGCTTGAAGCTTGTGGTGGTGTGCGTGCTTGAGAGTGCTTGGCCCGGAGGTGGGGAGCGGGTAGGGTGGGCAACCAAGGAGAATTCACATGCTTCCGCATATGCCTCGCGATCATGCGCCAGATCCGTTCCGCACCAATTTGGAGACGCTTTCACTGTGGACCAATTGAGCCTTGGGCAGGAGCAGAGGAGAGGTGGCTGCAAGTCACAACCCTGCGCAAAAGATGTCCGGCACACACCTTAATTTGCATCCTTCGCAGACTGGCTACCAGTCAGTCTATTCAGTTCGGACTGACTGAACTGATTGAATCTTGGCAGTCAGCTCAGTCCAGTTCAGTGGCCTTCAAACATCAGTTCAGTCAGTCCGGAGGCCTCCGGACTGACTGAACTGACTGATAGCAACTTTGATCCTTCGGTCATGCCTACAACAAAGCAATCTCTCCAGTTTGCATGACCGTTGCAAAGAAATGAGTTTCTGTTTGTGAGGTGGAAAATGAATTCATCTACAGGAAAACATTCATAGCCAAAGATGTGACTGTATCTCAGATCATACGACGGATGAAGCTGACTTGTTTTGCTCTAAGATCTCGCAGTATCCACCATGTAACCCCCCCCCC
>QXCR01000310.1:0-19178 GCA_004380135.1 Stemphylium vesicarium | reverse complement strand
GGTCGACATGTCTTCGGTGGTGTTGTAAGAGGGTTTCGTATTTCTTGCGAAGGAGGTAACGTGCTTGAGTGAATGCGTTATTCTTGAAAGCATATACTCGTTGTTGTTACAACTGCTAGGATGGCGTCGAGGAGTGCGGTATGTGGTGTACTGCGAGAGGAGGTGTGTAGAGGATGTGTGCGATGACACGACAACGTCTGAGTCGGGTAGTTCGTGGATTGAACCTCGTGGACGCCATGTTTGGGATGCTGGTAGTTCGGGGAGAGAAGGAATGACTGGGTGAGTGGGGAGGGTCTGCGCTGAGGGTTCCTCGTTGTAGCTTAAGGCTTGATTTGTCGGCTCGTCATTTACCCTCATTTTCCTGGACTTTTTTCCCGTGGTTCTTGGTTTCTTCGTGGCGACTGGTATCACGGTGGCTGGTGTGGTCGACTCGTCTGCGGACTTTGGCTTGAGATTAATATGAACGTCTCCTTGACTCTTGATCTTGATCCTGGAAGTTTTGTCCTTCCTGTTTTCTGGCAGCTTAGTGTACTTGTCGCATGCTTTGGCGGCCACGGTCTCGCCATAGTCCTTGTTTAGTACCCTCGCTTGACGAACACTCGTATTGCCCTTCACTTCCAGCAAACCGGCAGGTTCGGAAGATTTGAGCTTCTCTAGTTTGAACAGTCGAATACCCCTCGCTTTCCTCTGCGGCGAACGGTGGTCTTGCGCTGGCTTTGATCTGGGGATACCTGCTGACTGGTAATTCGGCGGGGATTGGATGATGATTGTAGAATGCTATGTGCGAGTTGGTTGGTAGATTTGGTTAGAAATATGGCTGTCGGCATCGTTTCCGGCATGCTCATCTCGGGACTGGACATCTATTTCTCTTGACACTCTATCCTCGCCTCCCTCTTCTGTGTCTGGCTCGTTGGATGTTGCGTCATCATCGCTGGAGGTCTCGGTGTCTTCTGAAACATTGTCTGTTGAACTTTCGCTGTTTACGCTCTCAACATCGCCACTTTCCGCTTCTTCGTCTATTGTACTTTTTTCCATTGAGTTGTCGCCTTCTTTATCATCGTCTTCCTCGATTCCGTGATCGTCACCTTCCATGCCTCCTAGCTCGGTATCTTCCTCGTCCTTGCTCGATAGACTGAATGAGCTGGTTGACTCTCCGCTTGGTACGCCTTAGTTCAGGCTTTCGTTTGAGTTCTCCCTAGTTCTGGAGCCATCTGAGTCGTCTCTAGGTTCTTCTTCTCCGTCTGTCTCCGGCTTCTAATCTTCTCCAGTGTCTACTTCTGACTGTGAAAGCGTCGCGTCTTCCGCTTCATGTTCATCGCTCGAGTAGAAGTAGAGCTCAATATCATCGTTCTCCTCGCCGCTTATAGCGTTGCTGTCGTGTCCAAGGCTGTTGCCCGCGTCGTTATAAATGTTGAAATCTTCAAACTAGGAAGCGTCGAGGAGTTTATATGCCATAGCTTAGTTGGATTTTGGGATTCCTGTGAGCGAACTTGAGGGCTAGTGGCTGCTTGAGAAATGTGACAAGCGCCTGGTGGACAAGAAGGACTCGTCTTCCATTTTTTTTTCACGATCGTGATGTGGCAAAGCATGCGCTATATGCTTCTGTCCGCCATCAAGATAGCGGTAGTTATAAAACACCACGCCGTTGTGAGATATAAGGGACTCCGTTACTCAGAATTGTTGCTGAATCTTGTCGCGGCAGATAAGGCGTTGGAAAACTGCAGTTTTCGGAAGCTGCATGTTCCTGTTTCTCAATCTTATCTGCACCACTGAGAAAGTATTGCTAATACGACAACCGTTACGGTTCGAATGTGCGCAATGCAGAGCGTGAAGGTGATGAAGAAGATAGCTCCACAAAGTCATTGTTTGCTGTGCTGCTGTTAAGAGGGAAGGTACGGCCTGCACCTACCCGAAAGTCCAGACCATGCCTAACTAACGCAGAGTCCCGGGGTTACGCAAAGAAGACAGGCGCCACGCTCATCACCCTGTGCGATCGAAAGCTTCGAAAGCAGACATCTCGACCGGATGCTCTCCTATCCGCCACTCCAGCACTACTTCCCCATCATTTCCTTCCGGCGCAAAGCCATCAGCCTTGAGCACTCCTCTCAACTCATCGAGAACGTCGCACATTCTAACACCTCTTTCACGCTCAATCCTCACACAACACTGCTGCCAATCCCTGCTCCCGCTTCTCCATTGCACATTCTTGTACCCTTGATCCCATACCGCACCCGAAACACAATAGATTTCCACGCTCTTTGTTAGAGGTTTTGTCAAGTACTTTGCGTCCTCGATTTCTACCTGCTTTCCAACCTCATCCTTAAACATTGCCTCAAAGTCTCTTCTGCTGAGTTCCGTTCTCAAGCAGATTCCCATTTCGCCTTTGGCTATCTCGTCTATTCCATCGACTATATCGCTTGCATGCTTCATCAGAAACGGGTGCAGATGCGGCGTCAAAGCGTTGAGCAGATTTCCGTGGGCGCCATCGTGCCAGAAATAAAACTCGTCTGAGATATTGATCAACACTGCTGGATTGAACCAATCAGCCGTGCGATGCTGTATATCTTGAGCGAGGGAGCGTATAGGTTTCGGAAGGGGCCGGTGAGCTGCAGATTCCTCGACTCTCGATGGTGGTATTGATGGAAAGGGATGGTCAGATAGAGGGCGGAGTCGAGGAGGAAGGTTGCTCTTCAAGGTGTAATTCCAGCAGGGAGACACGGCATGGCAGCTTCTGAGATCCTCATACGAGAGGAAAGAAATGATATGAATGAGAAGTTCTGGGAGGAGGAAAACGCGATGCATGATGCCAAAGCAGAAAGCACTGTATACCGCGAGCTGAGATTGTATCAGTTTGACTACATGATGACCAGCGACCAAAGCATACTATATAAACAATCAGCCACCAACAAGAGCCGAAAGCCAAAGGAAGGAACCTGGAAGCCGCGGACCAATAAACGTGCCAAGTACCGTTCATTCCGCTCCCCAGCAGCCTCGTCTGACTGTTGTCGGCTGACATCAGCAACATATTGCGTGATGATTGGAAGGTACGCTATACCACATGCAGGCATGTATTTTCGCGGCGTATCACTAATCCGCCCCCAATCTCCAAAAACAGCGCTAGCGCCACGGGCCATAGTGTATGGTAACCAATGTCACGTCTAAGCCAACGCACCCATCAACCCTACAATACCCCCCGCACCGATAGCGATAGCTCTTACCATGTTCAACTTTCCGAACTTAGCTAGCAGTTCGTCGACTTCCTTGTCTTCTTCTTTACTGCTTTCTTTCTTCGTTTTCTCTTGCGGCACGCTCAGGTCTTTCCATTGACTTACGTCGTCCTTGCTGTCTACCGATTCATCTGCGCTTCTAGCATTTGATCCAATTTTGTCCCTGTATGAATCAGACGCCGCGCTTCGGCTTCCTCCCAGCTTTTCATTCTTGCGGATAAGCGTGAAGTTTGTTGGTATCATGAAGCGGGTGATGGGCGCGATGCCGAAAGACAGTGCTGCGGCGGTGAGGTAGTAGCCCGGCTTGCCTATCATGGCGTGCTGTACTAGAGATGACATGGAGTTGATTGATGGCGATGGGAGCGATTCGTATGCGAGATAGATGAAACCGGATGAGGACAGGATGGCGGCTGTGGGGAAGATGTGCGAGCCTCGCGAAAAGAGCCAACGTATCATTGGCAGAGAGCGCGATGCTGGTTGCGATCTCATCATGGGAATGTCAAAGAGGGACAACGCTGCTATGCCACCTGAAGCGATAAACGCAGTGGATATGCTGAAGATTTGGATGGTTTGTGTTGCCATGTTTGGATTCTGGTGGACTGACGCAATTCTAGATTCAAGAGGTATGAAAAGGTGATGACAATTTAAATTCAATTCAGATGTGTTGATATATCATTGCTGTTGGGATGATGCGCAGGTACGTATCGCTTCCCACGGATTCCGATGGTGTTGGAGGATGATGTCATGGTTGTTTAGTACGGCTCTCATTACCAACCGTCGCACGCGTCAAACCACAAATTGACAGCATCTTCAGATCCAGACTCGCGCCCGAATCTTCGTTCCTCCCGCATCAAGCATGGTCGATGGACACGGCATTTACTGGCGCCGACGTTGTCGGAGTCCCAACACCTGGTGTCTACTCAGTCCGCTTGCGCACTCGAGGCAATACGACCCAGCAAGCCAGCATGACTGCATACATACCGAGACACACGGGATGAAGGACCCAAGTGCCTGCGGCTTGCGCAAGAATACCTGTGGTGAAGGGAGCGACTGCACCACCCGAACTGCCAGCAGACCCAATAAATCCGATGGCTGTTGTCTGTACATGCCGAGGCATGAGGCGCGAAAAGATGGTCTGCGAACACGGATAGACTGGACCGAGCAGAAGACCCAAGAGGCACACAGCCACCGCATTGCCAATCAAGTTTGGAGTCAACCAGGCGAGCAGCTGGAGACCAATTGTACCGAGTGTAAGGATGACGACGAAATTCTTCTCGCCTATCTTTGGCGCTGCGTGAGTCAGGACGAAACGGCCGAGTGTGATACCACCCTGTGTGAAGGTTAGTACAGGAAGTTGCGACAGACAAGAACTTGTTTACCCAGAACCCAGCCGTGACATATCCAACCCTCGTAGGATCGCCGTTCCGGTAGTTGATCAGGTACGAGATGAACCAGCCCGAGATACTGACTTCAGCACCTTGGTAAGCGAAGATGAACAGCGCCCCAAATATGGTCACCTTGCTCTTCAAAGCGAGCTTGAGATTCTTCAGCTTCGATGCTGCCTCCTCTGTAGTTGTCTGTCTGCTGGTTGTAGTCTCTAGAAGCGTATCTTCGGAATCTTCCTTGAACGACCAGAAAGACCAAGCAGCGAATGCGATGCAACACAGTCGCAATCCCACAAGCAGGAGGTAGAAGCGCGACCAGATTATACCCTGAGAGGCGATAGCTGTTCCGACGATAGGCGCGACGATACCACCAACGCCGTAACTACCGTGGGCAAGGCCTAGAACGACACTTGGAGGGTGCGTGTTCGCGCAGTAGACGTTGTTCAGTGCCAAGTTCATTGCCGCACCATACCCTAGTAGGAAAAAGCTACTTCTGTTAGCTATTGAAGTACAAGAAAAGTTCAATTACTTACGATATCACCACAAGCGGATACGGAGGCGTGCAGACAAGAATGATACATGCGGACAACTGTGTTGTCTCTGCTGCCACCAACGCCTTCGCTCGACCAATCTTGCCCAGAATTGTGTCCGTGAAAAACGCAGCGGAGATGAAACCTACAGCATTACCGACGAAGACCAGAGACATAACGGAGTATGAGATATGGTAGTATGACTCCATGTATGGGATCAGTGCACCAACCACTGGACGACTGTCAGCATTCAATCGCAATATACGGTCTGCAATAATTAGCACATGTTTGGGTGTCATTCTACTCACCCGAGTCATTGATGCCGTTACAGAAATATACCAAGCAACAGCTCAGGATCCTCCACTTGGTCATGGGATCGGCGTTCCACAGCCGCTCTCTCGGGAAAGCATCATCAAGGTTCGGTGTCGCTGGTCGACTTCGTTCAAGTTCGTTAGGGGTTTTGGGGATCTGGGCTCCATCTTGCGCCGGCTGCTTTGACACCGATGGCTGGCGGTCATTACCGTCCTTGTTCATCGCGAAGAACTCGAGCTCAACATCCGGCAAAGCACCAACATCTCGAGAGGGTCGAGGCGATTTATCTTTGTTCTTTTGGTAAGCTGGCTCTGGGTTGGTGATCTGAGAGGCGGGCTGGATTTGAACGAGGCTGTGAAGTGCCGCCGACATCTTGACGCTTCTGAGCTGCTGAGTGCCCGTTCGCGGTCTATACGCGGGTGAAGCAAGTTAAAATGGTCGGAAGATAACAAGGAATCTTTGGCTTGGGGTGCCGGATAGATGAGAGTTGATTTCAAGCTTCAGGCGTCCTTGAAGGTTAGTTATACCCAACGGCAGCCGAGTCATAGGGCCGTAGTCGAGCCAAGCACTAACCGTGTAGAAGTTAGAGACGCTTAAAAAGGAAGTAGGGGAAGCTTTTCACAGACGCAATTGGCTGAAGAGGATAGCTACAGGCGTCACCGCTGATAAATCGGTCAACTAAGCGGCCTTGCTGATAAACGCGTGAATGCAGCGTCACTGCTGATACATGCTGCATGAGGTAGTAAGGGAGGACGACCAAATAAACACATCAGGCCCGACAACAAACCTATCAGCACCACGAGGGAGTCATGTCTTTGCACTGCAGCGGAATGGTTACCAGAATGATCAAGAGCTCGTGAACTGACCAGCAGTACACGCAGACGCGTATATCCGTTGTGAGGGTAATTTATACATCTTTCAGAATGTGACAATGTATCCGCCGTTGGGGAAAAAACTGGGTCGAAACCATGAAGACGCAGAACGCTTGCACTTCCTAAACGGTCGTAAAAGTGCGAAGTTTGCACGTGACAGCGGGCTAAATTTCCACGCCGAGCTCGGTTGCACTTCCCTAGTCGCGAAATTTGGCGAGCGACGCGGGTTCCCCCTCCATCAAGAAAACCACCGGAGACTTTCACGCGCCGCATATCATCAATTTACCCCACACTTAGCCACATAACCGCCCTTTTTCTTTATCCAATATGCCACGGCCTAAGCGCACTGTTCTGGCCACAATAGATAGCACCGTCACACCGCCTAACGTTCTTCCTCCCAATCACTTCCTCGCACGCATCACGAAGGCGGAGGGGAAGAATCTATACGCGGCAGAACTAGCAGATGGCAAGCCTGTTCTCGCGGAGCTGGAGCCCAAGTTCCGGTCCACGGTCTGGATCAAGCGGGGTAGCTATGTGGTCATAGACGCGTCTGCGTTGGCAGACAGGGAAAATAAGTTGGACGGGGAGATTGTGAATGTGGTCCGGGATGAAAAGGCCTGGAGGAAGATGAGCTACTGGTATGAATATGGGTATCATAGGTTGCTATGGGTACATGATGCTGACGTGGTTTTGTACAGGCCGAAGGAGTTCGCGAAGAAGTCCACATACGTCGTGGACAGTGATGAGGAGGAATCTACAGTCGGGAAGATGCCACCCTCGGATTCCGATGAGGACTGAGCCTCGCATCGCGAGTTGCATCACTCCTTGTGCGCATGGTCCTCCTCGATGACGCCCTTTGTTACGCCCGCGTACTCCTTCCTCGTCCCCCACCATACACCCGCAGCCGTCATCGCCAGAACACCTACCACTGTCGCTGAGCTCGCCGGCGTGCTTGGATACACATTCCACGCCCACTCTTGCGCTCCCCATAGCACATATACAACAACGGGATTGAAGCCCGCTTTCCACAGCAAGAAAGGCGTGGTCCATGCAATATACGCGTAAAATTGGTAGTGCAGGCTTCTTGCGCAGAGAAGACCAATCGTCATTGCGGTCAACATCGTCGTCATGATGAAATCCGGAGTGATCTTGCTGGACATGGCGTCCTGGTCCCTGGGTTCAATGGCGGGCACGCAGAGCTTGAGGAATTCCTTGACGTTGCGCTTAGAGGGCTTGATCCAGCGAGTTCGTGCATACCAGATTAAAAGGACGGCATGCAGGGCGAGTAGACCGAGAGCGAACGGTCGGGACAGGAATGTGGACTCCGGGACAAAGCGCCAGTTTACGGTCCATTTGTAGAGGAAAGCCCGGCTGAGTTCAAAGGCGCGGGCAAAGTAGCTGGGCGCACGCTTCCTGAAGGGGTAGCCATATAGAACCTATACGCCAATTAGCACTGGAGCTATGCATGCACTTTCAAACTTGAGTGATATCTGGATGTGAGCAAAGGGGAGTATACATACCGAGACTTGCACAATGATCATCGCCTGCGTCAACGCTTCTCTTCCACCCAGCTTCATCACCATCAAGATGCCCATTGCAGGTAAGGGAAGCAGCAAGCTCATCTTAACATTCAGCCCCGTGCTGTAAAGCGCGCTTCCCAAATGCCATTGATCCCGTTGATAACAATAGACAGCCAGCCAGAAGAACAGTACAGCAAAGCAATCGTTGAAGCAGCGCAGCATAAAGATGCTATGCATCCGCTTCGACAAGATCAACAGCGGGAAGATGTACGGCGGCACCTATCTTCACATTAGCACATGTCTCCCATCCCGATACTCTTCTTTCCGACCCGCCTTCCGCAACCACAGCATCTCGCAACAAACTCACCCTAGCTTTTCTGTAACATTGAAACACCACGCCGAGGGTCAAAAGGTACACAACAGCAAAGATATACTGCGCAAGCGCAATATTCCGGCCCTCATCCGTCCACTTGTATAGCTGCTTGTAGATCCACACATGCGCCCCAGGATACACAAGCGGGCCGGTAGAGCCGGAAATGAGCGCGTAGTCGCGCTCGCCTTTGAGGTAGATGGCGATTTGCTGCATGTACGTCGTCCAATCTATCTCTGTATCTGTTCATGCTTGGTTAGTTGTTGGGATTGGTGATAGTGGTGGTGTTGGAGTTCGTCGTCTTGGAGGCCACGTGGTTATGCTGAGTGGTGGTGCGCATTGGGAAAGGAACGAACATGGTATTTTCTCAATTATCACACCGCTGAGGGCTGCGTCGGCGACGAGGAGCAGCGGTGTCATCCATCTTGTGTGGTCCGGGTTGTAGGCTAGATCCTTTGCGCGGGCGAGGAGCGACATTTTTGCGCGCGTTTGGACTTCTGAGATGCTCGAGGCAAGGGGGGTTAGTATTCGTGTTATAGGAGCGCGTCGCGTGTCACGTGGTCAGGAGGCCCATTTTGAGGTTTCAAGCCTGCATCTTTCGTCGCGAGATGCGTTTCAGGCAGTGAGTTTCTCGTTCGACTCATGCGAGACTACGGTGATGGGGCTTCGGGCGGAATAGGGCTGTTTTGGTGTTGATTGAAGGTTGTGCATGCCTCGTGGGTGTTTGGGGCGACTTTTGGGAGACTTTGGGAGGGCAGGATCGTTGCGCGCGATCTGCATTATTACTCCTCCATCACTGCGCACCGGATCACTGGCGATATGAACTCACGGAGCCTCGCATGAGTAGGAGAGCATTTTCATCAATTGTAGAGAATTTTTATGCAGGATACCCAAACCCGACACAAACAGTCGGCGACCTGCTTCTCCGTCAAGCAGGCGGTTTACATGTACACAGATCAGGAAACTTGGCAAGCGAAACATAACTATCCGCGACACCTTCACACACCCGATCGTCAGAACCATTGCCTCCTGCACGGCAAATATTAGGTACAACAGTCGTGCCCATCAACGCGTTGCTAAGAGGGCAAAGTAATTGTTAGCAAAATCCCAATTGACTTGATTCAAAGACGCAAAAATTACTCACGGGCTATATCCATCTTCTCCCAGTTTCACAATGAGGGTATTGTCGTCGCTCACGAAGGCGAAGCTTATACCGCTGTTTGGGCCGCATAGCAGAAATTTGTTGTCCTCGAGGCACTCCGCGCTGGCCGCGCACTTGAAATCAAGAGAGGAGCCTTCGTTGGTGGATGTGATTTGGAATTCGATCATGCTGAAGTACGTCCCCTTCGGTCGGCGCGCGATGAACTCGCTGATCTTCCACGTCCAATCGCCAACGGTAGTGACTGGGCAGATATCCTGGCGTGGTTCGAGGGGCGAGGCAGTGGCCAGACCGCTGGTAGCGAGGAGAAGGGAAGTGATAGTGTTGAACCTCATCTTGTTGTAGGTGAAGGCTATGGTTGATGGAGAAAATGTGTCGGGAAGTAAGTGGTAGACCGTTAAAAGCCCGAATTGCTTTGCTGCTTGATGAACAGGAGATGAAGGTATATTCCGAGTCTCTTTATACCTGAGTATCCCCCTCGGCTCGTCATACAGGTGCGCTTCTGCGCCGAAACCCGACGGCGTTCGTGTCACCATCATCGTCGACACACGTAACTCACATTCAAGAGAGATCTGGCGCTGAGTAGCTAACGTCTGCTTTCCCCGCAGAAATGCTAGGAGGAGAAGAACATATCACACAGACTTCCCCGGATATGCGGTCGTTTCTCGAAAGGGCTGTAATATGGTTCAAGGTACTTTTGCGGGGTATGAGTAGTGGCGCTTCGGTAAGATTTGGAGTGGTGTTTTGTGTGCTTGTGGAACTTGGAAGACTTGGCTATTCCCAAATAATCACCATGGCTAGTAACATGGGTTTTACTAATTTACTCATGACCTCGCACCAAAAGCGTTGTGTATTCGCTCAACGTATACAACGGTTGCTAGGGCTCGGGCTCGTGCTGGAGCCGCTATCGGTTGTGTAATATCAAACACTCCATCTAGGGCATTTTGTGGTATGCGGGGTATCATTTAGGAAGATAGGCTGCAGCATGTCACGACTTACACCTTCAATTCGGTGTTGGGCTAGTTCAACAACCCAAGATTTACCACAACCTTTGCTCCACAATGAGAAGTGCAATTAGCGCCAAGACATTTCGATTTGAAGCAGTTTTTGTAAAAGACAAGAACAAGGTTTGCAAGGGCCCCAGGGGCAGATGTTTTTATTAGCTCTAGAGGCAAGAAGGAATGTCTATAGTAGAATCGCTAATGAAGCAAATGTGTATGTACAATCGAGAACAGATTAAGATATCCACCTCTTATCGCGGAAAAAGAGCGCTTAAGCCTTGGGGAGCTGGACAAGAGTGATGTAGGCGTCAGAGACACCCTGGCAGACGAAGTCCTTGGGGCCGTTGCCTCCAGCGTGGCAGTAGTTGGGGAGGGTGGCGGTAGCGACGTAGGTGATCTCGTCGCTGACGTCCTGGCGGAAGAGAAGACCGTTGCGGTCGCTCTGGAAGGCGAAGCTCATGAAGCTGTTCTCGCCGCAAGAGTAGAACTTGTCGTCCTCGAGCTTGTCGGCCTGGGCAGAGCAGGTGAAGTCGAGAGTTCCTTTGTTGGTGGCCTTGATGTTGAAGCTCAGGCTGTTGTAGTAGGTGCCCTCGGGCTTGCGGCCGGAGAACTCGGAGATCTTCCAAACGTAGTCACCCTGGGTGGAGACAGGGCAGGAGGCATCAGCCTGGCGAGCCTCGAAGGGAGCGGCGGCAGCGAGGCCGGCAGCGGCGAAGAGAGCGGTGATGGTGGTGAACTGCATTTTGAAGATTGTTTCGGTGTTTGAGGTTCTTGGAAAAGATGGAAGTTTGTAGAGTAGGGTTGTTTAGATGTAAAAATTGTTGGTTGTTGTTGATGAGGAAATAGAAAAGGCAATACCTACCACTCGTTATATATCCATCTCACCTCGTATCCAAGCTCGACCATGCTTGTCGCAGTGATCACGCCTGTATCGCCCCCAAGGTTCCAATACGAGGCTGTTGACATCAAGCGTCTGCACCCGGGCCGCGCCCCACAAGAACACAAGAGAAGTCTACCATGGAATCTTCCCCAGGAACACGAGAGACCAGCACACCTCGTCAAGCGGATACTACACCAAATTTAGAGCTTGATAGTCCGTAGTAACGGCGTGGCTAGCCAGTCGTAGTAGACGGATGGTCTGGATGAGGCATCGGAACCAGATTCCAGGATCTCACCCTAGAGCGCTAGCAGAAGCGGCCCTCGATGGGCTCATGCCGAACATACGAGATGTGACGTCTCGGTGGTCAATCAGGTGGGATCGTGTGCTTGACGATCGGCGGCACAGCGCTCAATTAGTCTTTAGCTAAGGGATCGCTTCGAAACGCTAGCCAAATGACGTTCAGAACCCTATTTGTGTTTCTAGCGTTGGCACATCAGTACCGGCTGCCTATGATCCTGCACCATACAGCTGGCATCGTCTCCACTTATGGTGGAAGCAATACATTCAATTTTTTGTGCTTACAGTGGATGCACAAGCCGAGGAATTTCATTCTAGTTGAGCCGAGCAATTCCTTTCCAGTAGAGCGGGCCTCGGACAACGAGTGTTATTTTCTCATCATCGCACGAGCTTTGAGCGTTATGAACCCTAGGATAGCCGATAACATCACATCGTAATCTCATCGTCGGCCCGCCCCCAGGTTGCCTGAGGTCAGTTTACCGCCATCCGCCGAGCCCGAGTACGAGAATAGACTTCATCATCTCAGTCTTTCCCGCTCATCGAGCTTGGCCCGGACCGAAGGCAGAAATTGGCCGGACGATCTCAATGGACGAAGGATGGAAATACGACGTCGCATGAGCATTCTTCCGAAGTGTTGGGCACCTTGCAAAATGCATATTT
This sequence comes from Stemphylium vesicarium, assembly GCA_004380135.1. NCBI lineage: Eukaryota > Fungi > Ascomycota > Dothideomycetes > Pleosporales > Pleosporaceae > Stemphylium > Stemphylium vesicarium. Next base: position 6,965 of record QXCR01000310.1, on the reverse strand, counting down.
GCAAATGAAGTCATACTTCGGTTATGCCGGGTGTGGCTTGCAAGGTCTGCAAGGCTGACGTGCAGGGTCCAGCTTGTACGCGGAGTCAACTTCAACACCACAGTCCGTCGTCGGCCGTCCCTCCGGCGCCGACGCTAGACTGCTATTTTGAGAGCAATCTTTGAGCGATTTTCATGCACTCAGCCTCAATCGAAAGACACGATGCGTGGGTCGTTCTCGCGAACGCGAACAGTAGTGAGGGCGAAATGAAGGAAAGAATGGTAAGCTACGGCATTGGGGTATAACTAATGCAGACAGCAAGTACGAGATTCGCCACTGCGTGATCTAAGAGTGCAGTCTTGATGAAAAGTGGAACCGCTAGAGAGAGAGAGAGAGAGAGAGAGAGAGAGCAGAAAAACAAAAGATGAACCCTTTACCAGTTCCATGTTCGACTTGCGGCCGAGAACACAGGAGGCTTCCAGATCAGACGATCCGGGTCAATGCTCCTCTTGCCCTTCAACTTCTCCTTTGCTTTTTGTCGTTCCCGCTGCGCAATGACTGCATCCGTAAGCACAACGACGTGTTGGTTCTTGCTGTACCGTAACATGTTGAGATTTTGAAGTGTATGCAGTACGTCGTTTGTCGTCATTGCCGTCGCAGCCCCCAGATCCTCAATGTTCGCTTCTACGCGGCCAGGCTCCATGAGGATGTCGACGAGAATCTCCTGCCAGTAGGCACGGTATCCGAGAAGACCCAAATCAGACAACGGCTTTTCCGGAGATCCTAGCTTGCCCTCACGTTTGGAGAGCAGGTACGAGAAATCGATGAGGAGTTTACCGAATCCCTTTCTCTGGTATTGGGGCAACGTCAAGATACAGGCCACGTTGTAGCCCTCCGCTGACTCCTTTTCCTTGGAGAAATAGCCAACGAAATGGCAACCGTGCTCGTCGCGCGTGCACATGCAGTAGAACAAGAAAGGATCTACATCGTAGTAGAGGGTTTTGTGATCCAAGAAAAGCTTTGAGAGTAAGCATAGATTGCGACACCAGGTCCGTTGTCGTCGCCCGTCAATCTCAAAGAACGACACGTAGTCGTCGCGATATATCTCGTTGCCCGGTGGATGAAGGAGGTGGCACTTTGTGCGATGGCGCTCGAACTGCGTTACCTCACCAAAGTAGGACAGGCAGAACTCGCAGATGTAGACGACATCGGAGTCTACAAAGTCGACAGGGTAGGGAGAGAAATACCAAGGCTCGACCTCGTATTTCCCCATTTGGATCTTCTCCAGATTACGCACTCGTGAGATTTCGGTCTGATTTTGAGTCATGGATCCGGAAGTTCGCAACTTTTCGATCTCATCTTCCCTCGAATAGTCCTGGGGAGGTATGGCTTTCGCGGCTGCGGCTGCGTCTTGCACATCGACGAGGTCCATTTCCTCATCTTCGGGCTTTGGGGTGCCATCTGTGACTTCGCTGGTAACTAAGAACTCCTGATTTTCCTTGCCACCTGCTTTGGACGGCCTTGGTGCTTTGCCGGGCAAGTTGCCGGAGGTCGACTCGGGTGTGCCTGAGATCTCACGATCGAGCTTACTGCGTGAACGCTTGAGGTTTTTCTGGTCGGACTTTGAAGGTGCCTTTTCGTTCTTAACAGCAGCGCCCTTTTTCTTGTCCGCCTTCTCGGGTGCTGGCCATTCAACCTCGCGAGATAGGTCTATCCGCTCGGCTTCGATCCACTCATCAAGACGTTTATTGAATTCTTCATAATGAACATAGAATTTCGCCCTGCCTTGTCGTATTTGAGTTGACAGTATCTCGGCTTTGCGCTTCTCGCCATCCTGTGATGCGTTAGTCGGATGCTCTCTTAGTGTCTTGATGTTGGAGCAGCTGGGAATCGCGTCGCGTATGGCGATGTTGCGCGCTACCTACGTACCTTTTCGACCCACGCCTTCACACCGACTCTGCACGCAACGCATCAGTATGCATCGTGAGTGTCTGCGCATGGGTTTGCACCTACCTCAGCTGAGCGAGAGTGGCGAAGCCTGTTTCTACCGGCACAGGTGTCCCGGACGGCTCGTGAGAACTTTCCCGGGGCGCCATGATGATGCGCGGTCTGCTACTCGAAGATGGGAGATTCTGTGTCGCGTTGGGAGGTTCGATGTCGTGACGACGTTGACGATACCGCTTCTTTGTCGCGTGGTTGCCGCCTGGTCATCGGCCCTTGGGTTGAGCTTCCGCCGACATCTGGAATGTGCTAGCGTGGGACTGAACTTTTGCTGCGGAGAAAGTCAAACCGCCAACATTCGCGACAACGATTGACTGGACCGCATGCACACCGCTATGCCTTGCATATGAGAACAAAATGGCTCCAATCGACTTAGCCAGCCTTTCCAGCAACTGGAAGATCTTGCAGCAACGACTGAAGCCTTCAGCGACTGCCGCATCCCCGAAGAACAAGCCGGACGAGGACAAGCATTCTTCACTCAAGCGCAAGAGATCTCAGCACATAGATGGGAAGCACGACAATGAGTCCGCAAAGGCTTCGAATGGTTTAGAGAAAGGCACATCACGAAAACCTCCGCCCTCGAGAAAGCGACAGAAGATGGAGGAGCCCGCCTCTGTCGGCGCTTCAATCAAGCGACATGACACGAAAACACTCTCCAAGAGCACCTCGATGCCCTCGCTGAAGAAGACGCCTCTTCTAAGCGACGTCAAGGACGCTGCGACCGCCGTATCGATCCTCGATCCTCACCCCGACTTCCCCGATGTCGAAAACGAAGGCGTCTCAGAGGTAGCGCTACCTGGCAAATATGTCGCATTAGATTGTGAGATGGTTGGCGTAGGCCCAGAGCCCAATCGTGACTCCGCGTTGGCACGAGTGTCCTTGGTCAACTATCATGGCCATCAGGTCTACGATTCCTACGTCCAAGTTCCGCGGCACATTGAGATCACCGACTACCGAACTGCAGTCTCCGGTATCGAGCCTAAACACATGCGGAAAGATGTCGCACGACCCTTCGAGGAAGTACGAAACGACCTCAAGATCTTGCTCACTGGGCGCATACTCGTTGGTCACGCCGTAAAGAACGACCTCGACGTCCTTATCCTGAAGCACGACAAACGCTTCATCCGCGACACATCCAAGTTCTCCAGATTCAGGGAGTTGGCCACAATACCAGGGCGCACACCGGGCTTGAAGCTTTTGGCAGAAAAGTTGCTCGGTGTCGAGATTCAGGTCGGCGCGCATAGCTCCGTGGAAGATGCTAGGGCGACCATGGCATTGTTCAGGCTCGAGAAGGACAGTTTCGAGCATGAAATACGGCAAAAGTACGGAAACGTCCGTCCTGATGCCGTTGCGACTGAAGTCGAGGTCGGTGGTTGTGAAGAAGTTAAGAAGAAGAGGAATCGGAAGAAGAAGAAGAAGAGGAACTAGTTTATTGGGCCATCCGTCTTGTGTGGTTTTGTGTTTAATTTTCTGCATCTACATGGAGTTTTGCACGGTACGGATACCCTGAAAAGTCCATATTTGTATTATCATCACAAGCATATTGTTGTCTACGACAACACACCAGCGACACTTATCTATCCTATCTGACTCATTTGGCAAAAGGTGCCAGCAAATGTATATGATTTCCGGCTTGCATACAAGTAAATCACCAAATGCTTCCGTGATTTCGTCTGTAACTTAGATGACCAACGGCCTTTGGAGTTAAGCAGCGATGTTTTCCGGACGTATACGGTGAGGTGCGCATTCTAGAAGTACCGCAAGACTGCTTGCTATTGCACCTTCTAAGTGGGGCAGCATGCACATGGCTGACTTTGCGTACTCCATGAAAGCTCCGAATAATCTACATCTGCCAATCATCATCAGCTCCTGCTACAACGCTCTACTCTTTGCGGAACCTTGGCAAAGCTTCTGGTGTCACTAACTTCTGCACTCGTTGCAAACGGCCGGCTTGTGAATCTCGAGTTGGACGCTCGGAGTTTAGCAGCGATAAAGCCGAGAAGGGACCAAATCTCCCCACACCAACCATGCACGATGATACCCCTCGGACAGCCTTAACGCCATGCGACAACGATCGACTCCGACATCCTTCGGTAGTCTCAATCATGCGCACAATGGTTGCTGGCTCTAGACGTGGACCCTGAGGTCCTCTTTCTCTACGTCATACGCGTGTAAAGGGCCTTCTACTATAAGAAGGAGCTGCCCCCGCGATGATAGTCTTGCAGTAAATCAATTCGCCTCTGCCTCTACTCCTCACCGCAAGCAAACCTCTCAATCCACTCACACAAGCAACCCAATCATTCAAGATGCCTTCCCCATTCGGTGATGCGCCAAAGGCCGCATCCCTTCTGGACTTCCACCGTGTCATGGCGCCCACTGCCGGAGTTCGTGTCTCTCCGCTCTGCTTGGGAGCCATGAACTTTGGCGATGCATGGCAAGACATGATGGGCAAGTGCGACAAGAAGACTGTTTTCGAAATCCTGGACTTCTTCCATCAACAGGGTGGCAACTTCATTGACACGTAAGTCTTTTGCGTTTTTACTCAGTTGTCTTCGGCAACATCCTGAGACCGAGATGATCGGTATTGATGTAGGAGGCTAATATTTGCATAGTGCAAACAACTACCAGAACGAGGAATCCGAAGCCTGGATTGGCGAGTGGATGAAGGAGCGCGGCGTACGACACGAGATTGTGCTGGCCACGAAATTTACAACATGCTTCCCCGACCCTAATAACGCACCACGCCAAAAAGTCAACTATGCCGGAAATAGTACCAAGTCGCTCCGCGTATCACTCGAGGCATCTCTGAAGAAGCTCCAGACCGACTATATTGACCTGCTGTACGTGCATTGGTGGGACTTTACCACCAGCATCCCAGAGCTTATGCAGTCCCTCAACGCTGTGGTAAACAGCGGAAAGGTTCTTTACCTCGGAGTCAGTGACACCCCTGCATGGGTAGTCAGCAAGGCGAATGAATGTAAGTGACCTTCACTGTCTCGATCAGATACGAACTTTACTAACTCGGGAATAGACGCCCGCAACCACGGGATGCGCGGCTTCAGCGTCTACCAAGGCCGTTGGTCTGCAGCTGAGCGCGACTTTGAGCGCGAGATCATCCCCATGGCCCGCGAGGAAGGCATGGCTCTCTGCCCATGGGGTGCCCTAGGTGGCGGAAACTTCACCACCGAGGAGAAGCGCAAGAACAACGAGCAAGGCCGCAACTTTGGTCCTGCCTCCGAAAAGCACATTGCTATCTCCAAGAAGCTCGAGGCAGTTGCGAAACAGAAGAACACCCAGATCACAAGCGTCGCACTTGCTTATGTGCGCCACAAGTACCCCTTCGTCTACCCAATCGTCGGTGGCCGCAAGATCGACCACCTCAAGGGCAACATTGAGGCACTCGCACTGGAGTTGAGCGAAGAGGAGATCGATGACATCGATTCGGCTGTTCCATTCGAGATTGGTTTCCCAATGAACTTCCTGTTTGAATTTGGTGGAAAGAAGTACAAGAACAACATGACTAGCTCAGATGTCGGTCTGTTGGCTTATGCAGGTCCATTGGAGAGCGTGCCAGTACAGCAAGGACCCAAGCCCCATCAGCTGCAAGGGTATGGTGGAAACTGAGGGGAAGCTGTTGACAAGGTAAAAGAATAATTACCTAGGTAGCAGCAAACTAATAGCAATTGATGCAAACACGAATCTGTCAAAACTCCAAATCCCAAAAGCTGCACATAATATCGGTCTCACATATGCATAATGAAAGCGCAAAAACGTGCTCGTCGTGAACAATTCGACACCGGCTCGATCTGCTTGACGGCCAATGGGATGCTGAGTAACGGCCCCACTCACACACTCTTTCCACTTTCCCAATTCGCTCTGTACACAATTATCACTTGCCAACAACAACAACCACACACTGCAAAATGGATACGCGAATCATCCCCCTATCCGAATTTCGTCTCCCAGACTATCCCGACGCGCCCCTCCATCTCAATGGCGCTCCCCTCAGCATCGTCGACACCTCAACCCTCACAGCAGAAAGTCCCACACTCTCCAAAATAACCCCAGCAATCGGTATAGCAACTCTTCTTTACAAATGGCACCCCGACGCGCTTGCCGCATTTCTTGATCTCGACGCCTGGTTCTCCATGACATGGACTCTTAGCACCGCACCCGACACACCTACAGGCTCTAAGCTAGAAATCGGTCGAATAGGAAATCAAATCACGTTCGGCAGTCTAGACAGCAGCGGCGAGAACTGGAAGTTAATGTTGACTTACAACGTTGTTTTAGAAGAAGGAGGTAAAGAGGAGGAAGGCAAACGTTATGGTGAGCAGAAAAGAGGGAAATGGATCCCCAACCCAAAAGAAAGCATGGTGGGGGAAAGAGACGTAACAGATCCGGTGATCATTGAGCGTTTAGCAGAGTCTTTCGTGGCAAAGTGTGTCAAGGAGAAGAGGTGGGAGACGGGGAAGAAGATGAAACATGGGTTTTGCGTCGAGTATGCGCCCATGGATGTGTGGGGTGACGGGATTCCCATGTCGCCGCATTGGCTGTATGCAGCGTTGAATCTTGGCGCTTGCACGACGTGTGGGAAGCGTGAGGGCGATGGGAACGTCAAACTTCAGCGCTGTGGGAGGTGTGGCACTGCGACGTATTGTCAGGATGCTTGTCAAAAGGGCAACTGGGCGGTGCATAAGCATGTTTGTCAGATGAGTATGGAGGATAGGGGGCAGGCGATCAAGTTGGCGGAGAAGGGGGGCTTGATTCGCTGGGATGAGGATAAGACGTTTGCGAATGAGCAGGGGGAAATGAGTCAGAATCCGAATTTTGAAAAGCTGCAGAGGAAGAGGGTTAGAACGGAGCAGACAGAGAAATAGACGTAGATGCGTTCGAAGGGAATTGCAAAGTTATATTGCCTGCTTGATTGCTACCTCCCTCAAGTCTCGAGTCATCGTACTCGATTTCCACTACAACCCACCCCC
>QXCR01000309.1:0-19438 GCA_004380135.1 Stemphylium vesicarium | reverse complement strand
AATACGGAAGAGAAAAATTAGACTTAGAAAAAGAAGACTATATAGAATTAGACTAAAAGAAGCTTACGTAATTTTAGCGTCTTTTTTTAGCGTACTTTTTCTTTAACTATTTTTAAAACCTTACTTAGATAATCTAGAAGGCTAGGATTCTGCTTACGTAATCTTAACGTAAGCTAGTATTACGTAAAAAAAATTTAGAACTTTTAATACGCTAGATAAAAAGTTGTAGCTGGACTAAGCTAGAGCTATTTTATACTCTATGTTTAAGGCTAATTTGAATTCTCTATTTGCTTACTAAGCAATCGTCTAAAGTAGCTAACTTAAACAAAAAGTTCTTAACTTTCTAAAACACTAAAAATCTTAGCTTTAGCTAGTCTACATGTCTAGTTATATAGCTTTAAAAAAGGTTACTCTTTTTAGGTTGTTTTCTTTTTGTCACCCTACTGTACTAATAGACGCCGCTGGACAATCTAAGGACTGCGCATTAATATCCTCACCCTCCGCTTCTAGTTCCGACGCAAGGTAGAGCACTTTCCTTTGCGCGCGCTTATTAGCCTGCGCTAGAATCTTCTTATTACGCAATAACCGCGCAATCACTTTAGATAACGACTTTTCGTCCGCATCTACTTTCGCTTAATACTCTTTGTAAGTTTTATCTAAAGAGGCCTATAATATATTTATATATAACTAGCTAAGACGCGTGTACTCCGCACATTTAAGAGGCGAATTTAGTATAATATAATAAGAGTAGTTATTAAGAAAATACTTATTATAAGTAATATTAGAAATAAAATTAGTATTAAGAATTTTCTAAGCTAGGTAAATCTAATATTTATAAAAATTAGATAATATAGTAAACCTTAGAGCTTATAATAATATATAAGATAATCTTACTTATAAGCTAAGTAACTACTAAAGTTAAATAATTTAAAAATAAATTCTTAGAAGAGGAAAATAGTATTATAACCTAAAGTTAAAACGCTTATAACTACACCGCAACCACGCCGCAACCACGCCGTAACCGCGCCGCACGAGTAAGACTAGGATAGCAATCCTATAAAACGCTGACTATTAGTAGTTACGTAACTAATTACTACGCTAAGGACTATTACTAAGAGCGATTAAAACTACCGCAACTATTACTAGAAGTAATTATAACTATTATAACTATTACTAGAAGTTATACTCTATTATTATTAGGAATTACTATAACTATTATATAAGTATATAGCTACTAGATAGTATACTCTTATAGTTACTATATTTAACTTTAAAATCTAAGAATTAGTACTTAATTCTTAAATCTTTAAGTTAGTTATTAATCTTTATATTATACTTAACTTATCTCGTCTATTACGCGCCTAGCTTATTCCCGAGAACTAACCCTAGGACCCTCTAAGGACGGACCTTCACACTCTACTAGAATTTTTAAATTAATAAAAAAAGAGATATAATTATAACTAATTAAGTATAAGCTAAAGATTATAAATTTAGAAGAAAATTTAATAATAAACTTTCTAAAGAAGAGCGTTAGAAATACTATAATAATAAAGTATATCTCTAATATAAAAAGAAAGAATACTTCTATAGAGACTACCTAGAAAATAATAAAGAATAATAAGAAGCTATTAAGATTGAAATAATTAGATAGAGTACGCTCTATCTTAGAAAATAGTCTACTAATAATAATATTAGTAATATAAAACTATATAAGAAAGCTTAGCTATTAGATAATACTATATATAAACTCCTTCTCTAAGTAGTTAAGGCTAAAGATATAATAAATTAGAATAAAGTCTAGCCTACTGTAAGGGGCTAGCTCTAGGAGCACTCAAGGAGTAGATAGCCGATAGCAAGGCTAGGTATATAGTGGTTGTATTCGATAAGAAGCTATTAGTCTATCTACGCTAGTGTTTATCTACCTATTAGATAAATATTAGTCTAAGGTAATCTAAGCGTCTATTAGACGCGTCTACTAAGATTCTATTAAGAAGCTCTACTAAAGAGTAGTTAGCCTATTATAATACCCCCTCTCTTTAGAGGTCTATCTATTTTTCTTCTAAAAACTATCTAGGAGGCGTCTTTTAGCGTTATAGTGTAGTGCTATATAAGATAGCTAGCGGTCTAGGGCTTCTATATCTTTAAGTAGCTAAACTAACTTAAACGTTATTTAGTAGTATTCTCTCTATTTAACTCTATATTTATATTTAGCTTCTCTTCTAACGCGGCGTTTCTATTCTACTATAATATCTTCTACTACCTATTTATCCTCTTTTACTACTTATAACGCTAGTAGCTAGGAATTATCTACTTTCTAGCTTAGTAGCGGGTCTAAACTCGCAAGCTTAATCTAGTTAATATAAAATACTAGGTAGGGACCTAGAGGTATATCTAGCTTAACTAAGTAGCTATTAATTACCTCTAGTACTATATACTTAGCATTTTTTTAGTCTAGCTTCTTTAATATCTACTTAGTACTATATTACTAGTCTAAGCGTAGCTAAATCTTATTATCTATCTAGTATTATTAAGCCTCTTATCGCGACTTATTTACTTATTATTTCTACTCCTATTACGCGCTCGCTATACTTACTTAGGCTAACTTAAGAACGCTTTAGAGTTTTAAGATAATCTACTCTACTTTCCTATTATTTAAGTAGTTATTAGATGTACCTAGAGGTAGCGCTCGTTCCTCTAGCGTTTATAGCTATAATAGATCCACGTTATAGCTATATTATAAGAAGAAAGGCGATATACCTATTAACGTCGCGTCCCTACTATTAATCGCGATTTATGCTATTAGGTAGAGCGTAGCCTAGTCTATCTAAGCCTAGTTTATAAAGGATTAAATATAGGCTTTCTAGACGCTATTTATTCTCTCTATAGCGCTATCTATCTAGGGGTAGTACACTATTAATAGCCTCTAATTAATCTTTAGAATTTAGTAGAGTCGTTCTTATAGTTTACTAATAAACTAGTTCTCTTAGTCTGATATAATCGCGTTAGGTAGCTAGTAATATATAACTACTCTTTTAATAAACTTCTAAACTACTATATCTATTATTATATTTAGTAAGAGAATAAAGATTACTTTTTTACTTAGCTAGTTTATTATTATTATAAGGCTTATGATACTCTTATTCTTAGATAGTCCCTTTATAAAGTTTATAGAAATCTTCTTCTATATCTAAGTAGATATTAGAAGAGATTTTAATAACTCTTATTTCTCTTTTCTCTATAGCTTACTTCTACTATAAATGTTATAGGTTCTAATGTATCTCTAGATATTATCTATTATTTCTAGCTAGAAGTAGTCCCTTATAAGTATTTTATAGGTTACCTCTTTTCTAGAGTAATCTATAATAAGAGACTTATAAGTTTTTTAAATAATTTAAGTACGTATTAGCTAATCTTATAGTATTTATTTTCTTTCTTAATATATTAATACTTTATTATTAATTATATATTCTATAATAGAATACTTTAGGCCTAAGCTTAGTAAGAATCTTCTTTCTTTTTACTTAATTACTCTCTTTACTTTTTAGTAAGTTCTATTATTCTCTACTATAATAGCTTATAGCTCCTCTAGCTAATTAGAGATAATAATAGTCTTATTTTAAATCTCTTACTCTAAGTAGTTATTAACTAGTAGTAGATTTAGTTTTACTAAAGTTAGACTTAAGCTAGTATATATTACTAGTATATTCTTTAAATTCTCTTTAGCTAACTTTTTATAGTAGAACGTAGTTAGCTTAAAGACTTATATAAGGCGCTTTTATAAGCGCTTATTCTCTACTCTTATAGATAGGTTCTATTCCCTTCGCGAGAGTGCGTTTACCCTAATATTTTACTTACTTAGGCGGTATAATATCTCTATATTAAAGCGTTCTAGTAAGAGAGATTACTTTATTTAATACTTATTTAATATTTTAAGTCTTATAAAGTACTCTAAGTTCTTATAATTAATAATTACTTTAAATTTAATAACTAAGTATAATTTAGTATTCTACTTCTTTAAGTAGTAAACTATTACTAATAGTTTCTTATTATAAATCTTATATTTATACTTATAAAAGTTATTTTTTCTTAAGAAGTATATATATAGTTTTAGAATACTATTATCTCTATATTAAGAAAGTACCCCTCTTATAGTATATTCTAATAAGTTATACTCTAGTACTATCTTCTTATCTAAGTTAAAGCTAGCTAGTATAGACTTTAAGATAAAGACTTTCTTTAACTTCTTAAAGACTAATTACTCTTTAGAGCCTTACTAAAAGGTTATATTACTAATAAGCTTAGTAAGAGGTATAGTAACTTAAGTAAAGTTTCTAATAAACTTTTAGTAGAAATTAGCGAAGCTTAGAAATAATCTTACTCTCTTATCTATACTTAACGCTTCTTACTTATAAATTATAGCTATCTTTATAGAGTCTATACTAATTTCTTTTTTAGCTTTAATAATAAACCTTAGATACTTTATAGACTTAACCTTAAACTTACACTTCTTAATATCTACGTAGAGTCTAGCTATCTATAGCTTACTAAGTACCTTTTAGACGTGCTTTTAGTATTAGCTTTTACTTCTATCTATGTAGATTAACACGTTATTAAGATAAGCTAAGTAGAAGTTATTAAGGTACTCTCGTAGGGTCTAGTTAATATACTATTAGAAGGTGCTTAGAGAGTTTACTATACTAAAGAGGGTAACTAGCTACTTAAATAGCCTAAAGCGCGTTCTAAACGTAGTCTTTTATTTATCGCCTTCTATAACGCGAATCTTATAGAAGACTACGATAATATCTAGCTTAGTAAACTATTTTACTTTACTTAGATTATTAAGCGTCTTTTAGATTAGAGGAAGAGAGTATCTATTTTTTTTAATAATCTTATTTAACGCCCTATAGTTAATATAAAGGTAGAGGCCTCTTTTTAGCTTCTTTATAAATAATACTAGCGTAGCTAATAGTAAGCTACTAACTTAGATAAATTCTTTCTTAAGTAGAGATATAAGCTCTTTACGTAAAATTAATAGCTCTCTCTTAGATATACTATATAGTAGCCTCTATAGTAGCTAAGCGTCTTTTAGATTAAGTTTAATCTTATAGTCTACTTCTAAACTTTTATAAAAAAATAGCTTATTTATCTCTTTTAAATTAAATAGCTTTTAGAACTTCTAGTACTAAATAGATAGTATTACTTTTATATCTATCTTCTTCTTAGATTATAATATCTTATTAATATCTATAATTAATATAGTAAATACCTAAACTTTACTTAGACTTTTCTTATAAATTAACGTAGTAAATGTAAGAAAAGGTATAGCGGAGGATTACTAATACTATTAGTAATAGTATTAGTAATAGCGGAAGATAGGAACTAGAGTTAAAAGTATATCTATTAGATATAAAGGGGGGAGTTAAACACTAAGGTATTATTACTATCTACTCGTTATTATATATAAATGCTAGGTTATCTAGAACATTCTATCTTACTAATAGATAACCTAGATATACGTAATTTCTACGTTATAGATTACGTATATAAGAACGTAATAGCTATAGTAGTGCTATTCTAGCTAAAAGAGTACTAGTGTTTACTTAAGCTTACTAAGGCTTACTTAAGCTTAATTAAGCTTAATTCTAGTAGTAGTAATTTAGTAACTCCCTCTACTAGTATTACTATTTTAGATAAGATAGTAGATTTACTTATACGTTAAAGTCCTTAATCTTTTATATACTAATAGACTTAGTTAAGCTATCTACTAGTAGAGTAACTATAGGCTAATAGGATAATTCTATTTCCTTATTTTTAACCTTTTCTCTAACAAAGTAATACCTAATATTAACATGCTTAGTTCTAGCGTAATATATAGAATTCTTCGCTAGTTCTATAGCACTTTAGCTATCTATTTTAATAATCTTTATGTTATTAAAAATAGGAATAATCAAGCTTATCTCTTTAATAAAGAGATTTAGATATAAGCTCTCTTTAACTACTTCTTTGTAGGCCATAAACTCAGCCTCTACGCTAGATAGTGCAACAGTTTTTTGCAATTTTAATAGCTAGGATATAGCGCTACTATTCTTATTATAGCTTAATAAGAATATATAGCCTATAGTAGACCTTCTACTAGTAAAATCGCCCCCCTAATCTGAATCTATAGAGCTAGTTAGATTGATTATTTTATTTAGCTATTTTAGCTCTATAGGCTTAGATTAAGTTTTACTAGGGTTTAGATTATAGTTTAATATTAGGTCCTTAGTATACTTTATATAGCCCTAGAGGTAGTTTAGACTATTAAAGTGATCTATACTAGGATTAGACATATACCTAGCTAGGCTGTTTATAGCGTATGCTATATTAGGCCTAGTAAAAGTAGTAATATAGATAAGAGAGCTAATTTCTTATTAATATCTTCAGATATCTCTTAGATAAGCCTCTTCTTTATTATTTTCTAGCTTAGTATTAGGAGCTAGCGGAGCTTCTTTAGATTTAACACCTTCTTTATTAAACTTAGCTAGTAGTCTACTAATATATTTTTCTTAGGTTAAATATAGAGATTATATTACTCTATTTTAATAGATCTCTACTCTAAGAAACTCTTTTACTTCGCCTAGATTCTTTATTTCTAAAGTAGAAATAGAACTAAGCTCTTTAAATAGACTATCTATTATTTACTTACTTTTTATAAATATTAATAGATCATCTACGTAAGTAGCTATTATAACCTTTTTACTAGTGCTTATATAGGTAGTAGTATTAGTTTGTAAAGGAGTAAACTCTAGTTTAGCTAATAGACTAGCTAGCAGTTTTTACCACTATCTAGAGGCTTGTTTTAGACTATATAGTGCCTTTTTCAGTAAGTAAACATAATTAAGATAGCTAGAGCTAACAAAGCCTTTAGGTTATTCTATATAGATAGTAGTATCTATTAGAGCATTAGGGAAAGCTTATTTAATATCCTAGCTATATATTTCCTAATCTAGAGCACTAAATACTACTAATAGTAGTCTTATTAAACTAGGCTTACTAGTATTTATAAAGGTTTCTTTAAAATTTAGATCTTTCTCTTATAGAAAACTTTTAGCTACTTATCTAGCCTTATAGATTTAGCTATTTTCTTAATATTTTTTATTTAGTACTTATTATCTTTTTAGGACTAGATTATTACTAAGTCTAGATACTAGTAACTAAGTATTATTATTATAGAGCTAGTCTATTTCTAGTTATATTATAGCTAAATAGTTATTCTTTTCTTTATACTTTAGAACTTCTTTATAGTTCTTAGAATAGTCCTCTATTTTACTAGTATAATATACTTCTTCTATTATATTAGAAGAGGCTATACTTATATTTAGAGTACCTTCTCTTAGCTTACTAATTTCTCTATTCTTTTTATTATTAATAACTACTTTAGGATAAGTTTTAATAGCCTTTTTATTATTACTATATTAATTATCTATAATAGCTTCTAGTACTACCTTACTAAATTTATTTTCTATTTCTAGATTTTCTTAACTAAGATCTTTTAAAGGCCTATAGTAAGTTCCTTTTAGTACTTTAATATCTCTAACTAAAGTAACTTTATAAAATTTAAGATCTAAAAGATAATATAAGTTATTACTTATATAACCTATTAGGTAGTATAGTTTTAATTTAGTATCTAGCTTATATAAGAACTCTTTAAATTCTTTTTTATAACTTAAAGATCCCTAGATCTTTATATTAGCTATATTAGGCTTAGCTTTATATTTAACTTTATAAGGCGTTTTAAGATTAATAGAACTATTTAGTATTTTATTATAGAGATATATAGTAGATATTAGAGCCTCTACTTATAGCCTTTTTAGTAGTTTAGACTTAAATAGTAGAGCTCTTACTTTATTAAATAAAGTTCTATTTATATACTCTATCTCTCCCTTAGCTTTAGAATTAAAAGAAGATATAAATCTAAAGATAAATCCTTTATCTTTAGCTAGATCTAATAGATCTTTTATATTTAGTTTATTATCTACTTAAATTAGCTTAAGCCTTTTATTATCTTATATTTTAACTCTATTAATAAATTCTTTAATAAGTTAAATTAGTTCTACTTTATTTTTAAGTAGTTCTATCTCTAAATACTTTATCTTATAGTCTAGAAAGGTAATATAATATCTATAGCCTCTATTAGTTATAAGCTTAATAGGTCTTCTTAGATCTATATAAACTAGATCTCTAAAGTTATCTACTTTAGTAGTAATAGAGTCTCTACTAATAGTACTAGTTTACTTACTTTTTAGATAGATAATATAGTCTATAAAGTCTTTACTAATATCTATTTTAAAGTCTAGGCCTTCTATATTTATTAATAGCTTACTAAGGCTATTCTTACTAATATATTCTAGTCTTTTATATAGTAGAGTAGTATTATTAAGAGTCTTAGTAGAATTATTTATAACTTCTATACTCTTATCTCTATTACTATAAGTAGTAAAAGTAGCTATATTTCTAATATAGTATCTTATAGCTAGAATCTTATTATTCTTATAGGCTTAGTATTCTTTTTTAGTAAAATTAAACTCTACCTCTCTATTAATAGCTTAATAGACGCTTAGTAGGTTTACTTATATTTTAGGTACTAGTAGTATATTCTTAAGTACTATAGGCGTATTAGTGCTAGTAAAGATATAGCTATATTACTCTTAGCTTTTACTTTAAGTAGAGTACTAGTATTACCCTACTTAATATAGGTATTATTAATTAGCTTAAGATTGAAAAAAAGATCTTCTCTAAAGTATATATAATAGCTAGCACTACTATCTAGTACCTATATAATCTTATTACTAGTAAAAGATTCTTTAGTACCTTCTATATTATTAACTTAAATAATAGTACTATTAAGACTACTCTCTTCTACTATATTTACAGCCTTAAATTACTTCTTATTACTACGTTTCTTCTTATAATAGATATTATCTATATATCTACTTCTATTATAATAAGAGTAGTACTTACTACTTTTCTTTATATTTAAAGACATTTCTATATCTTTATTAGTAATTTCTTTATTAGAGATACTATTCTTTAGAGATTTAATTAAATATAGACGTCTAGACTTATTAAGAATTTAGCTAAATATAAGATCTAGATTAATTAGCTTATCTAGTCTTAAATCTTAAGTAATAATATTTACTAAATAATTAAAATCGTTATTTAGATTATTTAGTACTAGAGTAGTAATAAATATTAATAGTAGAGAAATATCTCTAGCTTCTAGGCTATTAAGTAGTCTCTTAATTTTCTATAAATATACTTCTACGTTATTATAATAACTAATTAATATAGTATTAATAAGCTCTTTACTTAGTAGAAAATTACTACTAAAGCCTTTTACTTAATATAGAAATTTAAGATTATCTTATAATAGAAATAGTAATTTAATCTCTTTAGTTTATAGAAGTGGGCCATTATATAGGCTTAATCTAATAATAGATAATATTTTACTTTCTTATTCTTTTAAATTATCTAATTCCTCTTATATAAAATTAGATAAGTTTAATTAAGAAGAATCTATTATTATAATAGAATAGTAGCCTTCTTTAACTAAGAGAGACTCTACTCTTAAAGCCTAAATATTATAGTTAGAGTTACCTACTAACTTAGGCACTCTAAAAATGCTACTTTTAGCTATTATAGCTACTACTCTTACGTCTAGACAAAGTAGATAGCTATTATCTAGAGATAGCAAATAGCTAGAACTTGTATATAGTCTTATTATAATAGAAAGCTATAGTTACTATTCTTACGAGCACTAATAGCTATTAAAGAACTCTAGCTATAGATTAAATTATAATAAGCTAATAAGATCTAGCTTTAATAGTGCCGAAAACGTAGTACTAATAGGCCGAAATCCTAGTCAAAGTAGTACTAAAACTATAGTACTAATAGTGCCAAAGACGTAGCACTTATAGGCCGAAATCCTAGCCAAAAATAGTACTAAAAACATAGTACTAATAGTACTAAAGGCGTAGCACTTATACCTAAAGTAGTATTATATTACCTATAGTAATTACTTATTACTCTAGTAAAGGTTGCTAGTCTTCCTAAAGGCTAACTTATTAGCTAGTTACTAAGTAAGAGTTTTAGCTCTATCTAGTAACTATACGCTTTACTAGAAGCTATTACTAATAAGCTTTAATAAATAATTACTATAGTAGCCTACTATAAGTTTGCCTTAAGTATAGGATTACCTAGAGCCTTATACTAGTATTACTACTAGTATCTTCCCTCTACCTTTTAATAGTAGTTTAGTATAGCTTAATTAGCTTATCTAAACTTATTATAGTCTTATATAGAGTAATTAGTAGGTTAAAAATAGTTTCTTAGTAACTAAGATTACCTAATTACTTAGGTCCTAATAGATAGGGACTATATACTAGAATACTACTACTATAGCTTAGAGTAATAAATACTTTAGTTACTATAGACTTATAGTAACTCTATTCTTAAAGGGTCTAATCTAGGCTTATAACTTATAAGAAAAGATATAGTAGAGAATTACTAATACTATTAGTAATAGTATTAGTAATAGTAGAAAATAGGAACTAGAGTTAAAAGTATATCTATTAAATATAAAGGGGGGAGTTAGACACTAAGGTATTATTACTATCTACTCGTTATTATATATAAATACTAGGTTATCTAGAATATTCTATCTTACTAATAGATAACTTAGATATACGTAATTTCTACGTTATAGATTACGTATATAAGAACGTAATAGCTATAGTAGTGCTATTCTAGCTAAAAGAGTACTATTGCTTACTTAAGCTTACTAAGGCTTACTTAAGCTTAACTAAGCTTACATTCTAACATATAGTATTCTAGATAAAGATATATTTAACTTTAATAAGGCTAGCTTTATAATTAGCTAGATATCTACTAGTTTAGTTATTATAGCTTTAAAGAGACGAGGACGGCTAAAGGTAGTATAGTAAAGTAATAGAGAGTAGATAATAGTTATCTAGGGTATTAACGCGATAAAGTAGGCTATTCTATTCTTTATTATCTTTAAGGGCTACTATTACCTCTCTACCTAATATAAAGAGGGGGATCTACCTTATAATTAGATTATTATAGTATCTAAGAATAGCTAGATAATAAATAAGCTTAGTCTATAGTAGTTAAAGTACTTTAATAAGTATATAAAGAAGAGAGTAGTTAGTAGCTACTAACTACTTATAATTAATAGCTATAAGAGCTATAACTTACTCACTTTCTAGGAATACTATAAGAAGAATAAGATTATTACTATCTATATACCTCTATACTTATTACACCTCCTATAACCTCTTAATATAGGGTATTTCTTACCTTTAAAGATAGTATATAGCTACTAAGCTAAGAATTTTATGCGTAACTAGATTATCTATATTATAAAGCTTAAGTTCTTACTATACTTTATACGCGCCTATAATATAGTAATTACTTTTAGTAATATCTAAGAAGAGTTTTAAGGCGCTAAATTAGTTCTATTTAACCTAAAATAGGTTATAATAGCGCTTAATATCTAGCTATATACTCTATTACTACTACTCTCTAGTAATAAGCCTTAGTAGTCGTAAACTCTAAGTAATACCCTTAAATTAGAGTTGTAATTAATACTTATAAAGGTAAGAATTTAGAGGTATATAGATAGCTTACTAATATCTATAGTAGAGGCTTTTAAGAAGGTCTTAAAGGGAGTAGTAATTATTGCGTATAAGCTAGTATTAGCGTAAAAGGAGATTATAGAGCTTTAAGTAGTAAATAAGGCTACTACGTAATATAGATTGTATAAAAGAAACTAGATTTAAGTAGAGGAGACCTTAATAGTTAAGGATAGGGCTCGTTTAGCTGCTCTTAAGGACTTTAGGGCGCGTAGTGATGGGAAGAAGCTAAAGAGGCGGGTGCGCGCTAAAGTAGGTAAACCATCTTAACGACGGTGTATATAGTGCAAAGAGACTAGGTATAATGCGTATACCTGCTAGAAGGTAGTAGAAGTAGACTCTAAATAATATCGCATCTTACTTTATACTATATAGGGCTAAAGTGGGCTATTTTGCGCCAGAATGGGGTGGTTTTGGTGGGGGCTTGGCAAAAGTGATCCACGAGCCCGGGTGATCCACGAGCCCGTGAGGTACGTTATACTCTAAATAGCTATAATCTACTTCTAATTACCTTACTATACTATCTTTAGCTATTCTTAATACTCTATTACTATAATTACTAATCTAAACAATATTACGCCTATATAAAGCCTATTTTATTAAAGTTATATGTATCTTTATCTAGAATACTATACTTAGCTTTTATATTCTATATTAGGCGGAACTAGCCTTCTTTAATCTTAAGATTCTTATAGAGAGCTTAACTATAGTTATACTTTTAATTAATCTTAGCTTTAAGCTCTAGGTAGCGCTTAATAGAGTTTATAATCTAATTTTCACTAACTAAATTCTAGTTATAGACCTAGAGTAAAGAATTAGCTATCTCTTTAATATTATTAAGTTAAGGTAGGTATTCTTACTCTAATAGTTTTAGAATATACTTAATAATTACTATCTCTTTAGATTCTTAAAGAGCTATTAATTTAGGTGTATAATCGCGTTAATAGAGCGTTCTAGCGCGTTATCGTCTAAGCGTCCTTTCTTGCATATTATAGGCTTTTATAGCGCAAGGCGTAGTAAGTGTCGCGTCTTAAATAAGAGCCTAAAGTGTAAGCTATATCTAAGCCTCTTTCTAATCTTATATTACGTTGCTACGTTAAGACATTGCGTGTTGGGAGAGATGTGGTGAGGTCTTGGCAAAGTCCGGCCACTCGCTTGTGCCGGCCACTCGCTTATGAAGTACGTTATAGTAATTATAATAAGCTTAAAGCTTAGCTACTCTAAGTTAATAATTACCTCTATATTAAAGGAAATAAGATAAGTAATAAAGATAAAATTCTATAGACTGCTGTCTTTCTTTATAGTAATACTAAGAAATATACTAACTCTATTTTATATCAATATATAGATAATAAATTAATAACTAAGATAATATTAGTCTTATTAATAACTAGAAGATTTTTAAAGCTAAATAAAAGAAGTCTTTTCATTCTTTAAAATTAAATAATTATAAAATAAAAGATTTAGAGACTAAAATAGCTTAAGTCTACTTCTAATTATATAACTAAGTTCTAATAATTCTTTATAATTGTGAGTAAGAATAATAATATTTTAATATAAATATACTAATTAAATCTTAATTTAACTATATTTAAAGAACTTGTATAAAATAGATTTAATCTTAATATACTTAATAGATCTATTAATAAAGCTATTTAAATTAATTATAAGTTATGTAAACCAATAATAGAGAAAATTTTTTTAATTAAGAAACTTATTTCTAAGAGCTTATAAATAACTTTTTAGAATACTAGCTTTAATATTTATATCTTAATAAAGAATATTAGTAAAGTTATATACTTTAAGTCTCTAATATATATATTATAAATAGCTATAAGCTAATATACCTTAATAATATTAATAATAGACTAGATTAGCTAAAGTCTTAGTTTAATAAGAGTAAGAAGCTAATTACTTACTATATATATAGTAAAGTAGGCTATATAGTATAGAACTATTATAGTAAGAATAAAGTTATATAATAAGTTAATATATTTAGAAAGGCTAGTAAACTGACTAATTAATTATTAAAAGTTATTATAAAGTCTATAATTAAATACTAAATAGATAATTAAGAAAATATTCTTAAAAAGATTAAGAATCTTACTATTACTAGAACTATATATTTAGGCGACTTATTTATATCTAATAAAGAGTATTATACGCTATAAGAAGATGTAGTAAAGCTACTATATATTAAATATAATAAGATAGCTATATTTAGAAAAAGATATTAATTAAGCATATCCTATATAAGTTTACTAGAAATAGAGTTGATATTACTATAGATTAATAGCCTACTCTACTACTTTAATAAGAAATTAGTAAACTAGGCTATAGAAATCCTAAATATCTTATAAATTATATAGTAATACTTTTATAATCTAGCTTATAAGATTATTTAAGATAAAGAAAATATTTCTCTAAAAATTTAGAAGTTCTTATTAATACTAAAATATTCTAAATAAATTAAATAGATACTATAAGTATAGAATAAACTTATAGTTATATCTTTCTATAAAGATATCTAAGAAATAACTTTATATACTATAGAATTAAATAGCTAAATAATTAAGATACTAAAAAGAGATGTTTAAGAGTTTATATAATACTCTTAAAATAATAAGTTGTTATAGGCTAAAAAAAGAAAAAAGTAGTAGCTATAAAGCTAGTTTTAAGGTAGATAAAAGATTACCTATATAAGTTAAGATATTATAGTTTAATACTAGTATAATTCTTATAACTTCTACTATTCTAAATTATTATAAACTAATTATATATATAATTTTTATAAAATTTATTACTTAGAAAAGAAGAAATCTATAGAGTCTCTAAGAAGAGTATATAAATTCTCTAAGTATAAAATAGAATAATATTTATATAAAAAATATATATACTTAAAGCACTTATAAAATAAATATAAGAATACTTACTTTCTTAATTATAAAGACTTATAAGATATTATCTAGATATATACTATATTTAAGATATAATATATTAATAACTCTATTAATAAATTTAAATAGCATAACTAGAAATATATCTTAATAGCGTATATAATAAGTACTAGAATAAAAAAGAATCTTTTAAATTTAGAATTAAGTCTTTTTTAAATTAGGAAATAGCTAAGAAGGCTTAGCTAAAGAGATTAATATAGTAAATCTTTTAGAACTTATTAAGCTTCTAGTAAAGCTTAATAAACTATAGATATATACTTTAATAGATTTACAATTAGAAATAAACTACATTTTAACGTATATTATAGATGAAGCTAGACTTTAACTATTATAGAAATATTAGTTCTATCTACTATAAATTACTACTATATAATTAATACTAGAAGAAAGTAAAATTATATATAAAGTTACTAATATAATACTTAGTATCTAAAAATACTAGAAAAGAATAGACTTAGATGTCTTAAGACTAGCTATCTAAAATATTATATTAGAACTTCTCTAATTTTAAGAATATAACCTATAGATTAATTAAAAATAAAAAAAACTCCTATTTAAGTACTATAAATTAGCTATAACTATAAATTAGCTTATATATTAAATAGTTTTAATAGAAGATAAAAGTAAAGTTTATAATACTATTTAAGAATAGTAAACTTTATATAAGAATAGCTTTAAAATATAAGAGTTTAACTTAATAGATACTAATTATATACTCTTATATTATAAAATTATATTTTATAAAAATCTATAGCTTCTAATATTCTAAAAGAGTGTAAAGAGCTTAAATACTTTTCTATAAAAGTAGTAGATAATAAAATTTTATTAAAAAATTAATTTTTAAATTATAAGATAATTTTTTCAAAAAAAAAGACTCTAGTCTTTAGACTAACATGTTAAGTTTTAGAGATAGAAGTTAAAATATTAAGAAAGTAGCTAAAAAATAATTTAAAGAAAGAATATATTAGACTTTCTAATTTACTAGTAAGATTTCTAATACTCTTTATACTAAAGAAGAAAGAATTATTAAGTATATACGTTGACTATTATAAGCTTAATAATATAATAATAAAGAGTTAATATTTACAATGAAATATTATAGAACTTTAAAATTAATTATCTTAAATAAGAATCTTTATAGTAATAGATTTATTAGATAGATACTATTTTATTAAAGTAAAAAAAAGTAAAGAATAAAAAACAATATTTTTAATAAGATATATAGATACTATAAATATACTTTTATACTTTTTAAATTTATAGACGCCTTAGTAATAATTTAAAAAATTTATTATTAATATATTTAAAGCTTATTTAAATATTTTTATTATTATATTTAGATAGTATTTTTATCTATTCTAAAAGTTAAAAAGAATATATTAAATATATCTATATAATACTAAACTACTAACACTAGTATAACTTATAACTTAAGCTAGAAAATTATTAATTTTAAAAAAAAGAAGTTACTTTCCTAGATTATATTATAGAAGCTAATAAAGTATATGTATAAAAAAATTAGTTAAAAAATTACTACTATTAAAGATAATTAAAGAGAAAAAATATTTTCTAGGATTTCTAAATCTTAGTTAATAGTTTATTAAAATTCTTTTAAGATTACTATCCTATTGATAAATTAATAAGAAAGAATATGCTTTTTATATAAAATAAAAAAGTAGAAGACGCCTTCTAGATACTTAAGAATATAAGTATAATACTAATATTCTTATATATATTCTAATTAGAGTAGCCTCTATACTTTAAAACTAACTTATTAGATTTTATACTAAAAAAATATACTAGCTAGATATGTAAAGGCTTAAAGTATTCTATTATCTATTATTTATATAAACTCTTAGGAGTAAAGAAAAACTATAATATTTATAATAAAGAGCTACTAGCTATTATTATTTATTTGAAGTATTAGAAAGTATACGCTAAAAGCCATTTAAAACTTATACTTTTCTTAGATTATAAGAACTTAATTTTATTTATAAATACTAAAGTACTTAATAAATAATAAGATTTATTTGTGCTAAGAAAAGATAATAGTAAGGCTAATACCTTTAGCTATAGATATAATAATAAAGAAATAAAAATAAATAATAAATTTATAATACTTATATACTATAAAGATAGATTATTAGGACTAGTAAAAATGCTTAATTTAGTTATATAAGTTACTAATAAGATACTAGAAGGATTGTAAGAAGTAATTATTAAGTAATACTATAATAGCTTATATATAGTTACTTTAGTATTACTTTAATAATAGAACTTATTAAGTAAAATTATAGGTTTCTATTTATAAAAGATAAAGTTATCTTCTTTATTACTAAATACGTATACTATTAAAAGAATAAATATAGTATCTATATACCCTATAAAGAAATATATATAATAGACTTATTTAATATACTATAATTAGATATCTCTATAGACTTTATTACAGACCTACTAATCTTAAGAGGCCCTATTACTAAAGTATTATATAATATAATTCTTAGATTAGTTAATAATTTATAAAGTAAGTTAAGTATATTACCTTTTATAAAGAATTTATAATAGTATAACTTACGTATATTATTAATAATTATATTATAAAGTATTAAAATATACTAACGTTAATTATTAGTAATAGAGATAAGCTCTTTATTTTATACTTTTAGATAGTACTACTTACTATAATTAGTATTAAAAGAAAGCTATTAACAGCTTACTATCTAAAATTAAATAAATAAATAGAATAAATAAATTATATAATAAAAGCTTATCTATAGATCTTTATTAATTACTAGTAAAATAACTAGATTTTACTATTACTTATATTATAGATAGCCTATAATAATAAGCTTTTAGAATCTATAAAATATACTCTATTTTATATAAACTATAGGAGACATCTAAATCTCTTTAGATATATATTACTAGGACTAAAAATAGAAGTAGCTATTACTATAGCTAATAAGCTAAAGTTAGTATATAACCTACTATAATATAAACTTAAGAAGGTATAACGCTAGAGTATTTTATATATTAATAAGAAATAAAATATAGTACTTTAGCTAAAAAGGTAAGATAGAGTTTATCTTTGTATAAAGAATCTTTATACTATATAATCTAATAAGGGACTTAATATTATTAAAATTAGACTATTTTTAATTCTTAATTAGAAGGGACTAGTTACTTATATACTTAACCTTTTACTTAATATAAAGATATACCTATAATTGTATATTAATATATTAGAATTAGTAGACTCTAAAACGCTATTCTAGGAAACCTTCTACTATAAAATAGAAGAAGATAATAAATTTAAAGTTAAGAGAATTCTCGCACTATAATAGGCGGGCGACAGCCTAGCGTACGACTACATAGTACGCCCATTTAGCCAAAAGGCTGGCGCAAGACAACAAAGCATAGGCGTTGTCTTGGTGTAGTCGGTACTTATCGTCGTCATCTGAGGTCTCTTGACTCTCAGGTCTTAGCGCAGCCCACTTGGCGTAGCGCACTCTCTTTTAGGGCGTAGCCCATTATACGCACACTAAACGCAAAGTAATAGTAAAGAATACCTAGTTTAATAGTTAAGCTACCCTAAGAGTAATAATACTTAAGAACTTAATATAAATTTTATAAACTACTACTAGCTACTTACGTAGTATTATATAAAGTACTTAACTATTTATTATAAGTAAAATCTCTATCTAAGAAAGTTAATATAAAGATACTCTAATCTAATATAGAAGTACTAGATATTATACTATCTTTAAAATAATATATTTTCTAGTTAATATTATTTACTACTTCTAGTATTTCTATCTCTTCTATAAATTTATACAGCTTATCTACCTACTATTATTTATAATACTTTAGTACTTTCTTTTATTTATAAAGATAATTCTTTTTTATACGTATTACTAATAGAGTATCTAATACTACTACCTCTACTATATTAGCTTTAGACTCTTATTATTCTAAGCGAGCTAGCTTCTAGTCTAACTAAGAAAAGTCTAGTAAGAAAACCTCTACTAGCTTATACGACTTTATACTATTATAATAATAATTCCTATATTTCTTCTTTAATAATAATCTGTAACACTCTAGATTCTTTTTTGCGTAATATTAATAAGTAACTATAGCTACTTAATTAATACTATCTATATAATCATCTAAAGTATAATAATAAATAGTACTATAAGAAATTATAAGGTTAATTTATATAAGTATAAAATAGAAAAGAAAGAAATAGTATTATAAACTTAAGAAGATAGAGTATAGTAATCTATATATAGAAGTAATAAAAAAGTTACTTTATATAGATTAAGTAAATAGCTAACTTTTAAAGACCAATAAATAGTATTACCTTATAGCTTATATAATTTTAAAGTTTTAGCAAAAAGCTATTATAGAATAAATTATATATATTTTATAATATTTTATAAAGTATTATATATAAGATATATAAGACTTTATAGAATATATAAGATATTAAGTTATGTTTCTTAAGTATATAGCTACTAGATAGCGCACTCTTATAGTTGCTATATTTAAATTTAAAATTATGAAATTAGTACTTAATTCTTAAATTTCTAAGTTATTTATTAATCTTTATATCGTACTTAACTTATCTCGTCTACTACGCGCCTAGCTTATTCCTAAGAACTAACCCTATGACCCTCTAAGGACGGACCTTCACATAGAGACATAGAGCAACACAGCATATACAAGCGCGATCCTCTATCGAGTGTTACTAGATCGGTTCGCTTCTTATAAGGGTAAAAAGGGGGG
>QXCR01000308.1:0-19463 GCA_004380135.1 Stemphylium vesicarium | reverse complement strand
AGTATTAGTAATAGCGGAAGATAGGAACTAGAGTTAAAAGTATATCTATTAGATATAAAGGGGGGAGTTAGACACCGAGGTATTGTCGCTGTCTACTCGTTATTATATACAAATGCTAGGTTATCTAGAATATTCTATCTTACTAATAGATAACCTAGATATACGTAATTTCTACGTCATAGATTACGTATACAAGAACGTAATAGCTACAGTAGTGCTATTCTAGCTAAAAGAGTACTAGTGCTTACTTAAGCTTACTAAGGCTTACTTAAGCTTAATTAAGCTTACATTCTAACACTTATTACTATTATAGCATTTCTTATTATGCGGCCTAACTCTTTAGCCTAAGAGAAGAGGGTATTATAGTAGCTATATTATAAGAAAAAGAGAGATACTCTAGTAGTTAAGTTTATATAAGAGTTTAGTATTAGTTCTAATACTAGATATAGAGTCGCCTAGTTATCTTAGTTATTATTATAGAATACCTATATAACTACCTTAATATTACTATTTACTTATTCTATCGTATTATTAGTCTAAGGGTAGTATATAGTAGATAGGTTCCTCTTAATTCCTAGTAACGTATATATATCTCTCTATAGCGCGCTAGTAAACTAAGGGCCGCAGTTTAAGATAATAGAGATAAAAAGACTATAGTAGTAGTACACTTCTCGTACGAAGGCCTATATAACGTCTAGCGTCTCTATCTTATTTATTAGAATTAGTATAACTCTCTTACTTAGGCGATTCTTTACTACTATTAGGTTAGAGTTCCCTTAGGATAGTAGTAGGCCCGTGATAAAGTCTATAGTAAGGTGTTGCTACGTGCGGCTTAGAACTGGTAGCGGTCGTAGGTAGCCGTGCCTCCCGTCTCTCTATAGCGTGCTCTTCTAGCAGAGCTCGTAGTTTCATATAAAACGTCGTATATTATCGCTTATTTTTAGCTAGTACTATTCCTTAGTAATTATCTAGTAGGTTTTCTCTCGTCTAGGGTAGCCTATTTATAAGAATAGATACACAATCTAGATAATATCTATATAGAGAGGCTTAGACTTAGAAGCCTAGACATAGTTTCTCTACCTTAGTTAGCTTTTACTATTAATTATATAGTTACTAAGGGATATAGCTATCTTTCTAGTTATAGATAGGGACTGTTGCCCCTCTTATATAGCGTATAGCACTTCTTAATACATAACGTCTTCTATTATTATTATAGCCTAGTAGCGACTTAGGAGTTCCTCCTAATTTAGTGCTTAAAGTAGAGTTAGTAATATAAGTAGCTTCTAATCTACTTATATAGGGAATATCTCTAGTACTTCTTATTATTATATAGGTAAAAGTATTATAAATTCTCTTAAAGTAATATAGTCGTCTAGGTTATCTTAGAGGAAGTCTTAGTCTTATTAAGAGAGTATATTAGCTTATGCGTTCTCCTTTCTAGAGTAATAGTGGATTCTTATATTACTAAAACGAGATAGCTCTATAGACTATTATACGTATTGCTTAGTTATCTTTTACTTCTTAGTTAAGTATTCTAGGTTCTTATAGTCTATAATAATCTTAAATTCTTATACGCCTTATAGTTTAGCGTCCTATTCCTTTAGGTAGTAGATTACTACTAGAAGTTCCTTATCGTATATTAGGTAGTTCGCTTTATAACTATTAAACTTCTTTAATAAATAGGCGACTATATAAAGAATACTATTCTCGTCTTCTTATAATAGCGTGCCGCCTAAGGCGTAACCTAAGAAGTTATATTCTATAACTATATATTAGTCTAGGTTAAAAGGAACTAAGACTTCTTTTAAGAGAAAGGCTTTCTTTAGCGTATAGAAGCTCCTTTCTTATTTCTTACTTTAAGTAAACTTTACGTCCTTCTTCATAAGTTATATAAGAGGCTTAGCGTATTATATAAAGTATAAGATAAACTTCTTATAAAAGTTTATAAAGCTAATAAACTCTTATACGCTACGCACTATTATTAAGGACTTCTATTTTTAGATTACTTCTACCTTCTTAGGGTCTATAGAGATTCCTTTACCTACTTTAATAATAAACCTTAGATACTTTATACGTTGCACGTTAAACTTACACTTCTTTAGTTCTAACTAGAGGCTAGCATTCTTAAGATAGTCTAGTATTATTCGTACGTAGGCGTGGTACTAAGAGAGAGAGCTATCCGTAAATATAATAATATCGTCTAAGTATGCTAATACAAAGTCGTCTAGGAATTCACGTAGTATCTAGTTTATATAGCGTTAAAACGTACTAGGTACGTTTATAAGACTAAAGGGTGTTACTAACTACTTATATAAGCTAAACCTTATATAGAAAGTAGTTATCCACTCTTACTCTTCTATAGTACGGATCTTATAGAAGGCTACTATAATATCTAGCTTAGTATACCACTTCGCCTATCTAATCTAGTGGAGCGTCTCTCGTATAAGGGGGAGAGAGTAGTAGTCCTTCTTAGTAATCGCGTTTAGGGCTTAGTAGTTAACATAGAATTATAATTCTCTACCTAGCTTCTATATAAAAAGTATAAAAAATGTAGTAGAGGAGTTACTAGCTTATATAAAGCCCTTATCTAAGAGCTTATATAGCGTCTTCCTTAAGATAAGGAGTTTATCTCTTAATATATTATAAAGTAGTCTATATAGTATCTTTAGTTCCTTCCTATCTTATAGCTTAAGTTTAATCTTATAGTCTATATCTAGTCCCTTAATAAAAAAGAGGTCTTTACCTTTTTTTAGTAAGAATAGATCTTCGTATAATTATAAGTAGTCTAGTAGTTATCTTAATACTTCTTCTTTAGTAAGTAAGGTTTTAACTTATAAGACCTTCTTAATATTCTTTAAGCTAGCTATAAAGATTTAGATCTTCTTATTCCCTATCTTACTTTATTATACGTAGTGCTAGAAGGCTACTATAGAGATAGAGATATACTTAACTTCGTTTACCTAGGACTCTATAATCTATATAGTAATGCTATACTTTAATAGAGTAAGAGTCTTCCGCTTATTATTAATAATCTCTCCTACTCGCTCTAGCTATGTCTTCCCTAAGATCATGTCGTAGCCGTACGTAGAGGGCATAATATACGCAGCTACTTACTACTTTAGCCCTCCTACGTCTAACGTGAACTCTATAATTGCGCCTATAGAGCTTCTCTAGCTATTTACTCCTTTAATAATAATCTATAGTATCTTAATACGTAGTAAGCTCTTTAATTATACGAACTTCTTAGTTATAATCCTATACGTATAATACCTATTATCTATTATAGCGGCAGTATAGTTTATTCTATTAATAGTAATATTAATAGATATTAGTTTTATTATAGCTAATTAGAGAAGAATTTCTCTTCTTAGTTATATAATCTCCTAGACTTTATCCTTATTCTACCCTAGCTTATATCTTTTAGCTAGGGCTCTTCTTTTCTTAACTTCTCTAAGTTAGAGGTTACTATAGTAGAGATAGTAGCTACTTTTAGCCGCCTATCTCTATCTCCTATATAAGAATTTAATTTCTTTAACTTTATTTAGCACTAAGTAATATGATGCCCTAGCTTACTATAGCGTAAGTAAGTTCCTTTCTCTTTCCTCTTCTAGACCTCTACTTTCGTGCCCTAGAATTCTCGAGTTATATAGGGCTTTATAGCTCTAATAGTAGGAGTCTATTCTATCGCGTTATTATAGTGATGGGTCCATGGAGGCGAGGTCGTACGGGGTGTGTAGTTAAGAGAGGACTAGTCCACGGCTTTTAGATAAATTACTCGTACGTCTCCCTAGTAGGAGGTTAATAACCTACTTAGTAGCGTAGTAGTCTTCTATTTAGTAAGTTCTTAAGGTAATTAATTTTCTATATATTACTTATACTATCTAGACCTACCTCTAGGAACTTAAGATTAAAAGATTATACGTAGGAGATAAGATCCTCTTTATCTTACTTTATTATATAAAGAAAGTATATTATCTTTTCTTTAATTATAGAGTTAATAAAGAATCTATTTAGCTATTATTATAAACTCTATAGTAAGAGACTAGACCTTCTCTCTATTAACACTATAACGTATATTCTTAGAGTAGTAAACGCTTATCCTTTTATATAAGTAATTATATAGTAAACTTAATTACTCTTACTTAGCTAAGCTTATTAGTCTATAAAGAGCTTCGCTTATACGCGTATCTTCTATTAAGTATAGTTCTTATAACTACCCTTCTTAAAGACCTTTATATCTAATAGGCGTAGCTTCTTATATTATATAGGTTCTTAACTTTAGCCTAATATTAATGTAGTAGATAAGATAGTCCTACCTAGACTTAGTATACTTAGTATCCTTCTCTAATTCTTAATAATTTAAATTAGGGTCTAGAGTTACTAGCTTAATATAGCGTATAACTATTATTTCTAGATTACTTAGTTTAGGTCGCTCTATAGTTATTATATATAATCTTAAAGCTCCTCTACTTTAAGCGTATAGTTCCTTTCTAGAGGGAGGTCTCTCTAGTCTTCTCTTAGCTCTTCTTAGTTTATTATATTATTATCTACCTATACTTACATTATATAGATAGGGTCTTACTAACTTATAATACTAACAAGTAGCTATTCTTAATTTTAACTCGTCACGTATAAGAAGGAAGAGTAAGGTAAGAGTAACCTTTCTTATAATATTATAGGCGGAAAGAGGCTTACTAACGAGTATGCATTTGCTCCTATATACAGAATAAGAAAGGTAGAGAAAAGAAGTGTAGGTGTCCTCCTTCGTACGGTACTTATGCTTTGCGCTACCTCTACGCTAGCGTTCCGCGCTAGCCTAAAGTAAGAAGGTAGCAGTACTTAGGCGTAGCCCTTTACATAGATAGCCAATGGCAAGGCCAGGTATATAGTAGATTATATTTAATAAAGAGCTATTAGTCTATTTATACTAGTGATTATCTATTTATTAAATAAATATTAGTCTAAAGTAATTTAAGTATCTATTAAGAAGCTCTATTAAAGGGCATTTAGCCTATTATTATACCTCTCTCTTTAGAGGTCTACCTATTTTCTTTCTAAAACTTATCTAAGAGGCGTCCTTTAGCGTCGCGGTATAGTACTATACAAAATAGCTAGTAGTCTAAGGCTTTTATATTCTTAAGTAGCTAGACTAGCTAAAATATTATTTAGTAGTGTTCTCTTTATTTAATTTTATATTCACGTTTAGCTCTTCTTCTAACGCGGCGTTTCTATTCTACTATAATATCTTTTACTATTTATTTATTCTCTTTTATTACTTATAACGCTAGTAGCTAAAAATTATTTACTTTTTAACTTATTAGTAGGTCTAAATTTATAAGCTTAATCTAGTTAATATAAAATATTAAATAAGAATCTAAGAGTATATCTAGCTTAATTAAGTAGCTATTAATTACCTTTAATATTATATACTTAGCGTTTTTTTAGTCTAGCTTCTTTAATATCTATCTAGTACTATACTACTAATCTAAGCGTAGTTAAACTTTATTATCTATCTAGTATTATTAAGCCTCTTATTATATCCTATTTACTTATTATTTTTACTTCTATTACGTACTTACTATACTTACTTAGGCTAACTTAAGAATGCTTTAGAATTTTAAAATAATTTACTCTACTTTCTTATTATGTAAGTAGTAGTTAGGTGTATCTAGAGGTAGTATTTATTCTTTTAGTATCTATAGCTATAATAAGTTAACATTATAGCTATATTATAAGAAGAAAGGTAATATACATATTAATATCGCGTTCTTACTATTAATCGTAATTTAAGCTATTAGGTAGAGTGTAGCCTAGTCTATCTAAGCTTAGTTTATAAAGAATTAGATATAGGCTTCCTAGACGCTATTTATTCTCTTTATAGTACTATATTTTTAAGAATAGTATACTATTAATAGCCTTTAATTAATTTTTAGAATTTAGTAGAGTTATTTTTATAATTTACTAATAAACTAGTTCCTTTAGTCTAATATAATCGCGTAAGATAGCTAGTAGTATATAAGTACTCTTTTAATAAACTTCTAGATTACTATATTTATTATTATATTTAGTAAGAAAATGTTACGACCCGAAGTCAAAACGCTTACGACCACGCCGCAACCACGCCGCAACCGCGCCGCACGAGCAAGACCAGGATAGCGATCCTGCAAAACGCTGACTGTTAGTAGTCACGTGACCGATCACTGCGCTAAGGACTATCGCTAGGAGCAATCACGACTACCGCAACTATTACTAGAAGTAATTACAACTATTATAACTATTACTAGAAGTTATACTCTACTATTATTAAAAGTTAATATAACTATTATATAAGTATATAGCTACTAGATAGTGCACTCTTATAATTACTATATTTAATTTTAAAATCTAAGAATTAGTACTTAATTCTTAAACTCTTAAGTTATTTATTAATCTTTATATTATACTTAACTTATCTTATCTATTACGCACTTAGCTTATTCCTAAGAACTAACCCTAGAACCCTCTAAGAATAGACCTTTACACTTTAAATACTCTTAAAATAAGCAACGTAGTAATAGATACCCTAGATACGACTATAGACGCCACCTATACCTTAATACGTAGTAATAAGTCTAACTTATACTATAGTAACTATAGTAAGCTTAAAGCTTAGCTACTTTAAGTTAATAGATACCTCTATATTAAAGAAAATAGAATTAACGACGATAATAAAGTTATATAGGCTACTACCTTCCTTTATAGTAACGTAGAGAAGTAGGCTAACTCTATCTTATACTAATATATAGATAATAATATTAATAACTAAGATAATATTAACTTTATTAATAACTAGAACGCCTTTAAAGCTAAGATAAAAGAAGTCTTTTTACTCTTTAAAGAATTAGTAGTTATAGAATAAAAGATTTAGAGGCTTAGATAAACTAGATTTACTACTAACTATACGACTAAGTTCTAATAATATTCTATAGTTATTAACTAGAATAATAACGCTTTAATATAGATATATTAATAAGGTCTTAAGCTAACTATACGTAAGAAACTTATATAAAGTAGATCTAACCTTAATATACTTAACGAACTTATAAATAAAGCTATTTAAATTAATAATAAGTTATATAAGCTTATACTAGAGGAAAGACTATTTAATTAAGAAACCTATATCTAAGAGCCTATAAATAACTAACTAAGATATTAGCTTTAACGTTCGCACCCTAACTAAGAACGTTAGCGAAGCTACGTATCTTAAGTCCCTAGTATATACGCTATAAATAGCTATAAGCCTATATACCTTAATAATATAAATAGAGAACTAGGTTAGCTAAAGTTTTAGTATAATAAGAGTAAGAAGCTAATTACTTACTATACCTATAGCAAAGTAGGCTATATAGTATAGAACTATTATAGTA
Organism: Stemphylium vesicarium; assembly: GCA_004380135.1. NCBI lineage: Eukaryota > Fungi > Ascomycota > Dothideomycetes > Pleosporales > Pleosporaceae > Stemphylium > Stemphylium vesicarium. Next base: position 12,057 of record QXCR01000308.1, on the reverse strand, counting down.
AAAATAAGGTTATATAATAAGTTAACGTACTTAGAAAGGCTAATAAACTAGCTAATAAATTATAAGAAGTTATTATAAAACTTATAATTAAATACTAAGTAGATAGTAGAGAAGGTATTCTTAAAGAAATTAAGAATCTTACTATTATAAGAACTAAATACCTAGATAACTCGCTTATATCTAATAAAGAGTATAATACACTAGAAGAAGACGTAGTAGAACCACTACGCACTAAGCACGATAAGATAGCTACGTTTAAGAAAAAATATTAACTAAGTACGCCCTACGTAAGCCTACTAGAGATAGAGTTGCTATTACTATAGATTAATAGCCTACTCTACTACCTTAATAAGGAATTAGTAGATTATACTATAGAAACCCTAAATATTCTATAAACTATATAATAGCACTTCTATAATCTAGCCTACGAGGTTAATTAAGATTAAGAAAATATTCCTTTAAAAATTAAGAAGTTCCTACTAATACTAAAGAATCTCTAATAGGTTAAATAAGCACTATAAGTATAGGACGAACCTATAGTTATATCTTCTAATAAAGATATCTAAGAGATAACTCCGTACGCTATAGAATTAGATAGCTAGATAGTTAAGATTCTAGAATAAGACGTTTAAGAGTTTATATAATACTCTTAGAATAACTAGTTATTATAGGCTAAAGAAGTAGAAAAGTAATAATTATAAAGCTAACCTTAAGGTAAACGAAAGATTAACTAGATAAGCTAAGATATTATAGTCTAGTACTAATATAATTCTCGCAACCCCTACTATACTAAGTTATTATAGACTAGTTATATATATAACTTCTATAAGACTTATTACTTAGAAAAGAAGAGATCTATATAGTCTCTAAGAAGAGTGCATAGATTTCCTAAGTATAAGGTAGAATAAGATATATATATTAAAGATATATGCCTAAAGTACTTATAGGATAAGCGCGAGAATGCTTATTTCTCTAGCTATAAAGACCTATAAGATATTATCTAGATATAAACTATATATAAGATATAATACATTAACGACTCTATCTATAAATATAAGGAGCACGACTAGTAAATATGCCTAAGTAGCGCATATAATAAGCACTACGATATAAAAGAATTCTATAGATTTAGAACTAAGTCTTTTTTAGACTAGCGAATAACTAAGAAGGCCTAGCTAAGAAGATTAATATAGTAAATCTCTTAGGACTTATTAAGCTACTAGTATAGCTTAATAGAGTATAGATATATACTTTAGTAGATTTAGGATTAGAAGTAAACTATATTTTAGCGCACGTAATAGATAAAGCTAGACTTTAATTACTATAGAAATATTAATCCTACCTACTATAGATTACTAATAGATAATTAATACTAGAAGAAAGTAAGATTATATATAAGGTTACTAACGTAACGCTTAGTATCTAAGAGTACTAGAAAAAGATAGATCTAGACGTCTTTAGACTAGCTACTTATAATATTATATTAGGACTTTTCTAGCTATAAGAATATAACTTATAGATTAACTAGAAGTTAAAGAAGTTCTTATTTAAGTACTATAGACTAGACGCAACTATAAGCTAGCCTATATATTAACTAATTTTAATAGTAAATAAAAGAAAAGTTTATAATATTACTAAAAGATAGTAAACTTTATATAAGAATAGCCTTAAGATATAAGAGTTTAATTTAATAGATACTAGTAAAGCACCTCTAAATTAAGAAGTTAGAGTTTTAGAGAAATACGTAACTTCTAATATTTTAAAAGAGTATAAAGAATTTAAGTATCTTTTTATAGAAGTAGTAGATAGTAAAGCCTTACTAAAGTATTAACTCTAAGATTATAAGATTATTCTAAAAAAAGAGAAAACTTTACTCTTTAAGCTAATATATTAACTATTAAAGATAGAACTTAAAGTACTAAGAAAGTAGCTAGATAAGAATCTAAAAAAAGAATATATTAGACCTTCTATATTACTAGTAGGATTCCTAATACTCTTTATACTAAAGAAGAAGAGACTACTAAGAATATATATAGACTATTATAAGCTTAATAATATTATAGTAAAGAATTAATATCTACTACTAAATATTATAGAACTTTAAAATTAACTATCTTAAGTAAGAATCTTTATAGTAATAGATCTATAAGATAGATACTACCTTATTAGAATAAAGAAAGGTAAAGAATAGAAGATAGTATTCTAAATAAGATATAAATATTATAAATATACTATTATACCTTTTAAATTTATAAACGCCCTAGTAATATTTTAGGAACTTATTAATAACGTATTAAGAGCTTACTTAGATATTTTTATTATCGCATACTTAGATAATATCCTTGTCTACTCTAAGAATAAAGAAGAATATATTAAATATATCTATATAGTACTAAGGTGCCTAGACTAGTTTAACCTATAACTTAAGCTAGAGAAATATAAATTCTATAAGAAAGAGGTCGCTTTCTTAGAATATATTATAGGAGCTAATAGAGTATATATAAGTAAAGAAAAGATTAAAGTAATTAAGAAATAGCTACTACTAAAGATAGTTAAGGAAATATAATTCTTTCTAGAATTTCTAAACTTTAATTAATAGTTTATTAAGAATTACTCTAAAATTACTATTCTATTAATAAAACTTATAAGAAAAGATATACTATTTATATAGAGTAAAGAAGTAGAAGACGCCTTTTAGACGCTTAAGAATATAAGTATAATACTACTATACTTCTATATATTCTAATTAGGGTAACCCCTATGCTTTAAGACTAACTTATTAGATCTTATACTAGAAGGATATACTAGCTAATTATATAAAGGCTAATAGTATTCTATAGCTTATTATTTACGTAAGCTTTTAGGACTAGAGAAGAACTATAATATTTATAATAAAGAGCTATTAGCTATTATCGCCTACCTAAAATATTAGAGAGTATACGCTAAGAGTTATTTAGAACTTATAATATTCTTAGATTATAAGAACTTAGTTATATTTATAACTATTAAGGTACTTAATAAATAATAAGTTTAATAGTTATAGGAATTAGAATAATATAAGTATAAAATTATATTTATACTAGAAAAAGATAATAGTAGGGCTAACGCTCTTAGCTATAGATATAATATTATAGAAATAGAGATAATTAATAAATCTATAATACTTATACGCTATAAAGATAGATTATTAGAATTAGTAAAAACGCTAAACCTAGTTATATAAGTTACTAATAAGGTATTAAAAGAATTATAAAAAGTAATTATTAAGTAATACTATAATAACTTTATATATAGTTACCCTAGTATTACTTAAATAATAGAACTTATTAAGCGAAACTATAAGTTTCTATATATAAAGGATAAAGTTACCTCCTTTATCGCTAAATGCGCAGACTATTAGAAGAATAAATACAGGACCTACGCACCCTATAGAGAAATGCAAGTAAAGGAGCTACTTAACACACTATAGTTAGATATCTCTATAGACTTTGTTATAGGCCTACTAGTCTTAAGAGACCCTATTACTAAAGTATTATATAACGCAATTCTCGTAGTAGTAGATCATTTTACGAAGTGAGCTAAGTATATCGCCTTTTGCAAAGATTCTATAGCAGTATAACTTACATACGTTATTAACAATTGTGTTATAAGGTATCACGGCATACTAAAGTTAATTATTAGTAATAAAGATAAGCTCTTTACTTTAAACTTTTAGATAGTATTACTTACTATAATTAGTACTAAAAGGAAGCTATTAATAGCTTATTATCTATAAATAGATAGATAAATAGAATAAATAAATCGCATAATAAAAGCCTATCTATGAATCTATATTAACTACTAGTAGAATAACTAGATTTTACTATTACCTATAGTATAGATAGCCTATAATAATAAGCTTTTAGAATCTATAGGATAGACTCTATTCTACGTAAACCACGGGAGACACCTAAATCTCTTTATACGTATATTACTAAGCCCGAAAATAGAAGCAGCTATCGCCATAGCCGATAAGCTAAAGATAGTATACGAGTTGCTATAACGCGAACTTAAAAAGGTATAACGCTAGAGCATCTTATATATTAATAAGAAACGAAAAATAGCACCTTAGCTAAAGAGAGGAGATAAAGTTTATCTACTTATAAAGAATCTTCGCACTATATAACTTAGTAAGAGACTTAATAACGTTAAAGTTAGACTATTTTTAATTCTTAATTAGAAGGGACTAGTTACTTATATACTTAACTTTCTACTTAATATAAAGATATACTTAAGATTCTATATTAATATATTAGAACTAGTAGACCCTAAAATACTACTTTAGAAAACTTTCTACTATAAAATAAAAGAAGATAATAAATTTAAAGTTAAGAGAATCCTTATATATTAAACGCATAGTAATAGTAAAGAATACCTAGTTAAATAGTTAGGCTACCCTAAGAGCGATAATACCTAAGAGCTAGATATAAACCTTATAAACTACTAATAGCTTCTATATTATTACTACTAGTACTACTAGCGCTACTAGGACTAGTAATACTAAGGGTCGCAACCGCGTTATCTATACCACCTAAGGTAGACTATATTATTAGTAAATATATAATACTAATAGACGCCGCTAGACAATCTAAGAACTGCGCATTAACATCCTCACTCTCCGCTTCTAGTTCCGACGCAAGGTAGAGCGCCTTCCTTTGCGCGCGCTTATTAGCCTGCGCTAGAATCTTCTTATTGCGCAACAACCGCGCAATCACTTTAGATAACAACTTTTCGTCCGCATCCACTTTCGCTTAATACTCTTCGCAAGTTTTATCTAAAGAGGCCCACAACATATTTATACATAACTAGCTAAGACGCGTACACTCCGCATATTTAAGAGGCGAATTCAGCATAATATAATAAGGGCGATTATTAAGAAAATACTTATTATAAGTAATATTAGAAATAAAATTAGCATTAAGAATTTTCTAGGCTAAGTAAATCTAATATTTATAGAAATTAGATAATATAGTAAACCCTAGAGCTTATAATAATGCGTAGGGTAACTCTATTTATAAGCTAAGTAATTATTAAGGTTAAGTAATCTAAGAATAAATTCTTAGAAGAGGAAGATAGTATTATAATCTAAAGTTAAAACGCTTACGACCACGCCGCAACCACGCCGCAACCGCGCCGCACGAGCAAGACTAGGATAGCAATCCTATAAAACGCTGACTATCAGTAGTTACGTGACTAATTACTACGCTAAGGACTATCGCTAGAAGTGATTACGACTACCGCAACTATCGCTAGGAGTAATTATAACTATTATAACTATTACTAGGAGTTATGCCCTACTATTATTAGGAGTTAATATAACTATTATATAAGTATATAGCTACTAGATAGCGCACCCTTATAGTTACTATATTTAATTTTAAAATCTAAGAATTAGTACTTAATTCTTAAACTCTTAAGTTATTTATTAATCTTTATATTGTACTTAACTTATCTCGTCTATTACGCGCCTAGCTCATTCCCGAGAACCAACCCTAGGACCCTCTAAGGACGGACCTTCACAGAAAATAAAGATTACTCTTTTACTTAGCTAGTCTATTACTACTATAAGGCTTATTATACTCTTATCCTTAAGTAGTCTCTCTATAAAGTTTATAGAGATCTCTTTCTATATCTAAATAAGTATTAGAAGAAGTTTTAATAATTCTAATTTTCCTTCTCTCTATAGCTTATTCTTACTATAATGTTATAGTTCTTAATATACCTTTAAATATTATCTACTATTCTTAGCTAGAAGTAGTCTCTTATAAGTATCTTATAAGTTACTTCTCTTTTAGAGTAACTTATAAAAAGAGACTTATAAATCTCTTAAATAATTTTAATATATATTAACTTATTTTATAGTATCTATTTTCTCTTTTAATATATTAATAATTTATTATTAATTATATATTCTATAATAGAAAACTTTAGGCCTAAGCTTAGTAGAAATCTTTTTTCTTTTTACTTTATTTCTCTCTTTACTTCTTAGTAAATTTTATTATCCTCTACTATAGTAACTTATACTTCTTTTAATTAATTAGAAGTAATAGTAGCTTTACTTTAAGCCTTTTAATTTAAGTAGTTATTAATTAATAGTAGATTTAGTTTTACTAAAATTAGATTTAAGTTATTATATATTATTAATATACTCTTTAAATTCTTTTTAGTTAACTTTTTATAATAAGACGTAGTTAGTTTAAAGACTTATAAAAGGCGTTTTGATAAGCGCTTATTCTCTACTTTATAGATAGGTTTTATTTTCTTCGCAAGATGTTATACAGGGTTCGGCGATACTTCTCTGGTCCTGGTCCGTACTAAGGCAGGTGAGGTATTGTATGGCGGTAGGCCTATAGGGTTGTCTAGCGACTAAGTAGGATAGTAGATATTTAGGTAAAGATAACTTAATTCTATATAAGTAATAGAATAACTAGTTAGTAATTTAGGTAAGAGATATAACTATAAGAGTTAACTATAATAAGAGAAATAATAAAACCTTTCTATTCTTATATTCTTATTACTAAGTCTATTACTATTCTATCTATCTCTTAGGTGCGTCCTTCCGTGGGATAGTTATAATAGTAGTCTATCCCTTTACTACCTGCTATCTCTATCTTGGCGGGATAGTCATCCTTAGCGGGATGGCACATCACGTGACCTGCGCGCCCCGCGCTAATTATTAACCTTCGGCTTGTGCGACTGTTGGTGCTAATATCACATCCTTCAACTAGGAGAGGCCTTTACTTATTACCTATAACACTACCTCCCCTCTTAGGGTCATCGTCTCGATACCCTAGGTTATTGTTTTCCCGTGCCGCGTAGTTGAGTGCGGGCTGCATATAAGGCTTCGGCAAGCCCGTCGCGGTGCGTCTTCCTTGTTCCTTATGCCTTCCTAGCTATGCCTAAGATCCAATCGTCCCGTCGCAACCGTTCGCAGACCTCGACTTCCGAGCGTCGTGCTCGTGCTGACCGTGTAAGGGAACAGGGTCTGGAGATGACATTCTGGTGTAAGCGGTGCGAGAAGAAGAATCTTCGCTGTTTTGTGGACACTGCAACTGGTCGTTGCGCCGGTTGCATTTCCGTGAAGGCGGAGTGTAGTCTCTTCGTTTCCGAGGAAGAGTGGGAGAAGGTAGAAGCGGAGAAGCGTCAAAAGCGCTTGGAGATCGCTCGTTCGGAGGCGCTGTTAGATGCGCAGCGCGCACAGCTGTCGCAGCAAAAGTTGGAGCTTCTGGAGATCGAGGCGAAAGAGCGGTCGTACGCTGACCGTGATCACGCCATTCTGAATCTCCAGGATCGTGCGCAAGAGGAGGCCGAGGGGGGCTCTGCCCCTGGTACGGACCTTCCCATCGAACCGCCGCTACTTAAACTATCGGCTGATCTAGGCTAGTTATAGGCTAACGTCTTTAATCCTTCTTTTAATTATTTCTTCCTTTTTATAGATATAATCCTAATTCCTTTAGGAACTTCTAGTAGTACTCCTATACTAGTAACTTATAGTTTATTAGATTTCTTTTAGGTTCCTAAGTATTATAGCTCTTAGGCTATTCTCTCTACTTAACTAAGTACTTCTACTAACCTCTAAACTTCTATAGGTCCTTAATTTCTTTAACTTTATACTCGTCGTCTTTAAGCTCTATATCTATTACTAGCTTAGCGTTTAGAGGTGCTAGTTCTAGTAGTTTCTTATAGAAGATAGAGTGGATGCGTATGCCTAGTAGTAACTAGAGTTTATAGTTTACTAGGCCTATTGCCTCTAGAACTTTAAAGGGTCCTATTTAGAGGTTGTCTAATTTTCTATATAGCCTCTTAACTTTTAAATTTTATCTTAATAAGAGAACTTTATCCCCCTTCTTAAAGGTTAGTCCCTTAATTCTTTACTTATTCGCGCTCTTAGATGTCGCGAGGTTCCTCTAAGCTATATTCTTACTTAGTTCTTTATAAAGTTCTTATATAAGGCGGGCTTTATTATCTACGCTTACTATAATACTTTCTATATCCTTTAGATCTTAATAAGCAACTAGCTTATATCTATAATTTGCGTAGTGTGGCGAGTGCTTCGTAGTCGCCAATTTCGTGCTGTTATAGGCTAATTATGCTATTAGTAGGAGTTTAACCTAATTATCCTATAGTTTATTAGCGTACATCCTTAGATACTGTTCTAGTGTCTAGTTTGTTCGTTCTGTCTGGCCGTCTGTTTTGGGGTGGAAGCTGGTTAATAGCTTCTTCTTCACACCTAACCTTACTAGGAATGTGTCCTAATACTTAGACGTAAATAGTTTATTATGATTAGTAATAAACTCTTTAGGCATCCTATGCTCTAATACTAGTGCCTTAGTAACTTCGTACGCGCATTCCTCCGCCGTAATAGTCTCTTCTATAGGCACAAACTTTGTTACTTTAGTTAATTAATTAATAATAACTAGTACTATATTATAGAGTCTTACTAATCCTAGTTCTAATAATTTTAGGAGCTTTATAATAAAGTCTATTATTACGCTAGTCTATAGTCGTTCTAGCGGCTATAAGGGTTATAGTAGGCTGTAGGGCTTATGTCTCTTAGGCTTATTCTAGTAATATACTAAATAGTTGCCTAGAATATTCTGCACCTACGCTCGTAAGCGTGGTATAGCGAATACCTTTATTAGTCGTCTAACTATTTCCTCTAGTCTTGCGTGTCCATATTCTAGGGACTCGTGCAGTTCCGTGATAAGGTCTCTCCTTATATATAGGGGTATATAGGTTCGTTCTTTTAAAACCATATCTTGGTACTCTTTTTCGTCTTATAACAGTTCGTCGGAGCCGTTTGCCTCGGGCTCGAACTGCTAGTTGGCTGCTTTCTGCTGCCAATGTCGTTGTAGTGTCTTTACTTGCGCGGTTACCTTGGCTGTTCTGGCCAGTTCCGGCTGGTTGTACTTGAGACTGCCGTCGGGCATCTTCTTGAGTACTGCATCATGTGGTTCCTTGTGACCTTCTTCTCGTAGATCGGATCTTCGGCTCAAAGCGTCTACTACTCTATTAAGTATTCTAGCTTAGTAAGTAATCTTGAAGTCGAACTAAGAGAGTATCTTAGCCTATTAAACTTATCTTCTATTAAGCTTCTTAGTTATTATAAAGCTTATTAAGTTCTAGTAATTAGAAAATACTTTAATCTAGTCTAGGAGTCCTAATAGGTACACTTCCTATTATTTAAAGGCGTTAACTACTCTAAGTAGTTCCTTATCGTAAATATCGTAGTTAAGTTCTACTACAGAGAACTTTCTAGAATAGTAGAACACTAGTCTCTATTTCCTATTATTATATAGCTGTGACAATACAGCGCCGAGTGCATAATCTAACGCGTTAGTCTTAACTCGCGTCTTGCGTCTAGGGTCATATATCTCGAGTATAGGGGCTTTAAGGAATACCTACTTTAGTTAGTTAAAAGCCTCTTAGTATTCCTTTTCCTATTTAAACCCTACTTCTTTCTTTATAATCTCTATAAGTAGTATTAAAATCTAGAAGTAGTTTCTAATAAACTTTCTATAAAAGTTCGTAAATTCTAGAAAGAATTATATATCCTTAACTATTTTAGGAGTTAGCTACTCCTATATAGTCTAGATCTTCTTTAGATTTATTTTTACACCTTCTATTAAGATAATAAACCCTAGGAATTCTATTTCCTTTATATAGAATTTACACTTTATAGGTTATAGGTATAGCTTATATTACTTAAGCTTCTATAGTACCTTCTTTATATATTCTATATATTCTTCTAGCGTGCCTTTGGAATACACTAGTATATCGTCTAGATAGGCGGCTACGAAGATTCCTAGATACTCGTAGAGTGCCTTATTAATAACTATCTAAAAGGTTGCTAGCGCGTTCGTTAATCTAAATAGTATAATTATATACTTATATAGTCTATACTTTATCTTAAAGGCGGTCTTCTACTCGTGTCCTTTAGTAATTTAAATATAGTAAAATCCTTCTTAAACGTTAAATTTAGTAAACTACTTCGCTCCTTAGAGTTAATCTATAAGCTCTATTATTAGTAGTAGTAGGTATTAATTCTTTATTATGCTGCTATTTACCCTTTAGTAGTTGACATATAGTCGCCACTTTCCGTTAGCTTTCTTAATGAATAGTATAGGCGAAGCTATCAGGCTTTCGCTTTCGCGGATAAATCGTTTACTTAGGTTCTTTCTGAGGTATTCGCGTAACTCTGGCTTATGCTCGGGCGCGATTAGGTACATTGGTCCCGGGACGAGCTTAGCTCCTTCTTGGATATAGATCTCGTAATCTCACTCCTAGTAATCTACTAACTTAGTTACTTCTATTTCCTTAAATAGTTCTCTAAACTCGCTCGTATCGTATTCCTTTAGAATATCTAGTAGTACGGGCCCTTTCTTTATAGTCGCGGCGCGTTTTAACTATATAACTCTTATTCTCTTAGGGTCCTTCTTATAGATTCTCGCGATCTTATAAGGTAAGATCTTACTAATCCTTCTATTCTTAGGTAAGCTCTGGACTGTTGGGCGTTTCTCTTTCTATACTCTAGCAACCTTACGCGCAGGTTCTTAGCTAAGTATTGTCTTCTTTAGCTAATTAATAGCTAGGTTATACTTAATTAACTAATTATAGCTAATTAATATATCTTCTTCTCTAAGATCTATAATATTAATATTCGTCTAGTCCCTTATCTCTGCCACGTCTAGTAACACTAGTTGGGTCTCTAGTCTTATTATGCCGCCTCTATATCCTATAGGGTTGTTGTTGGCTAATACTACTTGTACTAGCTATTTCTTAGCTTAGTAGGGTATATTACATCTTTCTACTACTCGTAACGAGATAATTGTTTAGACAGCACCGCTATTAATGGTCGCTATTATCTTATGTCCGTGTACTAAGACTTCCGTCCTTAATCTAAGGTTCTGCGGATTCGTGTCTCGTACGTTGTAGAGGGTTGTTTTAGGACTACCTACACTAGCGTGACCCTATCCCTAGTGGCATTCTAGTTTTTTAACTACCTACCTTTCCTCTTCCTAGGAAAGTAGCCTGCGCCGTACTTGGCGTCGTAGTGGGTTCTGTAGTTGTCCTTGTAGCAGAATGTCCAATGCAAGCAGTCGTGGGGTATGGGTCCCTGGCCCGTTGGCACGTTCTTTGTGTACCATTCGTCCTCGACTGGTCTGTCCTTGCTTGCATCTTCCCAGGCTCGGTTCTTTCCGTGAGTCTGCTGGGGTTCTTTCTTTGGTTCAGAGAGTTCTTCGTCTTCTTCCGTGACGACTTCTTCGAAGTATGGTTGTTTATCGAAGGCTTCTTTTATCGCTTCCTCGGCTCCCGGGCCGGTAATGGCGATTCGTCCTCTATAGCTGCATTCGTTTGCTAGGTGCGAGTCCCAGCCGCATTTCCAGCATTGTCGGTCTTGCAGGCGCTGTCGTAACGTGACTACGTGGACTTTTAAGTCGGTGGGCTGGACTTCGTCCCAACCCGTCACGTCTTCGGCCTCGACCGCTCGGGGGAGGAGCTCATACGTGGCGTTGTCCAACAGCCGAGCTTCCTCGTACAGTTCCATGTCGCTGACGTCGCTGTCAGTGGACTGTTCTCTGGGGTAGGGCGTGCCTTGTCTGATCATCCCGATCTTGACAGCTCCTTGTCGCCCCTTGTCGTTCTCTGGGCAGTCTCTGCGGAAGTGTCCTTCCTTTCCGCATCGGAGACATGCTTTGTTGTCGTAGCGTTTCTGACGCTCTTCCTTGGAAAGTCCATCGTGGTATCTTCCCTTGGGCTTTCGATCCTTGGCTTGCACTTGGTCCGTCATGATGACATCCCCTTCTTTGTCGATCCGAATGTTCCGGCGGAACTTCTTCGTGTTGGCTGGGACGAAGGTGTTTCGTGCCTTCTGCTGGTTGCGTTCCCATAGCCTGTTGTCGATACGGGTGGCCAGTTCTACTAACGCGTGTAGATCCGCTGGCTTATCATGGTGTACTAAGCCGTCCTTGATCGAGTCCTTCAGACCGTTCTCGTATACCGTTCGAAGTGCTGCGT
>QXCR01000307.1:0-19625 GCA_004380135.1 Stemphylium vesicarium | reverse complement strand
CCTTAAGCCTGCTAACGCTGCTGCGACCGTTGTGGCTGATAGGATTCCTCCTGTTGTTAATGAAGCTGCATCGGCTGCGCCGCAGCTCACCCGACGCGGCCGGCCAATAAGACTACCTACAAAGCTTCTTATGTAATAGAAAAACTCCTAATATACTCTATAATATAATATAAACCTAATATTAAAATTTCCTATAAAAATATCTATTGTTGGTGGCTATATAGGCTAAAGTTTAAGGTAGGCAATTTGTGGTGTTCGTGCATTCGGTGGGGCCGTGCATTCGGTGGTGGAACACGTTAGTGCAATGTAAATGATTTAAAAAAAAAAAAAAAAAAAAAAAAAAAAAAACTAGTGTCTGCAAGCGGTTACGTTAATCTCGACATCGGCTATACGAGGAATTTACGGAAACTCTTTAAGTACCCTAAGGTGTGGCGAGACACATTTTCTTCCGACCGCTCGGATTGTCCCTGTATAGACATGCGCGATACGCATTCATTCTGCAACTCTGATTTTCCTCGCACGTTAGCCTACAACGCCAAAAAGAGAGTTGTTAACTGTGCTGTCGCTTGTTCTGTCAGTGCCGTTCATTAACTCTCCTCTGATACCCCCCTGTTCATCCGCGACAGTGTATATCTGTAATAATCTCGGTAGGCTAGAAAGGAAGCCAAGATAGCAGAGAGCAAGACCGCACACTTAAAGGGTGGACTTACGGTAAGGGGTATGATCCCGGAAGTTTCACCGAATGAACGACAAGAACGTTAAAACGCGTGCTACAGGCACGTTGTGATGAAGCTCGAGATTTGGGCGTGGGGGCCTGCGTTGTTCAGTGCGACTGACCTGGTAGTGGCAATGTAAAAAGATGTTAGAGTATGTTTATGTGATGTTATAGTAATGTAGCTTAGGGGAAGTCGGTAGATTAACTAGATAATCCATTGTTTTGATCAACTGAGTTGCGCGATAACAACCTCTCCTAGCCTAGCGTAACAAGCACCACACTTCAAAGTGCCTCGCTCGTTAACCCCTTGCCTCTATCAGAACAGAATAATACGTTTTTCAACTTTGCTTTATTCCTCTTTATATAATAATTGCTTCAATAATTACATTTACTATTACACCTTATCTGCTACATTGGTTTCACCAGAAGCGTGAAGTGCCTCAGGGTGATGTGCGGCTTAGCCAAATCAAGCCACGCTCCACGCTTCCACAAACTGAGTCCATTCCAATAATGCACGCAGCATTAAAAGAGCTGCTACAGCGTTAGATGTTTGGTATTTAATGTGGCCTTAAGCTCGTGTTTCTTATAACTACAGGCTTGAAACTACACTTATCTAAAATCAACATGCGATACTAGGATTTGTTCATCCCGAGCGCGCTCTTAGGCAATGCTTTCGCGCAAACAACACTTCTGTCACTCGAGAACAATCGTATTAAGCAGGCAGATTGTGCACCAAAGGTAGCATAGCAAGACACTAGGCGACCGTGCGCACAACTAACGGCCATTGAAGCTTCACTTCTGTTCGAACACTTCTTGGAGAAACTGTATTACACCGGTAACGTCTCCAAATCGCTGTGCCTCTACCGATCGACTCAACGACGTTGCTTCCATTGCAATCGGGCTAGGTCTGTGCTGCCAGTTTTACAAGTATGTACATTCTTTTCTCAGATCGGCATTCACAGCCCTAACCAATTAGGGATGCTGACTGCAACACCCCGTACACGGGTGAAGCTTAGTATCCCGGCATAACGGAGGTATCAGATACTTTTAAAGATCAGGTAGGCAGCTACATGTGCAATAATGGAATTACATCCTCGATTTGCCCCGGAGCAGGTGCCGGAAACATGGCTGTTTCTGGAAGCACGGCAACTTCCACCGCATCACCAACCGCATCGTCCACCGCATCGCAGTACACGGCATAAGCTTGTTCTTTTAGTGTTGATTTTAGTGTTGGGGAACTAGGAAATTCTAGACTAGCTCTTAAGAATAGTTTCGGATAGATAAGCAGCTTCAGGATGTATAGGACGATAGATGATGGCTCTGAGTAGTCATTGCCATCTGAACATAGCCATCGCTTCAACCCTTGTCCTTTGTTGATGCAGCCCTTTTGCCATATGTCGCGCACAAGCACTCGAGGTCGCCTAACTATAGTTTCTTCTGTTTCCCACGTTTCTCTGAACCTGTAACTACAAGCTAAGAGAATGTCTTCCCTATCATAGAGCCAGACTCATCAACGTTCTAAGTTAACATCCTTGTCCATGGCGGCAAATTTGTCGCTATTATTGACTAACTTAGGATGTTACTGGATACTACCTGTAGTGGGCTGGGGTATACACATGACATAATCGTGCTCTTTGTCGCGCCGCAGACGACCTGATCGACGTCGTATAAAAGAACCTTGACTTAAGTATAGATAGCATTGTGGAGAACATCCGATAAATTAGCTTAGAACTGGTGCACATATGGTAGCGACCGCCTTTTTGCAAATTTCAACCTCTCAGTGGCGTAATTAATTCGAGAGCACCCCATAGATTCCGAGAAAGACTTTGTCGATTGCGACCAGCTCGAATGGCTCTATACTCGCATGGAAGAAATGCGTGAGGCTTATAGTGGCAGCAGTGAAGAGCCTAAGCAGAGTTAGAGCGAACGATTGTTGTGTAGTTCGGAACAACTTACCAGCTGTTCTGTCGTTGTGTGATTCGAGTATGTTACGACTGATCTCTAGGAATTCGGATCCTCTAATTTTCCGTGGCGGCGTAGACGCGCAGGAGCGTACCTTGCCATCCGCGTCCTTGATCAGTATAGCGAATTGAGAATTGCTCCCAACGCGTACTGCACCAAGTACGCTGTCTTCAAGCGCTTGGATGGCTAGGTTGAGTAAACTTTCATGGAGCCTTTAGCAGGACGGAAAATCTTTAGAACGGCAGCCGAATGAGAAGATGCGATAAGCTAACTTGTTGTTGTCTTTACGGGTTGGTGTTATTTTTGCTCCGCATATGCAGGTTGTTTGTTGTGAAAAATTGTTTTTTAGGCAAAACTAGCACTTGTCGCAATTATTGATGGGTTCTAGTCTTGCTCGTATCCTTTCTGGCATTGGTTGGCGCATTTGAAGAAGTTATGTATAATAGCCTAGCAACTTGGATGATTCTGTACTTGTGTGCTTATGCATATCTGCAACAAACTAAAGCTAAGACACATCCACACATGTTCCTACTTCTGTGGCATCGTGACTCCTGTCTACTGTAACTAGAGTAAAAAAGTGTATTGTGTTGTTGTGCTGTTGTGGCCACCTTATATATGGCCAAAATCAGCGTCTATTTTCATGACGTATCTCTGATGCTGGTGATGGTAGAAGGTGCTCATGGAGCACGAGGGAGGAGCACCAGGTCAACACGTGGTGCACGTGACGTTCTCACCTCATAAACCGTAACACATGCACTTGCAGTTTTCGCTTTTTGCACGCCGCTTAGATGTTATCCTACGCTTGCCCCTGTCTCGCTTAATACACTCTTTACCTTATGCGCTCTAGCTTCTGTAAGCATGAATTCGCGTTCTGTCAAGAGGAGTCCGTAAGCTTGTTACGTATTGCTAGGATAGTGACTCGTAAGATACAGATTTCGTGGCAAAGTTATTGTAATACCGAGGAGGAAGCACATTTGAAATCGACCCGTAAACCCGAGCCAGCGCCTTATGTACAATCCACTTGCAGCACGCAAGTAGAGCTTCCTCGTACAGCCCAACCCACAGCTTTCATGGATGATCGACTCAACTCTGCCCCGGTGTAACTAACTAAATTGCGAGTAGTATGCCCATTGATGAAATACCGGGTGCGTTGCATAGCCTCTTGTTTCTACCGCCTCATCGACTAGCGAGTTGTTACGCAGCAGCTGCGTCGCCCAGCCGAACCTGATCTCCCCAATCCTCCCTAACAGCATTTTCGCAGCTACCAAAGGGCTATTAAGGTGCGTCCCTGGGTGAAGAGACACACTGTGTGACGAGACACTTTTTCGTCCGGGCCTTCGGAATCGCGCCACAGGACCTTTCAAAGCTCAAACTCGATGCGCTTATATTCTATAGCCGTCGCTCCTGAAGTATACTCGCCTCCGAGTAGAGAAAGTGCAGTGTTAGACGTGCTGTTTGCCGTTCTACTAAAAGCGTTCATCATCTCTCTACTAGTAGCCCCCTGTTTACTCGCGACAACGTATATTTGTAGAGCGTTCGGAGAGGCGGACAAGAAGCCTAGTCGCTAAAGATAGAGACTGCAGTCTCCGAAGGTCAACTTATCATAAAAAACATGCATTCCGGCAGTTTCTCCGTGTGGAGAACATTATCGCGAAGACACTCTCTGCAGGGTACTAAGCTCTAGCTGCTCTTGGCAGGCTGCAGGCTGCAGTAGTGTGCTCAGATGTGTCTGTGGCTGTGCCTGTGGCTGTCGTGCATAATGGCTGGAGTCTAGAAGCATCGACAGCGGCCACTTGCGCAGGTTTCATTGGCTCCACTAAGTGTTGCCTGTAAGCACCTAAGTTCATAACCTGTCACGCCTGTTTACCGGCTGCCCCGCCATCCCGCAATAATTTAGGCACCAGCCGATTGAACTACCCCACTTCCGCAAACACTAGGTCTGGTGAGCAAGTCTATTCACATTGTCTCTGCTAACGTACTATAAGTAGAATTGTTGCGATGTCTAAGAAAACGTGGGACAAGGGTTCCTTCAGAGTATGCATATAACGCAAGCACACATTAAACTATAGCTAACGATAGACATGTAGATGGTAACTAAGCTAGTAAATATTCTACACGTTAAGGGTAACTAACATAGGTGTAGGAGGTAAGCAAGCTTACGGACGTTAAGGCACAGAGCAGACGCTAACCTTGGTGTGTCTGGTGGTGTAGCGAGTAAGTTGACCTGCGAACGTGGATGCGCGAGGTAGCTGCTAACCTTGGTGTGTCTGGTGGTGTAGCGAGTAAGTTGACCTGCGAACGTGGATGCGCGAGGTAGCTACTAACCTTAGTGTGTCTGGTGGTGTAGCTTATAAGTTGACCTGCGAACGTGGATGCGCGAGGCGACTGCTAACCTTAGTGTGTCGGGTGGTGTAGCTTGTAAGTTGACCTGCGAACGTGGATGCGCGAGGCGACTACTAACCTTGGTGTGTCTGGTGGTGTAGATTATAAGTTGACCTGCGAACGTGGATGCGCGAGGCGACTGCTAACCTTGGTGTGTCTGGTGGTGTAGATTATAAGTTGACCTGCGAACGTGGATGCGCGAGGCGACTGCTAACCTTGGTGTGTCTGGTGGTGTAGGATGTAAGTTGACCTGCGAACGTAGATGCGCGAGGCGACTGCTAACCTTGGTGTGTCTGGTGGTGTAGGATGTAAGTTGACCTGCGAACGTGGATGCACGAGGCGACTGCTAACCTTGGTGTGTCTAGTGGTGTAGTTTGTAAGTTGACCTGCGAACGTGGATGCGCGAGGTAGCTACTAACCTTGGTGTGTCTAGTGGTGTAGTTTGTAAGTTGACCTGCGAACGTGGATGCGCGAGGTAGCTGCTAACCTTGTGTCAGATAGCAGGTGTTGCTGTCAGAAAGAAGGCTATCTAGCAGGCAGTTTTAGTATCGGTGTCGATTATAGCTATATTAGCTAACCCGCCTCGATCCTACTTCGGCCTTACTTACACGAGAGTATATATATTATAATAGCACTATTATTAAGAATATATATAATAAATAATTATCTATTCTATAATATATCTTATCTAATCTAATAATTAAGAGTCTTACTACCTCTATAATAAGTAGCGAACTACTAAAATAGTAGTAAATTAGAGCTAAAGGGACGTAATAGTTATTCTTACTAATTTAAGTAATTAGATCTTTTAGTACTACTAACTTAAGCTAAAGTACTAATTATAGAATATCTAGCCTTTAGTAGACCCTAAAGAAGTATAACTCTAATATATATAACTAGAGGTCCTATTACCTCTAGATATCTTATAATATAAATCTTTAATGAATATAAGTAATCTCTTAACTAAATTATTATATACTATTAGAGCTAGGAGGAGTAGCGTATAGGGAGTAGTATAGAATATAATAGATATATTAATAACTACCTTATAAAACTCTATAATATTAACGCGAATATTAGATCTCTTAGATAAGAGATAAAAGGTATATAAGAAAGATTATAAAAATTATAAGCTTTATCTTAAATTATATAAAATACTTAAAAAAGACTATTAAGAAGAGAATAATAGAATCTTAAAGATAGTTAAATATATCTTTATAACTATAATACCTTATCTATAACTTAGTTACTACGTAGAAAATAGAATACTACGCGAATAGATAACCTCCCTCTAAGACATAGTTAGAGTAGACGTAGATAAAGAAAGGGCGCAAGTATAAGAGAGATACTACGCTGTACTTAGGCTAATGCGAATAACCGCAAATTAGAAGATATAACTAAGTAAATATAATTAGGTAGTAACTTAAGCTAAGACCCTTAAGATAGCTAAGGTTATATAAATATAAGCTATAATAGATAACTTCCTAGACTCTATATTAAAAGTAGTATTAACCTAGACTATAAGGTTCTAAGGGCTAGAATATAATAAGAAAGTTATAAATAGGAAAAGAATAATAAAACTCTTCTATAAGTTTATAAGCCTTTATTATCTATTAAGAGGGAAGCTAAAGAGCGCCTTCGCGGTAGGAGACTTATACGCGGTAAGCGGTAAATCTAACTTAAATATATAAAGGGACGCCTCTAGTATAGAAATAAGAGCGCTATCTAATAATAAAAATTAAGGCTAGGGAAACCTTAGGCTATTAAATAAGTAAAAGATAGATAGTTAGAGTACTAAAACTAAGTAGTTCCTAGAGAGGAATATAGCAATAGCTAGAGATATATATTCTACCTATAAATAGCGTTATAAGATATTTAATTACTACTATATAAATATAGCTAAGGCACCTAAGTAGTTTAAGCTAAATTAAGGCGTTATAAAACTAGTATAATATAAACTTAAATATAATACTAACTTATAAAGAATAGTATAAGAAATAAATCTAGAAATAAAGTAACTACGCCTAAATTATAGTATTACGCTTAATTATACTCTATATTAAGATATCTTAAACTCTAGACTATACTATTAATTAACTAGATAGGCGCGCAATCGTAAGACTAGAAGAGAGTATAATAGAAGTAGTATTAAGCGTAAGCTAATAAGAATATCTATTAAAGGATATATTTATTCTAGACTTTAGCTTAACTATATATATCTATAATAATCTCTTAAGGCTTAAGAATATACGCCTACTAGTAATAGGAGATTATATTTAGGCTAGAAATACGAGAGTCTAGATATAAAGATATAGAAATATTCTTATAATAACTAAGAGTATATAAGAAGAATATACCCTCTACTTAGATAATATAGTATAGTATCTAGATTTTCTTTATAATCTAATATTATTTAGTCTACTTAGAAGATAAGATATATAATAGGAAAATAGAGAAGACCTAACTAGTCTTTAATAATAAGATAGATTAATTATTACTACTTTATTAGAATAACACGGCTAATAGGTCGTTAGGAGCCTAGCAGAGCCAGCTGCAGCCTTCTATGTGCGTATGAATCGAGCCAAACGACGATGGCAGAGGGCGACAGCAATGCTGTGGCATAAGCGCCTTGGCCACCCTAGACCTTTAGCTATTAAACACCTCGTATAATAATCTAAGGGGGTGAAGATTATAGGCATTACTATAGTATAATACGATATATGTAGTAAATTAAAATTAAAGCGCTAAATATATAGAGCTCTAAGGTTAAATAATAAAGGCCTTAGTAAGAGAATTACTATTAACTTTTATAAATATAAAGCGGGTAGCGTTATAAAAGAAAAAAGTTAAATACTAATTATCTACTAATACTTCTAATATATTTAGGACTTCTATTTTAAAGATAATAAGCTAATACGCTTAATTATTTACTTACTAGGCCTCTTCGTCTAATTTATAAAGAAATAATTTAATATTATAATTAAGATTATTAAGATAGATAATAAAATTATTATAGTTAAGTAAGAAGTTAAGAGATAGTATATATTTCTATTAATTAGAATTAAGCCTTCCGCTCTAGATATATAAGCATAGAATAGAGGAGCTAAACGCTTAAGAGGTGTGATAAAAGAGAAGGCACGCGCAATTCGACTAGATGCGAATCTTCTATAGGAACTCTAGCTAGAAATTACTAGAGCGGTAGTATACCTATATAATTAAACCCTAAATTATCTAAATAAGTAGAAATTACCTTATAAAATATTCTTTATGCGCGTAGCTACTATAAATAGTATAGTTACTAGACCCTAAAGACTAAATTAAGCTTATCTAAGAGTATATAGGTATAAAGTCTTTATAATAATAAATAATACCTATTAAGAAAAGTCTAAGCTATAAAAGCTAGACTTAAAAGCCTAGATTAAATATCTTATAAGATATTAGTTAACTAATATCTACTATATTTAGGTTCTATCTATAGCTAAAATAATTAGCACCTATAATATAGTATTTAATAAAGAAGTAGTCTTTAATAGTAAAACTAAGAACTTAATAGATAACTTAATATATAATACTCTAGAGGAAATTATAACTTAAATAAAGATAATTAAACTCTTAAATACTTAGAGCTAATAACTAGAAATAGAAATATTCTATAAGAACGATATAGTGTAGGAGGAGACTCTACGTAGATAATAAACTAGATACTACTAAGAGAGAAAAGTTATAGAGGTATAGCTAACGCCGCTACTAACTCTTCTACTAGTAGCCTTTCTTATTTAAGAAGAAGTAAATAATAATAATAAGATAAGACTATCTAATTAGGCTATATTAATAACGGTCCTATAGGTAGCCGCCTTTATAGCAGGCACTAAGGCTAGATATTTTAGTTAACACGAGGGTAAGCTAATTAATAAAGCTTAGCTAAAATAACTAATAGCTAAAGGGATTAAACCCTATCGCAACTAATTGCTATTATTATCTATAGTATACTTAAAACTAGAAGAATACCTACTCTATAAAATATTTAAGGAAGTTAAAAGAACGCACCTTAAAAGCTATAAGTAAATAAAATTATAGATTAAAATCCTAGCGTCGCCCGTTAAACGAGTAGGATAGTAGATACTAGACTACATGTGAGTTTATACGTATAAACTCGATAAACACCACCGCCTTAATAAATGCAAGGCAAGACTTGTAGCGAGAGGAGACTAGTAACGCGATATCATAGCCCAAGACACGTACGCAGCGACATTAGTAGGCCGCTTATTTAGGATACTAATAGTAATTACCGCTAAATTTAATCTTAAACTAAAGTAATACGACGTTATAAATGCGTTTATGCACGTAGTAATTAATTAAGAGATATATATAAAGATGCCGTAAGGATATTAAAAGCCTAGTACTCTACTTAAGGTATAGAAGGCACTATATAGCCTCTATATCTCGCTATTACTCTAGTAGAAAGAGTTTATAGCAACCTTAGCCTAAATTAGATTTAAATAAGTACTATAAGAGCTATATTATATAATTAAGGATAGAGTAATTATCTTCTTCTACGTAGACGATATTATAATCGCGTACTACTTAAAGTAATAATAAGAAGTAATAAAGGCTATTAAGCTAATATAGGAGAAGTATCTATGCACTAGAGGAGACGACCTTTAGTGGTTCCTTAGTATAGAAGTAATACGCGACTAGACCTAAAGGATAATTTAGCTATTATAAGCTGCATACGCTAATAAGATTAGCTAACTAATAAGCTAATAAGATATAAGATATAATACGCTAATATTAAGTATTAAGCTTAAACTAAGAGACGGCCTAGCAGAACTAGCTAATATTAACTAATATTAACGCAAGATTGGCTTACTATTATTCGTAGTAGTCACTACGAGACCTGACATAGCATTTATAACGTCACGACTCGCTTAATATCTAGTTAATCTAAGTATAGAGTATCACGACGCTGCTAACCGTGTGCTTCTTTATCTTAAAAGAATAAAAGCCCTAGCTCTTGAACTTGGCAGAGGCGAAGATCTTAAGATAGCTAGCGACGCGTTATTCGCAGACAATATATTAGATAGGAAAAGCTCTTAGGGATACGCTATTAAGCTATTTAGTGGACTTATCGCCTAGAGAGTAAGTAAATAAGATACTATTATAACGTTAATAATAGAAGTAGAATTACTTACTCTATCTTAAGTAGCTAAAGAGGCAATTTTTATATTATAATTATTTAAGAAGCTCTAGGTAACCCTAAGTAATCTAATTATTATAATTAAGTGCGATAATATCTAGACTATCTAACTAGTAAATAAAGATATAGCTAAACTCTAGATAAAGCTACGGTATATTAATATATACTATTACTAGCTACGATAAGAAGTTACCTAAAAGATAATTAAGATAGAGTATACTTCGTCTAATAATATAATTATAGATAGATTTACTAAATTACTACTAGCTAATAAATAGGCTAGTTTTCTTAATTAACTAGAACTTATTAAATATAAAGAAGCTCTATTAAAAGAGATTAAACTTAAGAAATTATAGGAGTAGCTAGAAGGCCTTATAATATAGAATTAATAAACTAGTTTAAGTAGCTTATAATAGGGCTTCTAAGCTAAGGGGGTATATTAGATAGTAGGTATTACTATTAGAAAGAAGGCTATCTAGTAGGTAGTTTTAGTATTAGTATTAATTATAGCTATATTAGCTAACCCGCCTTAATTCTACTTCGGCCTTACTTGCACGAGAGCATATACATCGTGATAGCACCATCATCAAGAACACACATAATGAACAATCATCTATTCTACGATATATCTCATCTAATCTGACACTTACTTAGTTCTTCGTAGAGTTCTCGCATAAGGCGGGCTTTATTATCTGCGCCTACTACGATACTTTCTATATCCTTTAGATCTCGATAAGTAACTAGCTTATATCTATAATTTGCATAGTGCGGCGAGTGCTTTATAGTCGCCGATTTCGTGCTATTATAGGCTAATTATGCTATTAGTAAGAGTTTAACCTAGTTATCTTGCAGCTTATTAGCGTACATCCTTAGATACTATTCTAGTGTCTAGTTCGTTCGTTCTATCTAGCCGTCTGTCTTGGGGTAGAAGCTAGTTAATAGCTTCTTCTTTACACCTAGCCTTGCTAGGAATGCGTCCTAATATTTAGACGTAAATAGTTTATTACAATTAGTAATAAACTCTTTAGGCATCCCGTGCTCTAATACTAGTGCCTTAGTGACTTCGTACGCGCATTCTTCCGCTATAATAGTCTCTTCCGTGGGCACAAACTTTATTGCTTTAGTTAATTAATTAACGATGACTAGTACTATATCGCAGAGTCTTACTAATCCTAGTTCTAACGATTTCGGGAGCTTTATAATAAAGTCTATCGTTACACTAGCCTATAGTCGTACGGGCGGCTGTAAGGGTTGCAGCAGGCCGTAGAGCTTATATCTCTTAGGCTTGTTCTAGTGACATGCTAAATAGTTGCCTAGGATATCCTGCACCTACGCTCGCAAGCGTGGTATAGCGAACACCTTTGCTAGTCGTCTAACTATTTCGTTAACGCCTGCATGTCCGTATTCTAGGGACTCGTGCAGTTCTCTAATAAGATCCTTTCTTATTTCTAGGGGTACGTATATTCATTCCTTGTTAATTATACCTCAGTATTCCAGTGCGTCGTTATACAGGTCGTCGTGATCTGTATTGTCATGATCTACTTCCCAGCTGGCTGCTTTCTGCTGCCACTGTTGTTGTAACGTTTCTACCCGCTCGGCCACCTTGGCTACTCTAGCCAGTTCCGGCTGGTTGTACTTAAGACTGCCGTCGGGCATCCTTTTGAGTACTGCGTCATGTGGTTCCTTATAACCTTCTTCTCGTAGATTAGATCTTCGGCTTAGAGCATCTACTACTCCGTTAAGCGTTCTAGCTCTATAAATAATCTTAAAGTTAAACTAAGAAAGTATCTTAGCCTATTAGACTTATCTTTAGTTAAGCTTCTTAGTTATTATAAAGCTTATTAAGTTCTAGTAATTAGAAAATACTTTAATTTAGTCTAGAAGTCCTAATAGGTACACTTCCTATTATTTAAAGGCGTTAACTACTCTAAGTAGTTCCTTATTATAAATATTATAGTTAAGTTCTACTCTAGAGAACTTTCTAGAATAGTAGAATACTAGTCTCTATTTCCTATTATTACATAGCTATAATAATATAGCGCTGAGTGTATAATCTAACGCATTAGTCTTAACTCGCGTCTTACGTCTAGGGTCGTATATCTTAAGTATAGGGGCTTTAAGAAATACCTACTTTAGTTAGTTAAAAGCCTTTTAGTATTCCTTTTCTTATTTAAACCTTACTTCTTTTTTTATAATCTCTATAAGTAGTATTATAATCTAAAAGTAGTTCTTAATAAACTTTCTATAAAAGTTTACAAATTCTAGAAAGAATTATATATTCTTAACTATTTTAGAAGTTAGCTACTTTTATATAGTCTAGATTTTCTTTAGATTTATTTTTATACCTTCTATTAAAATAATAAATTCTAGGAATTCTATTTCCTTTATATAGAATTTATACTTTATAGGTTATAGGTATAGCTTATATTACTTAAGTTTCTATAGTATCTTCTTTACATATTCTATGTGTTCTTCTAGCGTGCCTTTAGAATACACTAGTATATCGTCTAGGTAGGCGGCTATAAAGATTCCTAGATACTTATAGAGTGCCTTATTAATAACTGCCTAAAAGGTTGCTAGCGCGTTTATTAAGCTAAACGGCATAACTGTATACTCGTATAGTCCGTACTTTGTCTTAAAGGCGGTCTTCCACTCGTGTCCTTTAGTAATTTAAATATAGTAAAATCCTTCCTAAACGTTAAATTTAGTAAACTACTTCGCTCCTTAGAGTTAGTCTATAAGCTCTATTATTAGTAATAGTAGGTATTAATTCTTTATTATGCCGCTATTTACTCTTTAGTAGTTAATATATAGTCGCTACTTTCTATTAGCTTTCTTAATAAATAGTATAGGCGAAGCTATCGGGCTTTCGCTTTTGCGGATGAATCGTTTACTTAGGTTCTTTCTAAGGTATTCGCGCAACTCTAGCTTATGCTCGGGCGCGATTAGGTATATTAGTCCTAGGATAAGCTTAGCTCCTTCTTAGATGTGGATCTCGTAATCCTACTTCTAGTAATCTACTAACTTAGTTACTTCTATTTCCTTAAATAGTTCTCTAAACTCGCTTATATTATATTCTTTTAGAATATCTAGTAGTATAGGCCCTTTCTTTATAGTTGCGGCGCGTTTTAACTATATAACTTCTATTCTCTTAGAGTCTTTCTTATAAATTCTCGCGATCTTATAAGGTAAGATCTTACTAATTCTCTTATTCTTAGGTGAGCTCTAGACTATTAGGCGTTTCTCTTTCTATACTTTAGCAACCTTACGCGCAGGTTCTCGGCCGAGTATTATCTTCTTTAGCTAATTAATAGCTAGGTTATACTTAATTAACTAATTATAGCTAATTAATATGTCTTCTTCTCTAAGATCTATAATATTAATATTTATTTAGTCTCTTATCTCTGCTACGTCTAGTAATAGCGGTTAGGTCTCTAGTCTTATTATGCCGCTCTTATATCCTATAGGGTTATCGTTAGCTAATACTACTCGTACTAGCTATTTCTTAGCTTAGTAGGGTATATTATATCTTTCTACTACTCGTAATGAGATAATTATCTAGATAGCACTACTATTAATAGTTGCTATTATCTTATGTCCGTGTACTAAGACTTCCGTCCTTAACCTAAGGTTCTGCGGATTTATATCTCGTACGTTATAGAGGGTCGTTTTAGGACTGCCTATACTAGCGTAACTCTATCCCTAGTGGTATCCTAGTTTTTTAACTGTCTATCTTTCCTCTTCCTAGGAAAGTAGCCTGCGCCGTACTTAGCGTCGTAGTAGGTTCTATAGTTATCCTTATAGTAGAATGTCTAATATAAGTAGTTGTAAGGTATAGGTCCCTAGCCCGTTAGCATATTCTTTATATACTATTCGTCCTTAACTAGTCTATTCTTACTTATATCTTTCTAGGCTTAATTCTTTCTATAAGTCTACTAAGGTTTTTTCTTTAGTTTAGAGAGTTCTTTATCTTCTTCTATAACAACTTCTTTAAAGTATAGTTATTTATTAAAGGCTTCTTTTATTGCTTCCTTAGCTTCTAGGCTAGTAATAGCGATTCGTCCCCTATAGCTGCATTCGTTTGCTAGGTGCGAGTCCTAGCCGCATTTCCAGCATTGTTAGTCTTGTAGGCGCTGTCGTAACGTGACTACGTGGACTTTTAAGTTAGTGGGCTAGACTTCGTCCTAACTTGTTACGTCTTTGGCCTTAACTGCTTGGGGGAGGAGCTTATACGTGGCGTTGTCTAATAGCTGAGCTTCCTTGTATAGTTCTATGTCGCTAATGTTGCTATTAGTAGACTATTCTCTAGAGTAGGGCGTGCCTTATCTAATTATCCTAATCTTAATAGCTCCTTATTACCCCTTATTATTCTCTAGGTAGTCTCTATAGAAGTGTTCTTCCTTTCTATATTAGAGATATACTTTATTATTATAGTATTTCTAACGCTCTTTCTTAAAAAGTCTATTATAGTATCTTCCCTTAGGCTTTTAATCTTTAGCTTATACTTAGTCTATTATAATAATATCCTCTTCTTTATTAATCTAAATATTCTAGCGGAATTTCTTCGTGTTAGCTAGGATAAAGATGTTTCGTGTCTTCTACTAGTTGCGTTCCTATAGCCTATTATTAATATAGGTGGCTAGTTCTACTAACGCGTGTAGATCCGCTAGCTTATTATAGTGTACTAAACTATCCTTAATTAAGTCCTTTAGACCGTTCTCGTATACCGTTTAAAGTGCTGCGTTATCCCAGTCGATACGTGACTATAGCTGCTTGAATTCGGCAGTGTACGAGGATACTGACTTGGTCTGCTTTAGGCGAGTAATCGCTTTCTCTGCCTGGTTCTGGTCGTCTACTTCCCCAAAGATGCGTCCCATTTCCTCTTTAAAGTTAGTCTAGCTGGCGAATAGTTGTTGTGTTTCCTTCTTCTCGCCTCCTAGGCGGGGGCTTTTAAGGTAGTCGTCTATAAAGGGCTACATCTAGCTAGCCGCTTTTCCTTTTATATGCATGCTAGCTATAAGGATCTTTCCTTAATCGTCTAGTGCGCCGTTGAACTCGTAGTATAGTTTAATATTCGTAAGGAATATACGGAGTTTAGCTTATCTACTATCGTACTTCTTAGGTGTCGCTATCTTAGGTTTTAAGTATAGGCGTTTATTTAGCGTAGCTATAACTTATGCTATAAGCTAGTTTACTAGCTCTATTAGAGTAGTAGTCTACTTTGCCTAAGCCCTAAGCTAACGCTTAAGATCTCTAGCTAACTCTATCTAGATATTATTATTATCCTTAGACTTAGAGTTCTCGAGCATTTCGTCGTTAGTAGGCGGGTAGGTCTTACTAGGACCTGGCACCGCGGCTGGCGTGGCTGGTGCGTGTCTTCTGTTGTTCGCTGCTGCCATTACTGCTCTTGCTAATCTTCTCGAAGCGTATAGTTAGTGAATACCTTCTATAGAGTCCGTAGGTGGTCAAAGTGTTATATGGGGTTTAGCGACACTTCTCTATTCCTAGTCCGTACTAAGGCAGGTGAGGTATTGTGTGGCGGTAGGCCTATAGAGTTATCTAGCAACTAAGTAGAATAGTAGGTATTTAAGTAAAGATAATTTAATTCTATATAAGTAATAAAATAACTAGTTAGTAATCTAGGTAAGAGATATAACTATAAGAGTTAACTATAATAAGAGAAATAATAAAACCTTTCTATTCTTATATCCTTATTACTAAGTCCTATATCCTCCTATGCCTCCCTACTAAGTAGGAGGTTTAGGAGGGCGCTAGCCTCCCTTTATATAGTAGCCTCCTAGAGGTCTTATCTTGGCGGGATACTAGTTACGTAATCCGCGCGCCCCGCGCTAATTATTACCTAACGGTTTGTGCGACTATTAGCTGCCAATATCGCATCCTTCGTCCAGGAGAGGCCTTTGCTTATTATCTGTAACAATGCGTTCTTTAGAGTTAATTCTAATTATATCTATATACTAGGCTTATTCTAGGTAGGCTTACTTTATATAGAATAAAATACTTTTAATAGCCTATCTTTACTCTAAGCCTTATATCCTTATAATAATATCCTCTAATAGTAGTAACTAAAGGATAATAATACTCTATACTAAAAATGCTTTCTACTATATATCTCTACTCTAGATTACTCTCTACTCTTAATATTACCTTTATATATATACACCATAACGCTTAGTACTATAGCGAAGATGACCGTCAACACTAGGGCGCAGGCGAGAGCGGCAAAGCTGAGATCACAAACTTCACCCATTTCCACTCCCACCCACGATGGCAATGCATCAGACGCGTTGAGAATTACGTTCAGAATGATGCCAAGCAAGACGAGAGGAGAGCAGCAAAGCAAACCCAGAGCCAACAGAGCCAGCGCTCTGGGGACGGCTTTGAACTTACCAAAGACTCTGGTGATGACCTATGGCCGCCCAGACGCTAGGCTTAGGGAAAGAACTGCGACTATGCTCATCAAGATTAAGCCGGATATTAAGGTATCTCGTACGGAGAATGCGGGAAACCTAGTCGAACTCTCCACTAGCTGTGATAAGGCATCTGCACGGTCATGAATAGCGTCTCTCACGGGACCTGGCAGCTCTTGCACACTGTTAGGCAAAAGGCTCGACAGGTTGAGCGGCAATTCAGAGCAGTTCACGTCTTTTTCATAGCCGATGCAGAAGCGCTTCGTGCCCAGCGAGCAGTTTCGAGGGACATTCTCCTCAATGTTCTGAACAGTGGCTACTGCAGAGCTTATCGCACTTTCCGCCTGGCTAGCGGCGTCGACGACTCTGGTTGCAGCCGCGTCCAGAGCGCTTCTGGCTCCCTCCTGAAGGTCCTGAAGGCCATCGAGTAGATCGCGGTCGCGGAGTGCATGCGCTGACGATAGAAGCACATTAGAGAGCGCGCTTATAAAATTAAACTATTAAAGAAGCCCTAGTTAGTTTCTATAGTAGGCTAGCATTAATACTATAAAGTAAAGATAATATACTTTTAGAGTTAGGATGCTAGAATCTACGTACGCTTCTTTATAGAGGACTTAAAGCGCGATTATAGCGAGAGCTATAAAGACGACGATAGTTATAGCTATATATAGCGCCTTCTTTAGCATAATAAATAGCGGACGAATAGCGTTACCATTTCCTTAATAGCTAATTATAGACAAAATTACTCGCGTTTTTAAGCTCTCTTCTTTAGGGACTATATATAAAAACTTAACTTATTTAGTATATAGCGTAGAGAGAGAGTTTTAATTATATAAGGGGCTTAGCTAAGAGATGCTAAGGGCTAAAGAGCTAGATACGTACGCATTCTATAGTGCGTAATTTTAGAATAAGAGCTAAAATTATAAATACGTTAGTGTAGAGAAGCATAATCTTGCGTCTAGTATAGTTAGACAGCGGACTACTCGTGTTGGAAGTCCCGAGGTCTAGGCCGCTGACCACATCAATATCGAGTATGGCCTATATCGTATGGACACACGCGAAGTACACACACACAATTTATTTACGCCCGGCGGCCGAGCCGAAAGGGCTACTAACGCTAGTCTAGCTTTACACTTCCTATACTACGTCTTAGTCTTCTTAGCCTATATATCTTTTTTAGCTTACTTCTTTATATAGCTTATTATCTAAGTTAAAGCTCTTACTCTATATCTTAGTATATCTCTTCCTTATTTATAATTATTTTTTATTAGATACTTATAAGTTAGTATTACTAGTAGTAGACTAGCTTAGAGTTAGTATCTTTAAGAGATTCTCTAAATATTTAATATTTTATTTTTAGTAATTAAAGTACTATCTACTATTAATTATATAAGGCTACTAATATATTTATATTAGTAGCTAAGCTAACTTAGTAGTTAGAAATTAGTTTGCCTTAAGTCTTTATATTACTATTGCGAATCGTATCGTCGCTTGCACTGCATCCATATCTGGCGCCCATTTCACGTCGTCTGTCGCTGCTTTGCCGCCTAGGTAGAATAACATATTTCCCCTGCTTATCTGCGTGCACCGCAGCATTTCTGTCCGCTGTATCATCCACTTCCGGCAGCGGAACAGAAAATGCTCCACTGTCTCTGCTGCCTGTCCATATTCGCATTAGTCTGTTGTTAATACTTTAATTTAGTGTTAATACGTATTTAGCTATACTATACTTATTCTAAGCTAAGTAAGTACGCTACTCTCTTTCTATAATAGCCTATTATAGAGTTATTACGTATACTTTCTTAGTAGTACTATATTAATTTATTTAGAGTATATTTCTACGTCTATTAGTATCTTCTTAGCTATACTTTACTTATAAGCTATATTATACGTAGTTAATTATATCTAAAGGAGCTATATCTATAGTATAGCGTTTAGTCTTATTAATAACTTTACCTCCTACTTAGTAAGGCGTACGAGCTTACACTCTTCGCTTATAGGTAGCTATAGTACTATTACTATATTACCGTCTCTTTTTAGCGTCTATATAGTTCTATAGAACTAGCTAATATAGCTTTACCTAGACTGCTACCGTGGTCTTCTAAGCGTAAGCATAGCGGCTTTGTTTCTTATTATAAGTGCGATGCTGCGAAACCTTAGCTTCGATAGCCTGCCCAGCGCCTCAGCCATTGCTGCCAGCTCTGCTGCATAAGGATTCTGTTCCTCTCTCTTGCCTAGTGTGATGGAGAAGGATTGCGTTTCGTTATACTATACGCTAATCGCGCCTCCCATTCTAACTACTCCATTCCGCGCCAAGCTACTTATAGTAATGCGTACCGCCTAGTTTATTTCTATCTCCTATACTACGTTCTTAACTATAGTTTACACTCTCTTCTCTTAGAGTGCTAGAATACCTAGCTAGATTATCTCTATTTACTCTATATCTATATTCTTAAGCACTTCTACTATCTAAAATAGTAGTAAGTAATACTATCTTCTAAACTTTTATATCTATAATATATTTCTCTATAATAAGTTTATCTTAAGTAGTATATAAATATCTATTTATAGCTTAACTATCTACTTCTAGAACTACTCTTATATACTTAAGATATACGCCTTTACCTCTACTATTTATATTACTACTGTCAGGCCGGGTCAGGCCAGATGACGATATATACTATCCTGCACCATGATCAGTAGTTCACTGATCATACGTACCTTTTGGTTGCATGGCGTAGTGGTGCAGGGCTGCGTCCTGACATTATGATCAGTGAACTGCTGGCGTGCGGGGTCGGAGGAATAGGGCCGAAGGTCTATTGTTCGATCCCCCACAAGGCCAGTTTCAGCATAAGCCGGCTTGTTTAAGCTGAAATACGCCGTTATGGAGCATAACGCGGTATTGTGAGCTGCTGGAGGGTCTAGTATTGCCTGCCTGTCT
>QXCR01000306.1:0-35085 GCA_004380135.1 Stemphylium vesicarium | reverse complement strand
CGTCTAACTGCTCTAAAGGAGTTTGGGGCGCGTAGTGATGGGAAGAAGGCAAAGAAGCAGGTACGCGCTGAAGGAGGTGAGCCAACTCAAAGGCGCTGCAGACAGTGCAATCAGACTGGGCATAATGCGCGTACGTGTAAGCAAGCAGTAGAAGTAGACTCTGAATAATATCTCGTGTTATATTGCTCTATACAGGGCCAAAGTGGGCTGTTTTGCGCCAGAATGGGGTGGTTTTGGTGGGGGCTTGGCAAAAGTGGTGCACGAACCTGTGTGGTGCACGAACCCGTGAGGTACGTTAGCTATAGATACTAGAAGAATAAATACTCTCTCTAAGTATACCTAATAACTACTTAAATAATAAAAAAGTAGAGTAGATTATCTTAAAACTCTAAAGCGTTCTTAAGTTAGTTTAAATAAGTATAGTAAGTATATAGTAGAAGTAAGATTAATAAGTAAATAAAATATAATAAGAGGCTTAATAATATTAGATAAGTAATAAAATTTAGTTATACTTAGACTAGTAGTAAGATACTAAGTAGATATTAAAGAAGTAAGACTAGAAAAACGCTAAACATATAATACTAAAGATAGTTAATAACTACTTAGTTAAGCTAAATATACTTTTAGGCCCTTACTTAGTATTCTATATTAATTAAATTAAGTTTATAAATTTAGACCTACTATTAAGCTAAAAAGTAAATAATTCTTAGCTACTAGTGCTATAAGTAGCGGGAGAGAATAAATAAGTAATAAAAGATATTATAGTTAAATACAAATACTACGTTAGACGAGGAGCTAAATATAAATATAAAGTTAAATAGAGAGAATACTACTAAATATTATTTAAGCTAGTCTAGCTACTTAAGAATATAAAAGCCCTAGACTACTAGCTATCTTATATAGTACTATACTATAACGCTAAAGGACGCCTCCTAGATAAGTTTTAGAAAGAAAATAAGTAGACCCTTAAAAAAGAGAGATATTATAATAGACTAAACGCTCTTTAATAGAGCTTCTTAATAAAATCTTAGTAAATATATCTAATAGATACTTAGATTACCTTAGACTAATATTTATCTAATAAATAGATAAATACTAGCGTAGATAGACTAATAGCTTCTTATTAAATATAATTACTATATACCTAGCCTTACTATTAGCTATCTACTCCTTAAGTGCTCCTAGAGCTAGCCCCTTACATAAATGCTAGGTTATCTAGAATATTCTATCTTACTAATAGATAACCTAGGTATACATAATTTCTACGTTATAGATTACGTGTATAAGAACGTAATAGCTATAGTAGTGCCATTCTAGCTAAAAGAGTACTAGTGCTTACTTAAGCTTACTAAGGCTTACTTAAGCTTAATTAAGCTTATATTCTAACAATAATAACCCTTAGAGAAAAAGTAATATTGTAAATAATAAGTAAAGGCCTCTCTTAGATAATAAATATAATATTAGTAGCTAATAATTATATAAAATAAAATATAATAATTAGTATAAAGCGTATAAGTTATATGATTAATGTTATACTAAGACTAACTATTAGGCACTAGTATGTAATAGTAGTATCTAAGTAATAGCTACTATTAAAGATATTAGGTAGAATAATAATAATATTATAATAGTAGTAATAGTAATAGACTTGGTAATAAGAATATAAGAATAGAAAAGTTTTCTTATTTTTCTTATTTTAGTTAACTCTTATAATTATATCTTTTACTTAGACTATTATTTAGTTATTTTATTACCTATTTAAAATTAAATTATCTTTACTTATATATCTACTAATTTACTTAGTTGCTAAATAACTCTATAGGCATACCGCTATATAATACCTCGCCTGCCTTAGTACGGACCAGGACCAGAGAAGCATCGCCGAACCCCGTATAATACTCTCCTCCAACACCCCCTATTCATTCGCGACAGTACGTATCTACGAAGAGCTCGGTGGGCTTCAAAGCAAGCCAAGATAACAAAGATCAAGACTGCAGATGCAAAAGGTTAATTCAAGGTGGAGAATGCGCATCCGGCAGTTTCGCCGCGCAAACAGCAAGATCGTCAAAACGCGTCTAGACGGCCGTGCGTCTTTAGCAGTTCTTAGCAAGCCGCAGCTTGCAGTAGCGTGCTGAGATATCTTCACGCCCGCACTGCGCGCACTGTGGTTGGGAACTGCGCCTTTGAGCACCCCGCCTCAGGCAACTCTTATTCCCGACTTGCAGGCAGCTGTTGGTCCAGTCAAGCACACGCGCGTTACAGATAGTCGCGCTTCCTACTCGCTGCATAAATCTCTTCGCAAAGCGGTTCACTAGCTAGCTATTAAATGGTGCTCAGGCTTATACTAGTTCCAACACAAAGTAATAAGCTTTCTATCGAATGTCCGCTAAATAGTGCGCAAAACGTGCGCAACAAACAAGTATCTTTGCGTCTGCACGACCTTTATCGCTGTGTAACCTACCTCGTTAACATAAGTGTCGCGAGACGCTATAATAGCAATCTAGCTAGGACTGCTCTACCCGCTAGCACCCTACCCACGTGGGCAGTCATCTAACGTGAGCGAACGCTGTCCAGCACAAGACGTGAGGCGGGGCGGCACAGGATGCTCGATGTGCACAGCATCCGCTCAGCCTGGCCGCATGCACTGCCTCGACAGGCAGCCTTCACAGCAGCCCAGCGCAAGCTTCCTCTGCCTGCTTCGCTCTATCGCGACGATGCCTCTCTACTCTCGACACCTCTAAAGTCATTCGCGCCTCGCTATTCCTAGACTAAGCTAAGATTGCAAACGCCATGCGGCTTCTCCACTACGACATGCTAGGAAGGCTTGTCTTGACAGACTTCTGCGGCAAGACGATCCCACCCTACGCCATTCTGTCGCACAGATGGAGCGACTCCGAGATCCTCATCGAAGACATATCGAATGGAACCTACAAGGGAAAGGAAGAGGGCCATCAAAAGCTTGAGTTCTGTGCCAATTAAGCAGCCCAAGACAAGCTGCAGTACTTCTGGATCGACACTTGCTGTATCGACAGGTGGAACAACAATGAGCGCTCGAAGGCGGTTAACTCGATGTTCGAGTGGTACAAGAACGCGGCGCGGTGCTACGTCTTCTTATCAGACGTCTCGTGTCGACTGGGAGGCGTCATTCCGTGCAAGCGCATGGTTCTCTCGGGGATGGACGCTCCAAGAGCTAATTGCGCCAGTATTAGTTGAGTTCTTCTCACGTGAAAGACATCGCATAGGCGATAAAGCGTCGCTCGACCAGCTTATCCACAAGATTACTAACATCCCGCTCGCGGCATTGCGCAACTGCTCCTTGGACCAGTTTACTACATCCGAGCGAGAGAGATGGGCCGGAAGTCGCATAACAACAGAAGAGGAAGACGTTGTATACTGCCTGCTTGGGATTCTTGGTGTCTCTATGCCCACCGCGTATGGTGAAGGACAGGAGAGTGCGCGATGCAGACTGCAGGCTGAAGTAGAGGCAGCTGGTAACGCGCCGTCGATCATCCCGTTCTCACAAAACCCCCGCTTCGTCGGTCGCGAGTCACAGCTCGCCGAGCTAGAAGCCAAGCTATTTAGCAACGACCAGACCACTACCACACTAGCGATCGTCGGACCTGGCGGGATAGGCAAGTCGCAGCTTGCGCTCGAGGTTGCGCACAGAACAAGGCAGAACAATAAGAACTGCTCAGTCTTTTGGATGGACGCAAGCAATAAAGACAGTCTTTACCAGTCATATGCAAGTGTTGCACAGAAGCTTAGCGTTCTAGGCTGGGACGACGACCAGGTCGACATAAAGCAGCTTGTGAAACGCTGTGTAGTAGAAATTAGTGCGCGACAATGCTTGCTGATCTTCGACAACACAGGGCAAACCACTCTGCGATCTGGCGGCTCGTCTACGACAGAAGTGGCGGACTTAGCCGACTGTCTGCCACATTCTAAGCAATGTTCAGTCATCCTCACAACCACTAACAGCGACACGGCTCAGGCGCTTGCTTTACACAATATCGTAGCGTTGCGAGAGCTGACACTAGACGCGGCGCTGAAGATGTTGCAAGTCCGCTTAGCGAGGCCACTCGCAAACCCTGAGCAGCAGGAAGCCGAGCACCTGCTAAAAGAGCTATCGTATCTTCCTCTAGCAGTTATGCAAGCAGCGGCCTGTATAAAGGCTAGTAGTATGACAGTTCAAGAGTATCGATCACGACTAGACGAGCAAAAAAAACTAGCTATTGAATACGGCGGTAACTCGTCTAAGGGTAGACTACAATATTCTAGTGTGAAAGACCCTGTAGCTACTACAATTTTTCTCTCCATCGAACAGATTAGGTGGAATAATAGATTTGTCGCAGATTATCTATTTATTATCGCATGCGTGGACCGAAAAGACATCTCGCTCGATCTTCTAGACGCTTCCTCGATGCAAGAAAGAGAAGCGGCTGTCAAGATATTTGACAAGTACGAGCTCGTCACCAGACGACCTGCTGAATCTGCGCTTGATGTTCATCGACTAGTCCATCAAGTTCTACGCAAGCGGCTGCAAGTGGAGGGGCGGCTCATAGAATGGACTCAACACACTGTCACGCAACTAAGCCAAGTGTTCCCAGACGACAATCATAGCAATAGAAGCAAGTGGAGACGACTGCTCCCACATGCCCTATATGCTCTATCGCACAGTCCGATAGGGAATAGTAACGAAGAGAGATGGTGTCTCGCATCGAAGTGTGCTAGAACCCTTTATAGTGACGGACGGTATGAGGAGGCCGAAGAGCTGGAAGCGCAAGTGATGCAGGCAAGGAAGAGAGTTCTGGGCGACGAGCACCCTGACACGCTGACCAGCATGGCCAGCCTAGCGTTGACGTACATAAACCAAGGGCGATGGAAGGAGGCCGAAGAGCTAGGGGTGCAAGTGATGCAGGCAAGGAAGAGAGTGCTGGGCGACGAGCACCCTAACACGCTGACCAGCATGGCCAACCTAGCTTCAACTTACAGGAACCAAGGGCGATGGAAGGAGGCCGAAGAGCTGCAGGTGCAAGTGATGCAGATGTGGAAAAGAGTGCTGGGCGACGAGCACCCTGACACGCTAATCAGTATGGGCAACCTAGCGTTGACGTATATAAACCGAGGACGATAGAAGGAGGCCAAAGAGCTAGAGGTACAAGTGCTGCAGATAATGAAGAGAGTGCTTACCGACGAGCATCCTTCCACGCTGATTAACATAGGCAACCTAGCGTTGACGTACAGGAACCAAGGGCGATGGAAGGAGGCGGAAGAGCTACAGGTGCAAGTGATGAAGACGAGGAAGAGAGTGCTTACAGACGAGCATCCTTCCACGCTGATCAGCATGGGTAACCTGGCGTTGACGTACAGGAACCAAGGACGATGGAAGGAGGCGGAAGAGCTGCAGGTGCAAGTGCTGCATACAATGAAGAGAGTGCTTACCGACGAGCATCCTAACACGCTGGTTAGCATGGGTAACCTGACGTTGACGTACAGGGACCAAGGGCGATGGAAGGAGGCCGAAGAGCTAGAGGTGCAAGTGATGAAGACGAGGAAGAGAGTGCTTACCGACGAGCATCCTCACACGCTAATTAGTATGTCCAACCTAGCGTCTACGTACAGGAACCAAGGGCGATGGAAGGAGGCGGAAGAGCTGCAGGTGCAAGTGCTGCAGATAATGAAGAGAGTGCTTACCGACGAGCATCCTTCCACGCTGATCAGCATGGGTAACCTGGCGTTGACGTACAGGAACCAAGGGCGATGGAAGGAGGCGGAAGAGCTGGAGGTACAAGTGCTGCAGACAATGAAGAGAGTGCTTACCGACGAGCATCCTGACACGCTGATCAGCACGCATAATCTCGCCTTCACGCTGCAGTTACAAGCTCGTCACGAAGAGGCTCTTGCACTTATGGAAAGATGCTTTCAGCTGCGTGAGCAGCTTCTTGGCCAGGAACATCCTGATACACAGTCTTCGCTTAACATACTAAGTAACTGGCGGGCAGAGAGTGAGTAAACTTATAAAAGATAACTTTACTATATTACCGTGATCTGTGAATTGTAAAATTAGATGCCGTAGCCGCTATCCGGAAATAAGAGCTGTTTGAGGCAATTAGCTTAGCTTCCTAGCCACAACGCGCGGGGCAGGCGTGTGGATGTCTGAGCACGCTACTGCGAGCTGTCGCATACCAAGAGCTGCTAAAGACGCACGGCCTCTTGGACACGTTTTTAAGCATTTGCCATCTGCGCGGAGAAACTATCAGACGTATCCTTATTAGCTTTAATTGAACTTTTAAGAGTGTAATCTTAATCTCTAGTATCTTAGCTTCGTTCCTAGCTACCTAATCTATCCTTAGATACGTACTATTAAAAATAAATAGGGGAGTGTTAGAGAAGAGTTAGAAGATAGCATTAAAAAAATGTGTAATAGCTTAGTTAGTAATATATTTTTTAGCGTTAGAGACTAACTTACTAAGGGAATAAGAGCTATAGAATAGATGCGCATTACATATATTTATATTTAAGAGCGCTAGGGGCACTCCGAGGGTCCGAAAGAGAAAGCGTCCCGTTACACCGTGCGTCCCGACACGCTTGGATTGACATTACTCAAGTACAGCTTTTACATAAATATTTTAAGAAATGATATTAAGTAGATCTCTAGATCTAGACCCCTATAATTTCTAATTTTATCAGGGATTTCAGGTGGACCATGAAGAATGCACATACGTTGATAGGTTTTACTGATTTTAAGAATTCTTAAATTTTTGTGATATCCTCTCTAACCCATACACTACTGCACTATCTACTAGTCCTTGTCTAGCCGAGATTTCTCGTCGCTTAGAATCTCTAGTACATTGTCCTCAATGCTTAGTCCTTCTGGTTTCCATCCCATAAGCTTTCTCGCTCTTACTGCCTTACCACGGCTATTGAAGCCCCAACTTACAGCCTCAAAGCCAGCTTGCTCAATGGCCTTGTCTTTCCCAAGCTGGCATTCTTCCATCTTTTCGCTTTTGACGAGACCCAATTCGATCGCCTTCTTTCCCATCAGACGAGCGAGATCTGCCCACAGATGCTCGCCATTCTCTACTAGATAGTAGCCTTGTTCGTTCCAAAGCTGGGGATCAGTGTTGTTCGCAATAGCAGCCTCGGTCAAGAGCACGAAGAGTTGCGCAAGGTCCGAGACATGCACATTGTTCCACCGTGCTTTGCCTTGGCCGATGATGGGAACATAACCAGCTGTCAATATCAGATGGGCGAGCTCATACGCCTGTCGACTTCTTGTGTTCAGGGGTCCGCGTCCGCGTCCATAGATGGTTGGGGGACACAGAATCGCCGTTTTGACTGAGTCGGAGCCAGACGCAAGTACAAGGTCATCGACATTCTTGTGAAAGGCGTCTTGAGGCAATCCAGTCAGGTCCTGTACAGCAGTCCAATCGTTGTACTCCCGCTCCGACCACTCTCCAAGTTTGTTGTCGTCTCGCATCGTCTCCCAACATAGAATGCCAGCGCCGCCTGTATGCAGCCAGTATCCTGGCTTCTCTTTGGAATGACCAGATGCAAGTCCTTTTGCGATCGCTTTCGCAGCACCTTCGTTGTCGGAGGCATCAGCGGTGTCTGTATCGAATCAGTACGATAATTACTACGGGGTGCAAGACTACCTTACGAATGACGACGTCAGCCTTTTCAGCCTCCTCTTCGAGTACTTTGGCGTCATCCAACCCCCCAAGGACAATTCGAACATTGGGGAAAGCCTGTGTAACAGACTTTGCCTTCTCCTCTTTGCAAGTTTCAGCACGTCGCTTAGACAGATGAGGGTGCAAGGTGGCTTACCAGTTCGTATGAGAGCCGCAATTTCATAGTCTGAGTGCTTATTGTAGAGTGCAAATAGGGTATCGCCTCCAATGTAACCGGTCGCACCGGTGCTTCAATACTGCGTCAGTTGCGTCACCAGACTATGTTGCAGGCTACCTACAGAAATATTTTTGGAGCCATGATGAATTGCGCGAGATCAACTAGAAGGTGTAGGTAGAGCTTTTTTGCTCATTGTCTTGGACACTTGTATATGAGTTCAAGAGTTTGCAAATGCGAGGATGCGTGACGTCATGATGCTCCCCAGAGGGGCAAAGCAGGATGAACATTTAATCGCAGGGTTACTGCATCAGTTTAGCGCACAACTAAGTGGGACGGCATAGGCTTACCAATCCAAGGTTCGCTGCGGTCAGTGAGCCATCGCGAAAAGTAGACAAGCTTGCGGGTAATCGGGGGCGCCTCAGCAACTTAGCTCTGGTGTACCAGAGCGTTTATTTCGTTATCTCTGCAGCACCCAATGTGAGGATACTATTTAGCCACATAGGGTGTGTTCATGATGCAACAGTTACGGGCCCCATAGTTGCTCGCTAGTAGGATAACGCAGGAGTGGTATCTGGCTTCAGAAGATGAGCCAGCCATCGTTTTAGTGTACTAGTACAACCTGTACACCTACCGTCCTCACGACTGCAAGCTAAGCACGGGCAAAATGGGCAATGCAGTGATGAGGGTATGGGCTTTCTAGGATTTGTAAGCCAAATGAAACAATAAGGCACTCCATATTGCTCCTGAGGTGAGAGCGCAGTCCAAGTTACACAGATGCCCGCACAACACGTTGCTGGCGTTTGGAAGTTTCCATAGATTCTCACGATCCTGAAGATCTTCAATAATAGCAGAAGTATATCCATGATGTGTGTTTGACAAATTGCTACTTAAGGGGTTTGCGATCAGAACACATAACTGTGCATGGCGCTTGACAATGCGTACACAATACCCCAAGACAGGACGAGCTCTTAAGCTGTTTGTTCTACCTCTGAAAACTCTCCTCCGGCATCTACAAAAGCTTCTCTGTTGCTGTCCCCCGAAACCATTTCTAAAAAAGCTTTAACATAAGTGGTTGTCAGATTTGTAGCCCTGAAGCCTCCAATGGGACCCAGCAATTCTTGGGCATCACTGGACAGTTTTCCATTTAAACCCAATGTCGATATCACCAAAGGTAGGTCCGAGAAACTGTAGTGGGCCATGCTCTTGACCTCAAACTCTTTCTTCCAGCCAGTAAGTCGCGGCCAAATTGCTTTCCAGGAAGGGTCTGTCTCCTGCGTCTTGTTTTCATGGCCCATAAGCATGAAAGGCTGCTCAAAACCTGTCTCCAAGACTGGCCCAAACATGGTACCGTCAAGATTCACTCCACCACGGAGCGACTGGATATCGACCAAGGCACTAGCCGCCGCAGCTCCACCCAAAGAGTGACCGACAACCACCACTTTAGGTACAGCTCGTGGAGATAAATATCCAGGAAGAAATTCTTTCATAGCAGAGACGTTGTGAAGTTGCTTGTAGACGAAAGCAATGTCAGCGACTCGAGTGGTCACCGCTTGCTGGATTTGAGCATCATTATCGATCTCGACTCCTTCGACGATAGACCCATCCGGGAATTCAACGAAATCGGCGTCAAAAGGATGATCGATAGAGATAGTCATGTAGCCAGCGGCAGCAATGTTCTGGAGCATAGCCTTGTAGAGATGCCGAGATGTACTCAAGGCTCCTGAAAACAACACGACCGGACGCTGGCTCTCAGCGCAAGGCTTTCGTGATGCCGGCTTTTCGCAAGCGTTGAGACGCAGGGATTGGAATGATCCATTTGGTAAACCATAAGCGCCAAACTTCACGTCCATGAATGATGCTGTTGCCAGAGGCATATAAAGCTCGACATGTTTGCCATGGCAGGACGTGGTTGGCAGAAAGCTGGAGATCATGATGGATCTGGCGCGACCATCGTTTGCATACGGGTCGAGGCGAGTATGGTCGGTCATCGATGAAGCTGCAATGGCTACTTCGTAACGATGTGATCCGGCTATCGGTAGTACTGGGGTACAGAGGGATGAGGCCGGCAATAACGCCAAAATGATTCGAAAGAGTGGGATTTGAGATCGCATGATTTCTTGTGTTAATCAAGGTACAATCAAAATATGACAAGATCTTTGGGTAGGAAAGCGATGGAGGCGTTGTAGTGAAGAGAATTGATGGGTAGAGAGCAGCCGTATTTGTACTCATAGTAAATCACCGCCCGGATGGCTTGGCCCTTGAGCTCTTGCAAGGCGCTTTATCGAGACCTAATATGGAATAGAACAGCAAGGGTCGAGATGGCCCACAGCCAGATGCGTACCCTGACTGAGTCTTCAGATGTACGCGGTACATTGTTCGAGGGTAGTCTCATCCGGCGGTTTTCCGGTCTGATCAGTGTCTAATCCGCAGTGGGTCTAGACGCGTTCTTTCACTTCCTAAAACAGTTAGCTGAACAGCACAGCCTCGTGACGGGTCCACCGCTGGTAAGTCACGACCGTCAGCGCGCGATAATACTTCCTCAAAAGGATGCCTGTAGCCTCAATACTTGATTGATTCTATCAGATTCAATCATACTTTTGCCAACATCATGACGTATACCAGACGCTAGACGACTCTTGCGTATCTTGAACTGACCGAGTCGCTCACCGTCTGAATGTCGAAGAGCATTGGGCCGTGTGATGGTCGCAGGTTGCGAAAGAAAAGGTGTGCAGCTTGCGCTAAGCGCAAGATCAAGGCAGGTCCTACGATACTATGAGACACGGCCTCGCTAACTTAGAGAAAGTGCAATGGTGGCCCGTCCTGCCTTAATTGCGAGCGGATGAATCGGGTCTGTGTAACTGAGAATCCGTTTACGCCTTCCGACTTTGTGTTTGTGGGCCAGAAAGCTAAAGACCCGCCATTTGTTCTGAGGACGGCCAAGAACATTAACATTATCAACCTACCGTTGCCAGGCTCAATTGATCGTATGGGATTTGAGCGAGACACGAGCTATTTCTTCCATGTCTTCTTGCCAATGAATATACTCTGGAGCGACGATCTGCAAATGCAAGGTGAGCTACAGCACATGATGCATTGCTCATCCGCTTTGCGAGATGCAACCAACGCAGTAGCTGTCTTACATCGCTCCCTTTTTGAGCAAATAGGAGGCGAGA
The DNA here is from genome assembly GCA_004380135.1 of Stemphylium vesicarium. Taxonomy (NCBI): domain Eukaryota; kingdom Fungi; phylum Ascomycota; class Dothideomycetes; order Pleosporales; family Pleosporaceae; genus Stemphylium; species Stemphylium vesicarium. Next base: position 24,064 of record QXCR01000306.1, on the reverse strand, counting down.
AGACTGCGAGCCGTCAAGAGCGTGTTGCCGCCCTCCATCTCTATAGTGAATCTGTTCGATCTATTCGCGAGCAAATTTTGCAGAACAACTCGACAGGCCATGCCTCCACGCTCTGGACCACTTTTCTTCTTGGAATCTTTGAGGTACGTTTTGAAGGAGACGTGCATCGCACTGTTCTGACGTAGTCCAGCTGATGTGCGATTCTTCCGGGAACCGATGGCGATCACACTTTCTCCATGGAACTTGTCAATTGCTGCGTCTGCAAAGCCCGGCGGTTCTGACCTTGCAGGGACCCCATGACTCCCTGATGCGCAAATTTTTCCTTGCTATCCGCATATTCGAAATAGCCCGCGCTTTGATCTACTCGGAGGCCACCTTTCTTAGCCAACCGACGTGGAAAGATGGCTTGGCAAAGCTCTGGAAATCCGGAGATGCAGCTTTATGGCACCCAAAAGAAGCACTTTTCGACCTTTTACCCAGCTGTTCGGATCTTAGCATACGCGCGCTCAACTTTTGCGAATCCGAAGCCGCAGTGCTGCCCGAGAAGGCGAGGATTGAACAGATACAGGTCCTAGCCACTGAAGGTTTATCTCTCCAGCAGTCGCTGCAAGAGTGGTGGGAAGTAAGCAACATGTGGGAGTTTGCGGCAAATTTAGAAGGCCCCGACTTCTTGCTTGCACATGTGTACTACCATGCCATCAGCATCTACCTCTCAGGCACCTTCGACTATCACGTACACTGGACTGCCCCTACAACAGCGCGAGCGCCCATCCTGGCCCGCAAGGATATCGAGTGGCATATGCGGCACATTCTTCGCCTGAGTAGCAAGCTCTTGGACTATGGGGTTGCAGGTGTTTTGTTGTTCTTTCCACTAAGAGTAGCAGGAGCGAGGGCGAGAGAGGCGGTAGACAGGGAGCACATATTGCAATTGCTCCGCACAGTCACGCGGCGGGGATATGTTGTTGCCACGGCCTTTAAGGATGATCTATCAGCGCTATGGCGCATGCTGAAGTGAAATTTGAGATGATGGCTGGCTATGTATTGCTGTATTGTCGTATTGTCGTAATGTGTGTTGCAGGCATTGACCAATGGGGACTTGGGTGATTCACTGGCAGCGGTGCTTGCCCTGTTGGGTGCTAGTGGAAGAAAAGAGCTTGGCACAGCAGCTCGGCTTGCAGCTTTCGAACACCAGCGTCACAGCCGGCAGCCCACGCCATCGCACCCTTCACGACCACGACCACGACCACGCCGACTATCTTCACAATGGCTCTCGGACCCAGCGACACCCACGCAAAGACTAAAACCACGTACGTCTAGATGCCCCACCACACGCTACCACCGCGCGCGACCACACCGACACAATGGACAGAATCCGCTCTCCTAAATACGTACACGGCATAGGCAGAGAAGACGCTGACAGTAGCATAGATGGCACATTGGCTCATGGGGCAATCCATACGAGGGCGGTGGCCGTCCTGGCAAGGGCGTCGTCACTTACGCTCTGAGCCCCAACCGCCAACGCCCCATGGCCAACTTCCTCAGCAAGGGCTTCTGGAACGTCATGCGCCGATCGAAGAACCAGGTCCTCTACTTCATTCCCCCGCTCGCCATCGCGTACGGAACTATGCAATGGGCAATTGAGAGGTGAGTCCATAGCACGGGGTTGAGATGGGCGCGAGGCAGCAGAGGCTAACGCTGGCAATTAGGAACGAGTTCCTCAACTCCAAGACTGGCCGTGCTCTATACGGCGACGAGGAATAAACTAGCGGGGTAGACGGGACAGAGTGCGACAGGTTGGAACGTGTCCTAGGTCGTTCAAGGACTCAAGCGGAGGAGATATGCAACCTGCTAGGTCACTGCAGTGTGTCGACAAATAGACTGTACAACCACGATTTCAATCTCTTGCCATTTCTCTTCCGATGCAATGATGCAGCGTCCAGGCAATGTCCTACCTTTGCGTGCCAGTTGACCGTTGACTAAGTAACACGCCACATATCCTGTGCAGCATTCAATGGTGCATACCTGGGTAGTCGTTCACGCGTCGAGGCTGGCGGGTCGAGGCTGGCTGGAGGCGGCTTAGTCATTCGGCATGTCGGTGATCGGGGCGGGAGGAACTTCGATGATTCTGTCATATCTTAGCTTTCGCCATCAAGTGCGCACCCGCCACAAGACACTTTTCGGCTGCCAGTGCGCGGTACTCTACTCCAAATAGGCGCCCAAGTGCCTATATTCTGTTGTTCCATTCCTTTTAATCCCTTCATTGTATTATACCCACGTCCTCCCCCCACCCCCAACCTGCTGCAGCCCCTCCACCCCATCCGCCGCCGCCGACATGTCGACGCTTCTCCGGCGATCAGGCAACCTTTCACGCCTATCCCGACCCTGCCTCAACGCCGCCGCCGCCGCCGCGAGAGCGCCCCGCACATTGCAGACACGCGCTCCACTACCACAATGCATATACACGCAGCAACGCGCCCGGAGATTCGCGACAGGGCCACCCGAGGAGCCCAAGGACAAGATGGAGAACAACGATGACGAGGCCGCGAAGGCGGAGAAGAAGAAGAAGCAGGAGCATCCTCCGATGGCCAAGCTCACGCCAGAAGAGGAGAAGATGTTGGACCAGCTGGTGTCGTTTGTGTCCATGGGCGTGCCAAAGTCTCAGAAGCAAAATATCAAGGAGGCAATGGAAGAGATCAAGCGCACCGGTATACCGCCCGAGCTTCGCCAGGAGATGGACAAACTCGAAAGAGGCGAGAAGTTGGACCTGGCCACAGCCGCCAAGATCTCCCGCTTAACAACCAACATGGCACGCAAGGCAGCCGACCAGCAGAAGTTCAAGGACGACGGCTCACAGGAACCACACCAAAAGTCGGGCGCCCATGACCCAGGCCCGGGCAAAGATTCAAAGGGCGGAGCCGGAGGCGCTGGCGGTTCCCCTGGGCCCATGGCCGGCATGGGTGTGGACACAAACTCCATGCTCATCAGCGCTTTCCTCGCCTACCTCACCTACAAGATGATCTTCCCAGGTGAAAATACAAAGGAAATCACATGGCAAGAGTTCAGGACCACTTTCTTGGACAAGGGCCTAGTTGAGAAGATTGTCATCCTGAACGGCAGCAAGGCCAAGGTTCACCTGCACCGCGAAGCTGTGGCGTCCATTTACCCTGATTCTCCCTCTGTCAACCAGAACTTCTACTACTACTTCACCATTGGTTCCGTCGAGGCTTTCGAGCGCAAGATGGACGACGCCCAGTATGAGTTGGGCATTCCTAGCTCTGAGCGCATTCCCGTTGCATACTCCAACGAGATCTCGTGGTTTGGCACCTTCCTGTCGTTTGGCCCCACCATCCTCCTGCTTGGTTCGCTTTTCTACTTCACAAGACGTGCAGGAGGCGGTGCTGGAGGAGGCGGTGGTGTCTTTGGTATGGGCAAGAGCCGTGCCAAGAAGTTCAACCACGAGACAGATGTCAAGGTCAAGTTCAACGACGTCGCCGGCATGGATGAAGCTAAGCAAGAGATCATGGAGTTTGTTTCCTTCCTGAAGGACCCTAGCCGATTCCAGAAGCTTGGCGCAAAGATCCCCCGCGGTGCTATCTTGTCTGGATCCCCAGGTACGGGTAAAACGCTACTTGCCAAGGCAACAGCCGGAGAGTCGGGCGTGCCATTTTTCAGCGTGAGCGGCTCTGAGTTCGTCGAGATGTTTGTGGGTGTCGGCGCCTCACGAGTCCGAGACCTTTTCGCCAACGCTCGCAAGAGCACACCGTGCATCATCTTCATCGATGAGATTGACGCCATCGGTCGTGCTCGATCAAAGCAAAATTTTGGTGGCGGCAATGACGAGCGCGAAGCCACCCTTAACCAGATTCTCACTGAGATGGATGGTTTCAATACTACGGAACAAGTCGTCGTTCTAGCAGGTACTAACCGACCCGATGTCTTGGACAAAGCCCTTATGCGACCGGGTCGCTTCGATAGACACATCAATATCGATAAGCCAACAATGGACGGCCGCGGTCAAATTTTCGGTGTTCACTTGAAGAAGATCATTACCAACGAAGACATGGAATTCCTAAAGGGCAGGCTAGCAGCTTTGACACCGGGATTCTCTGGTGCAGACATTGCCAACTGCGTCAACGAAGCTGCCTTGATCGGTAAGAGTCCCGCTCTCCACTTATATAGGCAGTTGCTAATCCCCTTTAGCCGCCCGCGCGAATGCTGAGACGGTGGCCATGGTGCATTTTGAACAGGCCATTGAGCGAGTCATCGGTGGTCTCGAAAAGAAGTCACTTGTCCTCAAGCCTGAAGAGAAGAAGACCGTCGCATATCACGAAGCTGGTCACGCTATTTGCGGGTGGTACTTCAAGTGGGCGGATCCTCTCCTTAAAGTCTCCATTATTCCGCGTGGCCAGGGCGCACTTGGCTACGCCCAATACCTTCCCAACGGTGACACTTACCTCATGAACGTAAACCAGCTTATGGATCGAATGGCCATGACGCTCGGCGGACGCGTCTCAGAGGAGCTCCACTTCGATACCGTCACCTCTGGTGCGTCAGACGACTTCCGCAAGGTCACTCAAATGGCCACCGCAATGGTCAGCAAATGGGGCATGAGCAAGAAGATTGGCTACATCTACTTTGAAGATGGTGAGGGCCAGCAATTAACCAAGCCATTCTCCGAAGACACGGCCAAAAACATCGACATGGAAGTCAAGCGCATTGTGGACGAGGCATATAAACAATGCAAGGATCTCCTCACCGAGAAGAAGCATGAAGTGGGCCTAGTGGCAGAAGAGCTTCTCAAGAAGGAGATGCTAGGTCGTGAAGACATGATTAGGTTACTTGGACCTAGACCGTTCGAAGATAGCCAAGATTTCCACAAGTACTTCTCTGGTGAGTACGGCAAGGCACCCGGGTATGTAGAGCCGCAAGGGAATGATGGAGTCAAGGGGCCGCTTGTGCCGCCCAGTCCAGCGACATTCAAGGACCTAGACACCAGGAGATGAAGGACAGAGTGTATTTTATTGACTTGGTTTGTGCAATACGGCGTGATATGAGATGGGCAGGCCGGCGAAGACAAAGGTATTCATTCCACTCTTGACGAGTATGCGTGGGCTATCTTGTCTTGCAGCGTAGGTACGCAATTTGTACAGTAGAGATGTTTTGGTCCGGATGAGACCAAAATAAATATCCATTTCAGCATTCACAGCATCATGAAGGGCAAATGTTTCGAATACTGAGTTGCCATCAAGCGCTGCACCCAACCAAACAGAAATATAGGAACACATGAATTGATGCTTTGACGCTAGGAAAGGCGGCGACATCGCCGTTCTTAGATTGATGTGCGGGATCGGCGTCCATACTACCAATGATTTACATGAGGCGTTAAAAACAGTAGGCATGTTGGCTAGCTTTGCATGCAGTACTTATGTGGGCACGCAGATGCCGTCTCCCACCACCAATCGAGCACAGTCTGTGTGCTCATTTCCGCGCAATCCCAGTAGCTCCTCCACAGTTATGCTACAAGCCTGTGCAATAGCCCAGCACGTATCTCCTCGTTGCAGCTGTATACTATCACTGCCTTCTCCGCAGTCGATAGCGTCTTGGGGGTCAGCCACCGAGCCACCGTCACTTCTATACAAGAGCTTGAAGACGAGGACCAAAAAAACTAGGACCAGAAGGGCAAACGGTAGTATGATGCGCGTCGCCTCTTTATTCTGTTCCTCGATCGCATCCTCTTGCCCGCTGAGCATGTCAGCAAAGCTGCGAGAGGGCTGCGCGTTGTGCCCCCCGGTGGTTTCGGCAGACGCGAACATCATGTGTTGCGATGGCGATCTGACGGGGCGTAATTCACCATAGCGATTTCCGGGCTCGGACTCATACGTGTTGCCCTCGCTGTCGCGGAAGGTGTAGACTTGTGTGTCGCTATCGTAGCCTATGCGCTCGAAACCCGATGGGAGTCGCTCGGCGTCCTGCTTGGTCGTCAGTGGGGGCACGTCCAGGCCGCAGGGGTACTTCTTGCGCACGCTATCCATGTCTGCCCATCGACCCATGATGAGATATTGCAAACGGTAGGAAAAGAAGTTACGGATCAGAACAAGATTAGTGACCTAGACGGACTGATTTCGTCGGCAGACGAGGGTTGATAGTGAAGGACATTCTTGGAATGCGACGTTGTTCCTTGGGAAGCACGCGCGGGACGCCTGAGTAGGAAGATGACGACGCGACGCGGCTGAGGCAAGCGAATAGTGGACACGCACAGTAAGTTGGGCGCGGGGCGAGCTGAAGCGCGACCCGTTTGGGCAAGATGTTCACCAAACACAGCCCTAGGCATGTCTGAAGAGGTGCATTTGTCCTGAACAGCGTGCACGCTGTCACAGCAGTAGACCGCTGTAAAGACTAGTGATGCCGTCCTTACAGCACACTACGGCTCATCTATTCTGGTTTTGCGCAAGTCCCATGGCTATCGCTGAGATGTTGGTATATATATGGAGTGTCTGATCCATCATCCATACTTGTTTCTTATGCCTTTTTCGCAGGCCGTTGGCATGCACTATATACAGTCGTCTTCACTTTCATCTCACCGTGCGCTGCAGCTCCAACCCAATATCTCATTGACTGTCAATCCCCAACTGTTGTTAGTTGCGACGCTTAGCCCACGCCCAAGTTCGCATCTATGAGAACTACCGAAAGGGCAAACAACTTCCTTTAGAAAATATCTAACGATGCTTGAATGACCGTGATCGCAAGCTAGTTTGTACTCCGCCGTAGAAAGCTTGCAGCCATAGAAGGGCACTAGACCTGGCGTATAGCATGTGCATAACACATGCAGATTACCGGTCTTGGCGGCCCAACCTGCCCATAATGTTTTAGAGCGACCAATGTATTTGCTCTGGTCACAGCGGTTGAAATACCAGCCCATGAGCGTAGGTAGCAGGGTGCCCTTTCCCATCCGCATGCAAACCGAGATAATGTATTGCAGCCGGCGCCATACATTCTTCTAGTCCTTGATACACTCATAGAGACTGAAGAATATGTTGAGACGTCCAGTTATTGCAGCAGACAGCAGCAGGGTACCATAGAGCTCGCTGCTCTGTCCTACGTCGCGAACTTTATTGATAAAGAAGCGTACTGCAGGCTCGATGCCTGTAGCAGCGGCGGCCGCAAGCATGCCAATCGTATCCGCCCATCCCATGCTTCCACGTACACCGACTGAGTCGTCATGAGGCCCAATGGTGAGATAGTGGAGGATTTCATCCACAGACAAGGCCGCTGAAACGGCGCTGCAAAGCAAATAGCGGTGACGCTCGCGCTGCGTTTGCGACTCGTGATGTTCAAACCCCAGGAGGAAGTCGAGAGTGGCGTCTACATGGTCCAACAGGTACGTTGAATGGCAACGTTTGGGGCCCAGTTTGAAGAGGATATTTTGCATATTCGCATCCAGTAGACGTCTTTCATAACTAGCTCGGAAGCGCTGATAGTACGCGGCAGAGTATCGACTAAACATGTCTTGGTGAACGGCGTGTGCGAAGGTCTTGCAAACGAGCCGGGCATGCGTGACAGCGACCCATGCATTCTTACGCACGTACATGTGGATGATTCCGCTACAGATCTCGGGCGGAAGATCAAGTAGGCACATAATTGCTAACGAGAGGCATGTGTATGTGATTGCGAAAACATTGCCCGGTGCAGGAAAAGTAAGTCGAAGGGGTGGTAGCCCCGCCGCCAAGATATAATCTCACCTTCATCATAAGAAGTAATAGGGCGAGTATGAACTTGAGCGTTGGATCGTGGCGAGTGAATGGGTGGGATCGCTCATCGCACATTGACGTTAGCGGCGAGTCTCGGGGCCAAGCGATTAGCTTTTAATCAGGCATATGTGCACTAAGTCGGAGAGAAAGTCGCCGAAAGCTTGTGGTTCTGCAGATCTGCAGAGGTTGGCAGACTGATGATAGTGCCCAGGCGGTAGAAGCGTGCTAAGCATCTGGGTGCTAGCAGGCAAAGAACGGTCTGCGTTGGCTGGCCGGATTATCTTGGCATGATCAGTGCCACGCAAGGCGACGTGATTGGCGTCGGAGGGTGGCGGCGAGAGGAATCAGAGTAAGCGGGTTCCGCGTCAGAAGGTGAGGCTACATGACGACGATAGTTGTGCGGGGAGCAAGTCGCGGTTTCCCAGTCGTCGCTTTGCAGAAGGCGCCATTGCGCGCTAAGCAGGAACGTAGCAGAGGTTCCTTCCCATACCGTCGTGTGGCTCCACCGAGCCTTCCTACACCGTGATTCCAGCAGTCACGCCTGAAAAGTATCGTGAATACACGACCTGCGATAGTCTACTACAGCTCCCATGCTACTACACCCTTCCAGTGTGTTCCAACGGCTCATCCAACCTGAAGCCTCTTCCCGAAAATAAGCAACGCGCAAACTCATGCCCACATATCGGCGCGCGCCACTGAGGCTGTGCGCGCCCCACGTGTGATCCAGCTCGTCGACGTCATTCGCCAGACGTAAAGCGCCCGTGCTCATTACCAAGTCGGCTAAGCCTGCCGCGGTGCATAGATAACGCGCCGACCACCGCTTCACTTTCTTGGCCTGGACTCCTCAACACCAAAACCGATGGGAGAACCCGACGACCCCTCTATACGCAGCTTCAAGTCTAAGGCAGCATCTGCACTTGGCTTGGGACGCAAGGCAGCCATACACAGCGACGTCCTCCCGACCCACAACCCCCACACAACCGCCCATTCTGGCATAGATGGCAGTAATCCGGCCAGCGCCAGCGTCAGCGCCAGCAGCGACGACAACCACAGCAACGGCAACGAGAAGCCTGTCGCACACAGCTTCGACGCTGCACACTCCAGCCATGGCCATGTCAATACCACGGCCGAGGGAGAGGCGCCTTCCGCCATAGGATCCGAGAAGCGCCCGTTCTACTCGCCCGTACGCATTAAGAACGGAAGCCTACGATTCATCAACCACACCAAGAATGCCATCACCCATAGCTGGATCAATGTCCTGCTAGTATTCGTGCCTCTCGGCATTGCCGTCAAGCTGGCTCACCTGAAGCCCGAGATTGTCTTCTCCATGAACGCCATCGCCATCATTCCGCTGGCTGGCCTACTGGCGCACGCGACCGAAGTCGTCGCCGCCCGAGTTGGAGATGCCCTTGGCGCACTGCTCAATGTGTCTTTTGGTAACGCTGTCGAGCTGATTCTCTTTATCATTCTGCTTGCCTCAGATCAAATCGAGGTCGTGCAGGCGTCACTGCTTGGATCTATCCTAGCCAACCTACTTCTCATTCTTGGTATGGCCTTCCTGTTGGGTGGTCTGAAGTACCAGGAGCAGGTTTACAACAATACTGTCACTCAGATGAGTGGAGTCATGCTTGCATTGGCCGTCATGAGTCTTCTGCTCCCCACTGCTTTCCATGCTGCCTTTGAGAACAACTCTATCGCCGACCACGAGACTTTGGCCGTCAGTCGCGGCACAAGCGTCATCTTGTTGCTCGTCTATGGTCTTTATCTCTTGTTCCAATTGAAGAGCCACAGGTATCTCTACGCCAGCACCCCGCAGCACATTATCGATGAAGAATCACACCCCGGTGTTCTTGCTGGCGCATTCGACTCGTCTAGCTCCGATTCTTCATCCAGCTCCAGCAGCAGCGATAGCGATGGCTCTTCAAACTCCGATGGCACCATGAAGAAGAAGGCCAAGCGCATGGTGAAGAGGCTTCGTCGCAAGTCCAGTGCTAGCTCCAAAGACGGAAGCGCAATTTCAGCACTTAGCTCTCCTTCTGGCGAGCTCAATCAAAGCCCTTTCGAAACCGAGAGGGAACGGATCAACAGCGTTGTCTCCACCAACAACGGAATTCCTCCTACATCTCGCCGACACTCATTTGATGTCATGAGTGGCGACGAAGCCGACAACGACCAGTATGCGCCAGTCGTACGTGACTTCGAAGCCGCTTCACATACCTCACATTCAAAGACGAAGAGAGAAAAGCGTAAGCACAAGAAGAATAAGAAGGATCGTCGTGATCGCAACAAGGTCGACACCATTCCTGAGAAAGAGGCCGAGCCAGTTGATTTTGCACCCAAGGTCACCTTCGCTGAGGAGCTTCACCAAGACCCGGCTGCGCCGATAAATACGCGCCGATACAACCGCCCTGCTCTGCCTTCGCTACTCTCTAACAACGTCTTCTCCAACCCCCAGAACTTGGCTCCACTTGGTGGTCCTGCCCCAAATATCCGCATGGCAGCACCTCGCGACAACACTCCCCTGCGCGCACCTCTTCGCCGATCCAAGTCACTTCCAGATCAGATTGGTCGTACGGATCCTGACACAAACGCCGCCAATCGTCCTGCCGTCTCGCCTCAGGCTGCCATGACACTAAATGAGGATGACGAGGATGACGAGACGCCTAACATGTCTATCAAAGCGGCTATCTTCATGCTCCTGATCAGCACCGGTCTCGTCGCCGTTTGTGCCGACTTCATGAGCGACGCTATTGAGCCCATGGTTGAAACATCTGGAATCAGTCAGGCGTTCATTGGTCTCATCATTCTCCCTATTGTCGGTAATGCAGCGGAGCATGTCACAGCTGTCACTGTTGCAATGAAGAACAAGATGGACTTATCCATTGGTATCGCTGTCGGTTCGTCTATCCAAATCGCCATCTTCATCACACCTGTCATAGTCATTCTTGGCTGGATCATGGGCAAAGAGATGACTCTTTACTTCAACATATTCGAGACCGTGGCACTTTTCGTCACTGTTCTGGTCGTCAACTTTCTGGTGCTGGACGGACGAAGTAACTACCTTGAGGGGAGCTTACTCATCGCTGCCTATATCATCATAGCGCTGGCTAGTTTCTTTTACCCCGATGGATGTGACGCTAGCGCCATTGGGGGTAATGAAGATCGCTGCAGCAAAACTGACAATCAAGTGGCGCAGCTTGCTCAGGGTATGTTGAAGAGGATGATAGGCATGTAAACCGGGCAGCGGGCTTGGTTGCGGAGGACTTTGGAGGCTTTGGAACGCCGGCATGCAGGTTCGGGAACAGTTCTGTGTCCTGCCTATATTCACGCTGTGGTACAATGGACCCGCTCTGGAGCGGCGAATCACCCTGAAATTGATTTCTCTCTATTTTATGACAAAGTTCCGGTCGCTACAGATGCCTAGCAGCTTTACACCTCACGCGCTGTTACATTAATACATCATGTTGACTCGTCGGTCTGCGCTGATAAGCTGCTAGAGATTACTGTGCCCAACGCCTTGACCTGGGATGTTCAATAATTGATCGTGGCCTAGTTGAAATCGTAGTGTCATGTCTTGTGCCTGGTCTACATCGGCACAAATCGTTTAACCTATGTGGCAAGCGAGTCGCCCACCCCACAACTTTGATCACTTTCAAAGCGTGCAACTCAACCACCTTTTGAAATAACATATAGATATTAATAAGGTAGATAAAGTAGTACCTAAAGTATCCTTTTAGCACGTACGTAGGTTATGCCTAGTCTCTCTGCACCTTATGCAGCGCGCAAGAGCCTGACGGCTAAGGCCTGATCGCTCTCCACCTTGACGCTGTTCACGCTCTATCTGTTGGTTGGCCTCCCTTTAAGCGATTATATCCTCTCTAGCTCTCTTTATTAAGACCTTACGTTTCTAGAGTCACTCTTTTCTACGCTACTTACTATAACACTCAGGCCGAAGGCCTGCAGTTGGGCGCATTCAGTCCCAACATGTTTGCTTCTTGCACTCGCGCCTTGGCGAAGATAACTGCTTTTAACCTGCGCTTCGCGCAAGGGAAGACAGGCAAGAATTATTCTCCTTACTACCACCCCCCTTAGTGTAGTAATACAGAGCCATCCCCAACTATTCCATTGCAGTGTGAAGCAAATACTATTGCCTATAACTGCCCCTTACAAAGAATCAGTTTATAAACTTTATTAAGCGCCGCCTAGAGCTTAATACTAAGTTTAATTAAAAGTATAACTATAGTTAAGCTCTCTATAAGGATCCTAAGATTATAGAAGGCTAGTTCCGCCTAGTATAGAATATAAAAGCTAAATATAGTATTCTAGATAAAGATATGTATAACTTTAATAAGATAGGCTTTATAATAGGCGTAATATTAACTAGGTTAGTAGTTATAATAGTAGAGCGTTAAGGACGGCTAAAGATAGTATAGTAGAGTAACTAAGAGTAGGTTATAGCTATTTAGAGTATTAACGCGATAAGATAGAGAATTCTACTCTTGATTATCTTTACTAGTAAGCACTATCTCTTAGCCTAATATAAGGAGAAAGACTTATCTTAGAACTAGATTAATAAGGTCTCTAATGTAATGGGCGGGCGACAGCCCAGCGTACGACTACACAGTACGCCCATTTAGCCAAAAGGCTGGCACAAGACAACAAAGCATAGGCGTTGTCTTGGTGCAGTTAGTACTTATCATCGTCATCTAAGGTCTCTTGTGTAACGAGGCTACCTCCCTTATTATAGCTATAGCTAAGACTAGACTTAGAGTCAACCCTAAGTCGCTTTAGACCTAATTCTAACTTAGTTCTAACTTAGCCCTCTCTAGCCTATATATATTTAAGCCTACTATTTCTTAGATATAGATAGATAGTTTTCTATAATTCTTTTATATAAGACTTATAGATATTAATAGATTTTAGATTATAGTTCTTTTACGCACTCTTATATATCTCTAAGTAAGACTACGCTAAGTTTAGATCTCTTATCTTACCTATATTATTATATTATTATAGAAAACTTATCTTAGCTAGTAATAGCCTCTTAATAATATTATACTACTATTTATTTTATTCTAATACGCCTCTAATTTAGTTTAGAGGTAAATATAGTTACTACTACTAACTATTTAGTATAGATAGGATTTTATTAACTTCCTATTAACTAAAGCCTTTAGGTTTAGAACTTGCTATTCTCTTATAATAGTATTACCTTTAGAAAAGCCGCATAGATTGCGCTAAGATAGAAACTTAGAGACTATTAATAACTTACTAAAATTAAAGCTAACTACTAATATTTAGTAACTTAATAAAACTATTAGGTCTAGTAAGATCTATTAGAAATTTAGTTTAGAGAATTACCCCTAAGAAGAACTAAGCTAAAGTATTAGCTATAGTCCCTACTAATTCTACCTCTAATTTAGAGGTAAGCTAGGAAGAAGAAACTAAAATAATTAATAATATTAATAAGCTACTTAAAGAAATTAAAAGGCTCTAAGCTTAAGTTAGTTATTTAATATAAGAATATTTTATTCTATCTACTACTAAATTAGCTTTAATAATTACTTAATAATCTTATAATACTCTTAGAGTAAGATTCTAGTCTAAGTCTCTCTTACTATCTAAAGTAAAACTATCTAAACGTATACTAATAATTAACTACCTTATTAATATAAAGGAATCTACTTTCCGCTAATAGTAGGCCTTAATTAAGAATTAATTAGATATTAACTCTAATTACTACTAGAGTAAATAAGCTAGAATAGCCCTAGTTTAGGGATATATGTCTAGTCTAGTAAAAGAGTACCTAAAGCTCTAGTACTTATCTAAATTAGATAATTAATAGTTTAAGAATACTAAGGAAATAATTAATTTACTTAAGTTATTCTTTATCTCTAGAAATAAGTAAGTAGAAAGTAGATTAGTATTCTACTATTTATAAATAGAAAAAGGAGAAACTTTTACCTTCTTTAAAGTAAAGTTTCTTAATATAGCTATTAAGAGATCTATATCTAAATTAGAGTAATTCTTCTACCTTTAGGAAAAAATTATATCTTTACTATAGGTATCTAACTTAGACTTCTAACGCTCCTAGAAAAATAAATTTATACTAATAGTAGAGTACCTTACCGCCTTTAATATAGAGTAATGTAATACTCTACTTACTACTACTTTAAATTATAATAAGATAACCTCTTACTACTAAGACTCTAAAAAGAGATTAATACTACTATTAACCTAATCTACGGTATAAGTAATAAAGTAGCTCTAACTACTAACTATAGAATTACGTATAATACTATTCTAAGCCTTCTCTAGTATTAATAGAGCTCCCTTATATACTCTTACTTCTTAACTATCTTTATTATTAGGTACTTACTATAACTATAGAAAGACTAGTTACTTCTCTAAGAATTACTTTACGCCTTATATAAGAGAGATTAAGATAGAAGTTAAAAAATAAGAGTTTATAGACGCAACTAAGTTCGCCCTAAATACTAACTAGTTAGGAAATAGAGACGCCTAAGAAAACTCTCTATCTTAGGCTAGAATAAGTATAACCTAGCTAATATAAACTTATTAAACTTATTTAGAGGAAAGTATTTTTATACCTTAACTATACTCTACTCGCGTCTCTAAGAAGGCGACCTAGCTATTTAGAATAGAGACCTACTTAAGAATCTATTTTAGAAGATAATAACTAGTAGTTAATAACTTTAGAGTATCTAAGTCTTTCTTCTAAATCTAAGTTATTTAGATATATAGACTTAGTAATTTAGCTACCTCTAAAATCTCTACTAAATTAGCTATTTACTTATTATTACTATTAGAAAGTTCCTAATATACCTCTAGTTTTTAAAGTAGAACTATAAACTTCTTACTAATATAAATTAGAATCTAGAGTAAGTAAGCTAAAGTATTATAAACTAGTATTAAATACTTACTAAATTACACGAACTCTTCTACTTGGTGTAGTACGCGCACTTCTTGGATCCCCGCGAGGCAAACTGATACTCGACAATATGGCCTCTCGCCATGGCCTTGGCCGCCCGAAGGCACATGACCCGGTGGGCCGCCGGCAGCGCTCCGACAGGGCAGCGCACAGGCATAGTGTGTGTGTGTGTGTGTTGTGGTGGTGTGAGATCTATATAGAGTGAGTAACTAAAACCTATTAGAGTAAAAGAACGTATATGTGTTATTATTATAAAGGATAAAGAAAGAAGGGCTTAAGAATAGAGAGAAGAATATAGAAGTAGCTAAGTTATAGGATAATTAATATTTAACGCCGCCTTTACCTTAATATTTAACGCCGCCTTTACCTTAATATTTAACGCCGCCTTTACCTAAATATTTAACGCTACCTTTACCTAGATTTTAGCTAAATACTAGCTCTTTAAGGTATTAAACTATATATAGACTTAATATATAATAATTAAAGGATAACCTCTACTAAAATAATATTAAATAAATAGGGATATTTATTTTCTATAAAGGGAGGTAATATAATAAAGCTATCTCCTTTATTATAGCTATAGCTAAGACTAGATTTAGAGTTAACTCTAAATTACTTTAGACCTAATTCTAACTTAGTTCTAACTTAACTCTCTCTAGCCTATATATATTTAAGCTTACTATTCTCTAAATATAGATAGATAGTTTCTATAATTCTTTTATATAAGACCTATAGGTATTAATAAATCTTAGGTTATAATTCTCCTACGCACTCTTATATGCCTCTAAGTGAGACTACGCAGAGTTTGGATCTCTTGTCTTGCCTGCGTCGTTACATCTGAGGTCTCTTGACTCTCAGGCCTTAGCGCAGCCCACTTGGCGTAGCGCACTCTCTTTTTAGGGCGTAGCCCATCACAAGGATAAAGCCTAGCTATAAGCTAAGGTCCTTATTATTAGTAAAGGAGCTATCTATAAAGACTATTAGCTTAGCCTCTAGAAGATTAATAATAATATAGCGTAAACTATAATTAAGATTCTCTATTAACTACTTTAGGCGCTTATAAAGTACTTTAATATTCTTATCTAATAGTTACTACGCTTAAGTAGTAATAGATAAGTTAAATAATACCTCTAGTTAGTATATTAATGCGATATATACTTCTTAGGCGCGCTATTATATATACTATTATATGTAGTTAGGTAACTTAATATCTATAAGCCTAATTTTTCCTTCTTATTCTTTCTACTAGAGGGATAAGACTAGTTTACTACTATTATCTATTATAAGTATATATCTATTAAAGTCTAATAATACCTCTTATATAAGTGCTACCTTTAGCTTTATTTAGAACTATACTTTCTAGATTTTTTTCTTTTTTAGTAATAAGAACGCGGTTATTCTAAATATAAGAGTATTATCTATTTATATACTAATAATACTAAAGACGTTAGTATCGCTATTTATAATTAATAAGTATAGATTATATATTAATATTACTATATCTAATTCTTTATAGTAGTACCTATAATAGATTATCTACTAATAGACTTCTACCTTTATAATTCTATATAGTAGCTTAATTATATAGAGTAGTTTACTCTTTAGATATTAGAATACTAGCTTAGTAAGGAGGTAAGTAAGTATTATCTATTTTAGTAATATCTTTACCTATAGATATACCTACGTAATATTATATAGTTTAACGCTTATACTATATTATACTAGCCTAGGCGCTAATAATATAATTATATGCTAGCTATATCTCTAAATAGTTAAAAATTATATTAAAATAGTCTCTTTACTAAGATCTTAATAGTCTTAAATAATTAGATAAGAGTTCTTATATAGCTTAATTATTTTCCTCTTAACTTTATATACTAGGCGTAATTTAAATATATTAATTTTACTATATAGCCTCTTATTATATTACTTAAATTTAAAAACTCTATAGCTTATAAGATTATTAATTTCTTAATTATTAGATACTTTAAAAGATACGTCTAAAGTTATAATTATACTATTATTATATAGCTTAATAGCTAGCTTAAAATTATCTTACTTCTTAGTAATATACGTGTGCGCCTTATACTTATTCTTAGATTCTAGAGATTAGTATCTTCTATATAATTACGCTACTAGAAGTACTACTACTAGCTTATATAGCTTATATAGTATATATAGTATATTAAGGTCGCTTTAAAGGTAGTCTAATTTATAGTATAGCTTAATAATAGTTAATCTAAATATTATTAGACTATTAACTATATCTATAGTAATATTATGGCTATCTATACTAGCGATCTTATATAGGCTATTCTAGCTATTACTCTCTCTCTATACTAAGACTTCGCTCTAGAGTGGGAGCGCGAGTATATCTATAGTATCTAGTCTATTTTAGGTATTTAAGGCGTCTATAACTTAGCGCTCTATAGTAAGCTTATATAAAGCCTTTATTACTTTTTAAAAAGCCTTACTACGCTTAATTATTAAGAGGGATAGTAGTAACTTAATAGTTATTTATAGATATACTCTAAAATCTAGTAGAGTTAGAACTAGCCTATTAGAGCACGCTATATTATTAGTAGCCTTTATAACTATCTAAAGAATTATCTTATTAGATATACTATTATTAAGCTCTACGTAGAGTATATCCTATGCGCGGTATAGAGGTGCATAATACCTCTTAATCTTACCTATAGACTAGTGCGCCTCTGTAGGTACTTACTTATATGTGACTCCTATAATCTTTGCTTCTACCTAGAATTCTGCGCTCGCGAAATTGGTGCCTGCGTCGTGCGTAATAATATCTAGTAGCCCTTAATACGTGTTAATCTATAGTATCCGTAGTACTTATTATATCTCCTTAGCTAAGATAGCGCTAAAGAACTTCGCGCCTTAAAATATAGTTAAAGAATTAACTATATATATAGTATAGACTTATTATTAAAAAATATAATATCTATAAGTATCTTATAGTTAAAGTAGTAATTATTCTTAAAAGTAAATTTAAATTAGCGTAGCGCTAAGCTATAAAGTTAATAATAGTAGTAGAACCAAGTAACTTTCTTTAAAATTTTCTTTTTAAAGTTATTATAGCTAATATCTTTTAAAAGCTTAGATAATTATATAATAGCTAAATAACTAAATTAGTAATAGAGTTATCTTAACTCTATCTTTATTAAGAATACTATTACTCTCTTACTTTTATTTAGATAGAATTATAGATATCTCTATTTATAAAGGATAAGAATATATATCTTATTTTAAATAAGCTTATTTATAATATTATTAAAGTATATATCCAGCTTTTTTATATCTATAAAATATAATAAAATTAGTATAAGTACTTTAAATATTTTAAAGTTAATCTTTTTAATCTTTATAATAACTTATATAGTCCTAATAAATATTATAGTCTTATTTTTATTAAATCTAATAGATATCTTTTCTACTATAGATATATCTAATAGGACTATTAAGTCTTCTTATATAAATATAAGATACTACTTCTTACTAATAGTAAATATATTTACCGCGCTTATATCTAGTAGAATGCCTTAGTATATAGATCGCGTATAGTAGTTCTTAAGTAGAAATTATAATGCTAGTACTAATAGCGTACCTTAGTTATATATATTATTACTAGAGATATAATATAAGAATATCTAGTCTATAAAGTATTACTCTTTAAAGAATTAGTATTTATAGTATTACTAATTATGAGTACTATTATTATTACTATTCTTATAATTTTCCTTTTCTCTCTAGCTTATCTAATTATACTAGCTAGTATACTTACTATCTTCGTATTCTATAAGGTGTATAGAAAAGTTAATAGGCGGCTATCCTCCTATAAAGTGATATGTAGAGAGAAACTACGTGCGTGCAGCTTTGCGCTTATCGTCTATATAGTTAGTAGACTAGCAGCCTTTCTTCTAGTATATAAAGCACTTCTTCTTCTAGCGTAGCTTAAATCTATAGCTATTATTTAAGTATTAATTATCTTTCTAAAATGCGCCTTTACTTCTACCTCTATTCTAGAATCTACTTTAAATTCTTTTATTACTACTAAACTAGTAGTCTATATAGTATTAGTTATCTTAATCTATTTTAGTAAAATTAGTAGAGATAATTATAGTAAGTAAGTTTTTAATTAAAAATTATAGATCTCTAAATATAATCTTAGACTTTAGAGATAGCCTATAGAGCGCTATTATAAACTCTTTAACGCCTTAGTATACTATAATTATAGTAGTATAGAGCGCGTATTCTCTTATATACTACTAGCTAAGAGCCCTCTAATATAGTTAAAGCTTATTTAGTATAATATTAAAGACCTTATATAGTATCTTATTAGAATTCTCTCTATAGACTTTAATAAAGAATATTATTATCTAGTCTATATAGTAGTAGCTATAATTAACGTCTATATTAAAGTAGTTTTTAAGCTTTATATATATAGTTAGAAATATATCTATTTACTAGTTAATAAAGTAGAGATAGTATTCTTATATATAACCTTCTAGAATCTATAGGAAGACTATATAGAATTAACTTAGCTAAGTATCTATATAATAGTAGATACTATAAAAGATTCTTAGCTTATTATCTAGAAAGTTATATAGCTTCTCTATATATTTCTTCTCGCGGTCCTATATCTTTATAAAAATATTAATTATCTTAGAATCTAATTTTGCGTTACTAAATTTAATTAGTAGAATTACCTTATATAAGTCTATATTACCTAAGAGTATAATTAGAGAGACGCTTAGTCTATTAAGATATTATAGGTATACTAGCGTATATTTATGGAATCTCTTAAAGTTATTATACGTTAAGGGAGGTTAATAACTTTAGAAACGTTAATCCGTGTAAGGGGCTAGCTCTAGGAGCACTCAAGGAGTAGATAGCCGATAGCAAGGCTAGGTATACTGTAGTTATATTTAATAAGAAGCTATTAGTCTATCTACGCTAGTATTTATCTATCTACTAGAAAAATATTAGTCTAAAGTAATCTAAGCGTCTATTAAAAATATTTATTATAATTCTATTAAAGAGCTTTACTAAAGAGCGTTTAGCTTATTATAATACCCTCTCTTTTTAAAGGTCTATCTATTTTCCTCTTAAAACTTATTTAGAAGGCGTTCTTTAGCGTTATAGTATAATACTATATAAGATAGCTAGTAGTCTAGGGCTTCTATATTCTTAAGTAGCTAGACTAGGTTAAATAATATTTAATAGTATTCTCTTTATTTAATTTTATATTTATATTCAGCTTCTCTTTTAACGTGGCGTTTCTATTCTACTATAATATTTTTTACTATTTATTTATTCTCTTCTACTACTTATAGCGCTAGTAGCTAAGAATTATCTATTTCTTAGCTTAATAGTAAGTCTAAATTTATAAGCTTAATTTAGTTAATATAGAATACTAGATAGAAGCTTAAAGGCGTATTTAGCTTAACTAAGTAGCTATTAACTGCTTTTAGTATTATATATTTAGCGTTTTTCTAGTCTAGCTTCTTTAATATCTACTTAGTACTATACTACTAGTTTAAGCGTAATTAAATCTTATTACTTACTTAGTATTATTAAGCCTTTTATTATAACTTATTTACTTATTATTTCTACTTCTATTATATACTTATTATACTTACCTAGGCTAACTTAAGAACGCTTTAGAGTTTTAAGATAATCTACTTTACTTTCTTATTATCTAAGTAGTTATTAAGCATATTTAGAGAGAGCGCTTATTCTTCTAATATCTATAACTATAATAGATTAACGTTATAGCTATATTATAAAAAGAAAAATAATACACCTATTAATATTACGTTTTTACTATTAATCGCGATTTAAGCTATTAGGTAGAGCGTAGCTTAGTCTATCTAAGTCTAGTTTATAAAGAATTAGATATAGGCTTCCTAGACGCTATTTATTCTCTCTATAGTACTATCTATCTAGAGATAATATACTATTAATAGCCTCTAATTAATCTTTAAAATTTAGTAGAGTTATTCCTATAGCTTACTAATAAACTAGTTCTCTTAGTCTAATATAAACCCGTTAGATAGCTAGTAGTATATAACTACTCTTTTAATAAATTTCTAAACTACTATATCTATTATTATATTTAGTAAGAGAATAAAGATTACTTTTTTACTTAGCTAGTTTATTATTACTATAAGACTTATTATACTCTTATTCTTAAATAGTCTCTTTATAAAGTCTATAAAGATCTCCTTCTATATCTAAGTAGGTATTAGAAGAGATTTTAATAACTCTTATTTTTCTTCTCTCTATAGCTTACTCTTACTATAAATATCATAGTTTCTAATATACCTCTAGGCGTTATCTACTATTCTTAGCTAGAAGTAGTCTCTTATAAATATCTTATAAATTACCTTTCTTTTAGGGTAACTTATAATAAAAGATATATAAATCTCTTAAATAATTTAAATATATATTAGCTTATCTTTTAGTATCTATTTTCTCTCTTAGTATATTAATACTTTATTATTAATTATATATTCTATAATAGAATACTTTAGGCCTAAGCTTAATAAGAATTTTTTTTCTTTTTACTTAATTACTTTTTTTACTTTCTAGTAAGTTCTATTATTCTCTACTATAAAAGCTTATAGCTCCTCTAGCTAATTAAAGATAATAATAGCCTTACTTTAAACTTCTTACTTTAAGTAGTTATTAACTAATAATAGATCTAGTTCTACTAAAGTTAAGCTTAAGTTAGTATATATTACTAGTATATTCTCTAAATCCTCTTTAGTTAACTCTTTATAGTAAGATATAGTTAGCTTAAAGACTTATATAAGGCGCTTTTATAAGCGCTTATTCTCTACTTCTATAGATAAGTCTTATTCCCTTTATAAGAGTGCGTCTACCCTAATATTCTACTTACCTAAGTAGTATAATATCTCTATATTATAGCGTTCTAGTAAGAGAGACTACTTTATCTAATACTTATTTAATATTCTAAGTTTTATAAAGTACTTTAAGTTCTTATAATTAGTAATTATTCTAACTTAATAACTAAGTATAGTTTAGTATTTTACTTCTTTAAGTATTAAACTACTACTAGTAGTTTTTTATTGTAAATCTTATAATTATACTTATAGAAGTTATTCTTCTTTAAGAAGTATATATATAGTCTTAAGATATTATTATCTCTATATAAAGAAAGTATCTCTCTTATAGTATATCTTAATAAGTTATACTTTAATACTATCTTCTTATCTAGATTAAAGCTAGCTAGTATAGTCTCTAAGATAAAGACTTCTTTTAGCTTCTTAAAGGCTAATTACTCTTTAAAGCTTTACTAGAAAGTTATATTACTAGTAAGTCTAGTAAGAGATATAGTAACTTAAGTAAAGTTTCTAATAAACTTTTAGTAGAAATTAGTAAAATCTAAAAATAATTTTACTCTTTTTACTATACTTAGCGCTTTTTATTTATAGATTATAGCTACTTTTATAGGGTCTATATTAATTTCTTTTTTAACTTTAATAATAAACCTTAGGTACTTCGTAGACTTAACCTTAAACTCGCACTTCTTAATATCTACGTAGAGTCTAGCTATCTATAGCTTACTAAGTACCTTTTAGACGTGCTCTTAGTATTAGCTTTTATTTCTATCTATATAGATTAATATATCGTTAAGGTAAGCTAAGTAAAAGTCGTTAAGATACTCTTATAGAGTCTAGTTAATATACTACTAAAAGGTATTTAGAAAGTTTACTATACTAAAGAGAGTAACTAGCTACTTAAATAGCCTAAAACGCGTTTTAAATATAGTCTTCTATTTATTATCTTCTATAACGCAAATCTTATAGAAGGCCGCGATAATATCTAGTTTAGTAAACTATTTTACTTTACTTAGGTTATTAAGCGTTTCTTAGATTAAAGAAAGAGAGTATTTATTCTTTTTAGTAATCTTATCTAACACTCTATAGTTAATATAAAGATAGAGGCCTTTTTTTAGCTTCTTTATAAATAATACTAGCGTAGCTACTAATAAGCTACTAACTTAAATAAATTCTTTCTTAAGTAAGAATATAAGCTTCTTATATAAAATTAATAACTTTTCTTTAGATATACTATATAATAGCCTTTATAGCGGCTAAGTATCTTTTAGATTAAGTTTAATCTTATAGTCTACTTTTAGACTTTTATATAAAAATCGCTTATTTATCTTTTTTAAATTAAATAACTTATAGAACTCTTAATACTTAGTAGATAGTACTACTTTTATATCTACCTTCTTCTTAGATTATAATATCTTATTAATATCTATAATTAATATAGTAAATATATAAACTCTACTTAGACTTTTCTTATAAGTAAATATAGTAAATACTACTATATTTACTTATTATAGCTTAGATAGTAGTTTCTTCTTTTTTTTTATTTATACTTAAATACTTACTAAGTAGATATAGAGGCTTTTTTTTAGCTAAGCTAATAAATATCTTATAGTAATCTAATTAGCTCTTTTCTAAAATAATATCTCTTCTTAGTATATTAATAATATATATATTAGTATTTTTTTTATATCTATATATTCTAAATATTTATTAGATAATCTTAATTATCTAGAATATTTTCTTATTGATTCTTTTAATCTTATACAGGGGGGATAGAGAAGTACTTAAGATAGTTTTAGTTAGTAAATTTTTTATTATTAAGATATAGTATAAGTAACTACTATTTATTAACGCTATCGCGTTATAGATATTATTAAAAATTATGTTAATAGTTAATAGTAGTATATATATACTTTTATTAAAACTAGTTTTATTTACTATAAGTATTCTAATCTATTTTCTAAGACTTTAAGCTAAGACTTTAGCTTAGAGCTATTTTTTTTCTAATATATTATCTAAGTATTTTAAGTACTTTTAGTCTTATACTAAATAAGCCTTTTATACTTTAATTATATCTAAGTATTCTCTAATAAAGTACTCTTCTATACTATATGCGTAATAGATAAGAGTACTTTTCTTAAGTCTCTTCTTTTATATAATAGCCTTATTCGCCCTTATAGGCTTCTAGTCTATTTCTTTACTCTAAGGTATAGTCTAAGTATATATTAGAATCTCTTTTATATATAGTTACGTACTTCTACTTACTCTAGTAGCTAGTCCTGCGTAGTATAGGTTATCTATTATTCTTACTATCTTATAGACTAGCTCTTTAAAAGAAATATTATTATTAATATTAATAAGTACTTCCTAAAGCTTTAGAAGAAGTCCCTTAATAAATATACTTTTCTTACTTATATAGCTTAAGCGTTCTCTTAACTAGAGCTTAAGTTAGTTAAACTCTATATAATAATTTTATATAGAAT
>QXCR01000305.1:0-19713 GCA_004380135.1 Stemphylium vesicarium | reverse complement strand
AAAGCAGAGAAATACTCTATTTCTACTGCTAAGAAAAAACAGCTTTTAAACAAAGAAAAAGCTAGTAACCGCAAGAAGTACGCTAAGAAGACTATAAAAATTTTGAAATTTATAAACTTTACTAAAGTTATATTTTCAGACGAGTCTTCTATACAGCGTAGGCACGGTGCTAGGCAAGAATACGTTAGAAAGAGAAGAAATAAGAGAACTGGGCCTGAACAAGTTTCTACAACTAATTCAAGTGAGTTTAAAAAAAATTCTAATAGGCTATATTTTTCTTCTAAAAATGTAGTACTTTTCTATTTTTTTAGAATATTTTTAGCTAGCTTACTAACTAAGTTATAGCCCGCGATATTACTATCTCTGTTTGGGGAGCTATTTGGTTAGGTGGAAGATCTAAGTTATATATAACTAAGACTCCACAAGACACTAGGAGCTTTACAAATACAAGATATATATAAGAAGTTTTAACTCCTATAGTTAAACCCTTATTTAAAAGAGGTAAGAAAGCTCTTATTTATTTTTAAGTTTAAAAGACTATAACTTAGCTAATTCTTGATATTTTTTAAAAGTTTTTTAATATCTAGAAAGCTAATATATTGTTCTATCTAGGGTGGAAATTTTAGTAAGATAATGCCAAGATCTATAAAACGCCAGCAGTTATTTCTTGGTTTTCAAGAAATAGGATTCCTCTCTTCGAGCATCCTGCCTATAGCCTAGATCTAAATCCTATAGAAAACGTTTGGAGCTTACTTAAGAATAGGCTAGCAAGAAGGCCTAGTGCCTCTTTAGGCCTAGGTGCTAGTACAAAAGTAGTAAATCTGTTTAAAAAAGCAATTTTAGAGGAGTGGGAACAAATACCGCAAGAATCGATAGATAACTGTATTACATCTTTACCTAGACGTTATAAGGCAGTTAAACTAGCTAAAGGCTGGTATACTAAGTACTAGTTACTAGATCTAGCTATTTCAATATACTAAAAGCTTAAAAAATAACTTTTTTATCTAACTACTGTAGAAACAAACAGAAAATCTTTTAATAAAGGTATATTATATAACTAAACGTATATAATAGCACATTGGATTTTTAGCAAAATCGATACTGTAAATAAAAAGTTGTAGCTTAGAAACGAGAGAGCTTTTTAGTAGACTCTAACACTACTAAGGTTACGCTAGTAAGAGCTTACTAAGCAGCTATTTAGAGACATTAACCTAAAGAAGAAGTTCTAAGCTTTCTAAAACACCAAAGATCTGAACTATAGCTAGTCTACTTGTCTAGATATATAGCTTTAAAAAAGGTTACTTTTTTAAGGTTGTTTTTATTTTGTCACCCTACTGTATGATCGCGCTACGACGAAGATGGCTGAAAATGAGACCAGCGTCCACCCAACGACATTGAGGACTTTTCGATAATCATTCATGTCAGCGGAAAGGAGCAGCGACAAACCTCGAAAACATCATAAAGTCACTCACAAGACACTTCACAGGGCAGAGCATCGTTCACATACTGCTCCTGTAGATACTGGGTCCCAAGTATCAGGGTCATTCGAGCGTGTTATTGCTCGTTCAGGTATGCCAAGCTTGTGCCGTATGACTTTTTGCCGAAAGTCCTGCAGAAGCGTCTCATGAGCGTTCATGATTTGATGGCTCAAGCTGTGCCGCAATCCTACACGACGCTACCTGGGTACGCTCGTATTAACCCAGTAGTCCCACGCACTGTCATTGGCTGTGACAAAGGACGGGCCGTGGTCCGCCCCACTCAAGTTCAGGGAGCGGGACGTATCGAAGCCTCGCATGAGATGAGGCACCGAAAGCTCGAAACATGCCCCGTCATCGCCTTGTATCGCATCTTCGGATAAACAGCGTCTTCCCTCATGCCTCGATTTTCTGGATATAAACCACTCCAACCTAGTCACAATGGCCACATTATCACCAACAGTCCTATTCGTTGTCAGTCTGTTGGCAATATTGTACCTCTGGCTCCGTAGACGACGAGACTCGAATTTACCTCCGGGACCGCCTCGTGTGCCCATTCTCGGCAACTTACGCCAGGCTCCCAAAGAAGCAGTCTGGGTTACATACCAGAAATGGGTGGAACAGTATGGTCCTCTTGTGTACCTCGATTTCGGCGGCACGAATGTGATATTGATTGGAGACCACGAGGTGGCCAAAGATTTGCTCGATAAGAAGGCAATGATCTACAGTAGTCGGCCACGCATGGTAAGTCACAAGTCCATTCTGCCGACAGCTGTAATAGCGACCTGATATTCCAAGGTCATGGCACAAGAGTTGGCGTGCAAGAGCAAGCACATAATGTTCAAGCCATTCGATGGTGACTTTCTCTTGCACCAACGACTAGAAGCTCCTGTGCTCAGCCCGCGTGCGTCAGCCTGTTACACGGCAATTCAGGACCTAGAGAGCAAACAGCTCTTGAAAAACCTTCTTCAATCAAACGACTTCCCCAAAGAGTTCGAGCGTTTTGCGGCGAGCATCGTATATTCCATCACCTTCGGCATGCGCATCATCACCAGCGACGAATGGCAACTTCAGACCAGTCACGAGTGTCTTAAGAACTTCACTATTGCCGGTCAGGTCGGCGCGTGGATAGTCGATCTCTTCCCGTCTCTTAACAGCCTCCCAGCACCATTGACGCCATGGAAGAAAACTGCTGAGGCGTGGTACCAGATGTGGGAAAATCTCCACATGACCAACATGGAAGACGCCCTTAAGCGCAAGGGATGGAACTGGGCCAAAGAATTCAACAAGTCAAAGGAAGCAAAAGATCTCGCTGCGACAGAGATAGCATGGGACCTTGGTATCCTGTGTGATGCTGGCGTCGAAACTACACAAGTTCAATTGCAGATTTTCATTTTGGCGTGCGTAGCCTACCCGGATTGGATTGCCACCGCTCAGAAAGAGCTCGACGAAGTCGTCGGTATTAATCGTCTTCCTGGATTCGAAGATCTGAGCAACCTGCCCTATCTTCAGGCTGTGGTAGAGGAAAACTTTAGATGGCGGCACATTGTGCCAGCTGGGATTCCGCATGCTACGACTCAGGAGGATTTTTACAAAGGTTACTTGATACCCAAGGGCTCGGTCGTGGTTCCTGTGTTCGCCGCAATGCGCCAGAACTCTAGCACTTTTGACTCACCAGAAGTGTTCCGGCCTGAACGATGGATCGAAAGGTCTCAGCCTAGCAACTTTGGATACGGCCGAAGAGTTTGCCCTGGACGATTCATCGCACGAAACTCTCTAGCAATAGCGATGGCAAGGCTGCTTTGGGCGTTCAACATACGCTCTAAAGATGGCGTAAGGATCAACGTATCAGAAGAAATGTTTACAACTGGATTTGTATCCGGCCCAAAACCATTTGTTGCTGTCTTTGAGCCGAGGTCAAAGGAGCGCAAAGGTCTCATTGAAAGAGAATTCGACCTGGTCGATAAGAACATAGCTCATCTTCTAGATGAGGCCAGAGAGAAGCAGATTGCCGCTGGACTGTCGCCTCAAGGGTAGCTTTCTCAAACAAGCATGCCCTATGCAACTAATAAAAGGCAACAGCTTTTATGTACACGTTGAACGATGTCGCAAGCCAAGCGCTATCGGAAACTTTGTTACTAACAACGCCGTGCGATGACCCTTATATGAGCTCAGCTAGGATGCTACAAAAAAGCAACAACATACATTCTCTTCCAGCTATTCTGTCTACCGTACCCTCAACAATCCGTGCGACAAACGATGATCTTGATGAAACCTCAAGTTATGCTTAGTACTCGTAAAGTTCTGATCTGCTAGCACCAGCGTCTTCCATTAACTATTATGATCAATCTATGCCATCGGTGGGAGCGTATTCGAGACAGAACACTCTAGTATGTCACGTTCCCATGCTGCCTTCCTCTGTCAGCGCAGCCAAAAAGAAAAGAGACTTACTTACTATCATGACGGAGTTGCGTTAGTATCTCTAAGATGAATAGCGCATATGTTAAGTCAATGCCTACTGCAAGACTCCATTTTCCAGTCGGAACTTGACGATGGACAACCGAGGTAATAAAGCTCGAAACCCAGAACTCAGCGGCAAAAAGACAGAGAGATGAGTATTAGAGCTTTGTTATGTACTCCAGCCAGTAAAGAACTAACTTGCTTCACCCAGGGAATTCAACTAACTACCTCATCTTAGCGGTTCAATTAAACATCGGCCTCAGACTTCTCCCTCAGTCCCTCATAACTCCCATCCCTCATAACACTCCTACGAATCGCCTCATCCTCCTCACCCCTCGCTCCACCATCCTCAGCATGCACACCCCCATTAGTCTCTTTCTGAAGCGCCAGCTCCGGGTTCGCCGCCTCAAGCTGCTGTCTCACGTCCCCACTCATTTCG
This sequence comes from Stemphylium vesicarium, assembly GCA_004380135.1. NCBI lineage: Eukaryota > Fungi > Ascomycota > Dothideomycetes > Pleosporales > Pleosporaceae > Stemphylium > Stemphylium vesicarium. Next base: position 15,339 of record QXCR01000305.1, on the reverse strand, counting down.
TCCAGGCTAGGAACGACCCATTTCGCACTCTCCCACGGCTTCACGCCCATCAAGTACATGGTGTCGATCTCCTCGAGCGTGCGACCCTGGCCCTCGATGACGAAGAAGTAAACAATGAGGCCGCCGAGGACGTTAGTTCTGGCAAACACGTAGTCGTAGCGGAAGTCGATGGCGCCGGTGATGAAAGGTGTGAAGAAGGCGAGGTGATACGTAATCGGACTTTTCTAGCTACGCATAGGCCATTAGGCACTCACGTAAGGCTGAGATGCCCGGTGATGTACACACACACACACAATTTATTTACGCCTGGCGGCCGAGCCGAAAGGGCTACTAAAGCTGGTCTGCTACTACACTGCTTATGCTACATCGCGGCCTCACTAGCCCCTATGCCTTCTTTAACTCGCTCCTTCCTGCTGCTTATTATCTAAGTTAAAGCCCTTACTTACTATCTAGGTTACTTATTCTTCGTCTACCATCTCTTATTATGCGCTTATAGGTTAGTATTATAGGTAGTAGACTAGCTTAGAGTTAGTTTCTCTAAGAGATTCTGTGACGGTTTGTGAGGTGGGCACGTCACGTGTGCCACGTGCGTTGTCCTGCTCTCCTCCCTCGCCTCCACGAGCACATTCTATCATGACTAGCATTAGAGATACGTTATGTAAATAGACCCTAATTGTAGCCCTTCATAAGGTGGCCACAATAGCATAATAATATAATAATTAGATATAACATAATACTCTAATTCCTGCTTAGCGCAGTTATAATGCACTTTATTTTTACTATATTCTACACTGCAACAGTTATGAGCCTAGATAGCGACTAGAATAAGCTTACTTACCTTACTAGATTGCAACTAAAAAGCTCGCTTACTTATAACGACTAACTAGCACCTATAATTAAGATTAACGATTAATTATACTATATAGAGTTGCTAACCTACTAATAGGCACTAATAATTAAGATTATAATTAATTATACTATATAGAGCCGCTAAACTACTTATATATACTATTAATAATAACAGTTTAGTTATTAGACCCTATAGTTACCTAAGTAATAGTTATTCTTAATTAAGTAGATAACTACAGTAGGGTGACAAAAAGAAAACAACCTAAAAAAGGTAGCCTTTCTTAAAGCTATATATCTAGACAAGTAGACTGGCTATAGCTAAGATTCTTAGTGTTTTAGAAAGTTAAGAACTTTCTGTTTAGGTTAGGGACTTTAGACGATAGCTTAGTAAGCAAATAGAAAATTCAAATTAGCCTTAAACATAGAGTATAAAAAAACTCTAGCTCAGTCTCGCTACAACTTTTTATTTAGCGTATGAAAAGTTCTAAGAAAAAAATTAGTAATACCAGCTTACGTAAGGAATACGTAGATAGAATCCTAGTATTCTAGTTGTTCTAACTAAAATTTCAAAAATAGTTTAAAAAAAAGTAGACTAAAAAAAGACGCTAAAATTACGTAATCATCTTTTAGTCTAATTCTATATGAGTTTCTCTTTCTAAGCCTAATTTTTCTCTTCTATATTTCCTCTCTATGTCTATAGAACTTTCAAAATTTGAAAAAGGAGTTTATACTTATTGTAGATAATAAGCAAAGGCCTCTCCTAGACGAAGGATGCGATGTTAGTAGCCAATAGTTGCACAAACCCTTAGGTAATAATTAGCGCGGGGCGCGTAGATTACGTAACTAGCATCCTACTAAGATAGGGCCTCTAGGAGGCTACTATATAAAGAGAGGCTAGCGCCCTCTTAAACCTCCTACTTAGTAGAGAGATATAGAAAGATAAAGAACTTAATAATAAGGATATAAGAATAAAAAGGTTTTATTATTTCTTTTATTATAGTTAACTTTTATAGTTATATCTCTTATTTAAATTATTAAATAGTTATTCTATTACTTATATAGAATTAAACTATCTTTATTAAATACTTACTATCCTACTTAGTCGCTAGATAACTCTACGGGCCTACCGCCATACAATACCTCGCCTGCCTTAGTATGGACCAGGAATAGAGAAGTATCGCCGAACCCCGTATAACAATTGTCAGATTAGATGAGATATATTATGGAATTGATGATTGTTTATTGTGTGTGTTCTTGATGATGGTGCTATCACGATGTATATGCTCTCGTGCAAGTAAGGCCGAAGTAGGATCGAGGCGGGTTGGCCGACATGGCTGTAATCGACACCGATACTAAAACTCCCTGCTGGATAGCCTTCTTTCTGACAGCAACACCTGCTATCTGACAACAATACTTTATCTTTGCAACAACTCTCTACTAGTACTATTAGTACTATACTAGAAAAGCCTTCTAGATCTGTTATAGACGCCTTCCAACGTATTAAAAAGAAAAAAAATACTTCTACTATTTCTTTAAAGCCTAAATTAGGCCGCCCTTCTAAGGTCTCTAAAAGAGCTACTAGAGTAGTTAATAGAGATCTAGAACGTAGTCCTAAAAAGACTAATCGCCATATTCTAGAAGAAAATAATTTAAAGTTTTCTACTAGAAGCCTATAACGCCTATTAAAAGCGGAGAAATACTCTATTTCTACTGCTAAGAAAAAACAGCTTTTGAACAAAGAAAAAGCTAGTAACCGCAAGAAGTACGCTAAGAAGACTATTAAAATTTTAAAATTTATAAACATTACTAAAGTTGTATTTTCAGACGAGTCTTCTATACAGCTGTGACACTCAGGCCGAAGGCCTGCAGTTGGGCGCATTCAGTCCCAACATGTTTGCTTCTTGCACTCGCGCCTTGGCGAAGATACCTGCTTTTAACCTGCGCTTCGCGCAAGGGAAGAAAGGCAAGAATTATTCTCCTTACTACCACCCCCCTTAGTGTAGTAATACAGAGCCATCCCCCACTATTCCATTGCAGTGTGAAGCAAATACTATTGCCTATAACTGCCCCTTACAACAGCGTAGGCACGGTGCTAGGCAAGAATACGTTAGAAAGAGAAGAAATAAGAGAACTGGGCCTAAATAAGTCTCTACAACTAATTCAAGTAAGTTTAAAAAAAAAATCTAATAAGCTATATTTTTCTCTTAAAAATGTAGTACTTTTCTATTTTCTTAGAATATTTTTATCTAGCTTACTAATTAAGTTAAAGCTCGCGATACTACTATCTCTATTTAGGGGGCTATTTAGTTAAGTAGAAGATCTAAGTTATATATTACTAAGACACTACAAGATATTAGAAGCTTTATAAATATAAGATATATATAAGAAGTTTCAACTCCTATAGTTAAACCCTTATTTAAAAGAGGTAAGAAAGCTTTTATTTATTTCTAAGTTCAAAAGACTATAAATTAGTAAATTATTATTATTTTTTAGAGATATATTAATATTTAGAAATCTAATATATTGTTCTTTCTAGGGTAGAAATTTTAGCAAAATAACGCTTGTAAGGGGCTACGCCTAGGGCTAGTAGCAACGCCCAAGGAGCATTCACCTCAGGATAACAAGATTGTATTCGATAGCGAGCTAGGCTTCTAGGCTACGTGGCTATCTATGTGTGTGGGCGGAGAAACAATATTCCGATCGGCTGATCGGTAATGGGAGCGGGCAGGAGGAATACTAAGGTCGTAGACGGGAACAAGAGGGCAAGGGCTCTAGCCCATTACAACGCTAAGATTCATAAAACGCTAGTAGTTATTTCTTAGTTTTTAAGAAATAGGATTCCTCTCTTTAAGCATCCTGCCTATAGCCTAGATCTAAATCCTATAGAAAACGTTTAGAGCTTACTTAAGAATAGGCTAGTAAGAAGGCCTAGTGCCTCTTTAGGCCTAGGTGCTAGTATAAAGGTAGTAAAATTATTTAAAAAAGCAATTTTAGAGGAGTGAAAATCAATACCAGAAGAAGCGATCGATAACTATATTACATCTTTACCTAGACGTTAAAAGGTAGTTAAAGCAGCTAAAGGCTAGTATACTAAGTACTAGTTACTAGATCTAGCTATTTCAATATACTAAAAGCTTAAAAAATCACTTTTCTATGTAACTACTGCAGAAACAAATAGAAAGTCTTTTAATAAAGATGTATTATATATTTAAACGTATATAATAGCACATTAAACTTATAGCAAAATCGATAATGTAAACAAAAAGTTATAGCTTAGAAACGAGAGAGCTTCTTAGTAGACTCTAACACTGCTAAGGTTACGCTCGTAAGAGCTTAATAAGCAGCTACTAAGAGGTATTAACTTAAAGAAAGAGTTCTAAGCTTTCTAAAACACTAAATATCTTAACTATAGCTAGTCTACTTGTCTAGATATATTGCTTTAAAAAAGGTAACTTTTTTAAGGTTGTTTTTATTTTGTCACCTTACTGTAATATAGATATACGCTTATAGTTTATACATTCTTACTATAGGGCATAAGCCTAAGTTATATCTTTATAGATAAACTTAGTAATATTGCGTATCTTATCTATTATTATATTTACTACTCGCGCTTAAAGAGCTTAATAAGTAAAGCATATTTTATTTATAGGTAGTTTAACGCCTATATAGAGGTCCTAACTATAATAAGCTATTATTAGAGATACTCTAATAAATTCTAAAATAGTATAATTTACTTTAAATAAAGTCATAGGGAGCTACTAGACCTAGTTATTTTATTAGTAGTTTATATACGCGCGTAGGACTTATTCTATCGCGGTATTAGCGTTCTTAGTTTACCTATTAGTTTTAGGATAGTAGCTAGCTAAGAAGCGTAAGTTAATTTTCAGCTAGCTATATAATTTATTATAAAAGGTAGAAACGAACTATCTACCTCTTTTAAAAATAATCGTGTTAGGAAGGCTATAGTTACACTAGACGTAGTAGAGAAGTATACACGCTATATTAGGAGCCTCTATCTTACTATATATAATTAAGTAGCGGTATTTAGATAAGTAGTCTACTACTACTATTATATTCTTATATCTTTCTAATTTAGGTAGATTAACTATAAAGTTAATAGAGATATCTATTTAGTGCTATTTAAGTATAAGTAATAGTTTTTATAGGCTATAATACTTCTCGTAAGAAGCCTTTAAATAATAGTAGATATAGTAATAAAATATATATTATTAGATAGTCTTAAATAGTTAGGGCTAGTAGTATTTATATTAGATAAGCTTAGAGATCTTCTCTTAGTTAGAGTAACTACTAAAGAAAGCGTTATAGGCTATTTAGAGGATCTTAATCTTTAGTTTATTATTATTAGAAATAATAAGCCTATTCTTATAGTATAAATAGCGTTTATAGTTTTTATAGTTCCTTAAAGTAATAGTCTTTAATTATTATACGCTATTATATAATAGCTATAGGGTTTTCTATATAAATAGGTTCTTAGGGTATCTATTAGATATAGGTGTTACGACCCGAAGTCAAATCGCTTACGACCACGCCGCAACCACGCCGCAACCGCGCCGCACGAGCAAGACCAGGATAGCGATCCTGCAAAACGCTGACTATTAGTAGTCACGTAACTAATTACTGCGCTAAGGACTATTACTAGGAGCGATTACGACTACCGCAACTATTACTAGGAGTAATTATAACTATTATAACTATTACTAGGAGTTATACCCTACTATTATTAGAAGTTAATATAACTATTATATAAGTATATAGCTACTAAATAGCGCACTCTTATAATTACTATATTTAACTTTAAAATCTAAGAATTAGTACTTAATTCTTAAACTTTTAAGTTAATTATTAATCTTTATATTATACTTAATTTATCTTATCTATTACGCGTCTAGCTTATTTCTAAGAACTAACTCTAAAACTCTCTAAAAATAAACCTTTATACTTTAAATACTCTTAAAATAAGTAATATAGTAATAGATACCCTAGATATAACTATAGACGCTATCTATATCTTAGTACGTAGTAATAAGTCTAACTTATACTATAGTAACTATAGTAAGCTTAAAGCTTAGCTACTCTAAATTAATAGATACCTCTATATTAAAGAAAATAGAATTAATAATAATAATAAAGTTATATAAGCTATTACCTTCCTTCGCAGTAATATAGAGAAATAGGCTAACTCTATCTTACGCTAATATATAAATAATAACGTTAATAACTAGGATAATATTAATCTTATTAATATTTAGGACGCCTTTAAAGCTAAGATAAAAGAAGTCTTTTTACCTTTTAAAGAATTAGTAGTTATAGAATAGAAGATTTAGAGGCTTAGATAGACTAGGTTTACTACTAACTATATAATTAAGTTCTAATAATACTCTATAGCTATTAACTAGAATAATAATACTTTAATATAAATATATTAATAAGGTCTTAAGCTAACTATACGTAAGAAACTTATATAAAGTAAATCTAATCTTAATATACTTAATAAACTTATAAATAAAGCTATTTAAATTAATAATAAGTTATATAAGTTTATACTAGAGAAAAGACTATTTAACTAAGAAACTTATATTTAAAGGCCTATATATAACTAACTAAGATACTAGTCTTAATATTTATATCTTAATTAAAGACGTTAGTAAAGCTATATATCTTAAGTCCTTAGTATATATACTATAAATAGCTATAAGCCTATATACTTTAATAATATTAATAAGAGACTAGATTAGCTAAAGTTTTAGTATAATAAGAGTAAGAAGCTAATTACTTACTATACTTATAGTAAAGTAGGCTATATAGTATAAGACTATTATAGTGAAAATAAAATTATATAATAAGTTAATATACTTAGAAAGACTAGTAAATTAGCTAATAAATTATAAGAAGTTATTATAAAACTTATAATTAAATACTAAGTAGATAGTAAAGAAGGTATTCTTAAAAGAATTAAGAATCTTACTATTATAAGAATTAAATATTTAGATAACTTACTTATATTTAATAAGAAGTATAATATACTAGAAGAAGATATAATAGAATTACTACGTACTAAGTATAATAAGATAACTATATTTAAGGAAAAATATTAATTAAGCACGCCCTATATAAGCTTATTAGAGATAGAGTTACTATTATTATAGATTAATAGCCTACTCTATTACTTTAATAAGAAATTAGTAGACTATACTATAGAAACTTTAAATATCCTATAAACTATATAATAGTACTTCTATAATCTAGCCTATAAAGTTATTTAAGATTAGGAAAATATTTCTCTAAAGATTAAGAAGTTTCTACTAATACTAAAGAATCTTTAATAGGTTAAATAAGTACTATAAGTATAGAATAAACTTATAATTATACCTTCTAATAAAGATATCTAAGAGATAACTCTATATACTATAGAATTAGATAGCTAGATAGTTAAGATTTTAAAATAAGATATTTAAAAGTTTATATAATACTCTTAGAATAATAAGCTATTATAAGCTAAAGAAGTAAAAAAGTAATAATTATAAAACTAATCTTAAAGTAAATAAAAGATTAACTAAATAAATTAAGATACTATAATTTAGTATTAGTATAATTCTTATAATCTCTATTATACTAAGTTATTATAGACTAGTTATATATACAACTTCTATAAGACCTACTATTTAGAAAAGAAGAGATTTATATAGTCTTTAAGAAGAGTATATAGATTCTCTAAGTATAAGATAGAATAAAATATATATATTAAAGATATATACCTAAAGTATCTATAGAATAAGTATAAGAATACTTATTTCTCTAATTATAAAGACTTATAAGATATTATCTAGATATAAACTATATATAAGATATAATATATTAATAACTCTATTTATAAATATAAGGAGTATAACTAGTAAATATACCTTAGTAGCGTATATAATAAGTACTATAATATAAAAGAATTCTATAAATTTAGAACTAAGTCTTTTTTAGACTAGTAAATAGCTAAGAAGGCCTAGCTAAGAAGATTAATATAGTAAATCCCTTAGGACTTATTAAGCTACTAGTATAGCTTAATAGAGTATAGATATATACTTTAGTAGATTTAGAATTAGAAGTAAACTATATTTTAGCGTACGTAATAGATAAAGCTAGACTTTAATTACTATAGAAATATTAGTCCTACTTACTATAGGTTACTAATAGATAACTAATACTAAAAAAAAGTAAGATTATATATAAAGTTACTAATATAACGCTTAGTATCTAAGAGTACTAAGAAAGAATAGACTTAGACGTCTTTAGACTAGCTATCTATAATATTATATTAAGACTTTCTTAACTATAAGAATATAATTTATAAATTAACTAGAAGTTAAAAAAGTTTTTATTTAAATACTATAGACTAGACGTAACTATAAGCTAGCCTATATATTAACTAATTTTAATAGTAGATAAAAAAAAAATTTATAATATTACTAAAGAATAGTAAATTTTATATAAGAATAGCTTCAAAATATAAGAGTTTAACTTAATAGATATTAATAAAGTATCTCTAGATTATAAAGTTAAAATTTTAAAGAAATATATAACTCTTAATATTTTAAAAGAGTATAAAGAATTTAAGTACTTTTTTATAAAAGTAGTAGATAATAAAGTCTTATTAAAGTATTAATTCTAGAATTATAAGATTATTCTAAAAAAAGAGAAAACTTTACTCTTTAAGCTAATATATTAACTATTAGAGATAAAACTTAAAGTATTAAGAAAGTAGCTAAATAAAGATCTAAAGAAAGAATATATTAGACCTTCTATATTATTAGTAGGATTTCTAATACTCTTTATACTAAAGAAGAAGAGACTACTAAGAATATATATAGACTATTATAAGCTTAATAATATTATAATAAAGAATTAATATCTACTACTAAATATTATAGAACTTTAGAATTAATTATTTTAAGTAAGAATCTTTATAGTAATAGATCTATAAGTTAGATACTACCTTATTAGAATAAAGAAAGATAAAGAATAAAAGATAGCGTTCTAAATAAGATATAGATATTATAAATATACTATTATACTTTTTAAGCTTATAAACGCCCTAGTAATATTTTAAGAACTTATTAATAATATATTAAAAGCTTATCTAGATATCTTTATTATTATATACTTAGATAATATTCTTATTTACTCTAAGAATAAAAAAAGAGTATATTAAATATATCTATATAGTACTAAGGTGCCTAGACTAGTTTAACCTATAACTTAAGCTAGAGAAATGCAAATTCTATAAGAAAGAGATTACTTTCTTAGAATATATTATAGAAGCTAATAGAGTACATATAACTAAAAAAAAGATTAAAGTAATTAAGAAATAGCTACTACTAAAAATAGTTAAAGAAATATAATTCTTCTTAGAATTCTTAAATTTTAATTAATAATTTATTAAGAATTACTCTAAAATTACTATCTTATTAATAAAACTTATAAAGAAGGATATACTATTTATATAGAGTAAGAAAATAGAGAACGTCTTCTAGATACTTAAAAATATAAGTATGATACTATTATACTTCTATATATTCTAATTAGGGTAACCTCTATACTTTAAGACTAACTTATTAGATCTTATACTAGAAGAATATACTAGCTAGTTATATAAAGGCTAATAGTATTCTATAGCCTACTATTTATATAAGCTTTTAGGACTAAAGAAGAACTATAATATCTTTAATAATAAGCTACTAGCTATTATTACCTATTTAAAATATTAGAGAGTATATACTAAGAGTTACTTAGAACTTATAGTATTTTTAGATTAGAAGAACTTAATTATATTTATAATTACTAAGGTATTTAATAAATAATAAGTTTAATAGTTATAGGAATTAAGATAATATAAGTTTTAGATTATATTTATACTAAGAAAAGATAATAATAAGGCTAATACTCTTAGCTATAGATATAATATTATAAAAATAAAGATAATTAATAAATCTATAATATTTATACGCTATAAAGATAAATTATTAGAATTAGTAAAGATACTAAATCTAGTTATATAAGTTACTAATAAGGTATTAGAAGAATTATAAGAAGTAATTATTAAGTAATACTATAATAACTCTATATATAGTTACTCTAGTATTATTTAAATAATAGAACTCTTTAAGTAAAATTATAAGTTTCTATATATAAAGGATAAAGTTATCTTCTTTATTACTAAATACGTAAACTATTAGAAGAATAAATATAGTACCTACGCACCCTATAGAGAAATATAAGTAATAAAGCTATCTAATATACTATAGTTAGATATCTTTATAAACTTTATTATAGGCCTACTAATTTTAAGAGACCTTATTACTAAAGTATTATATAATATAATTCTTATAGTAGTAGATTATTTTATAAAGTAAGCTAAGTATATTACCTTTTATAATAATTTTATAGTAGTATAACTTATATATATTATTAATAATTATATTATAAGGTATTATAGTATACTAAAGTTAATTATTAGTAATAGAGATAAGCTCTTTACTTTAAACTTTTAGATAGTATTACTTACTATAATTAGTACTAAAAAGAAGCTATTAATAACTTATTATCTATAAATAGATAGATAAATAGAATAAATAAACTATATAATAAAAGCCTATCTATAAATCTATATTAACTACTAGTAGAATAATTAGGTTTTACTATAATCTATAGTATAGATAGTCTATAATAATAAGCTTTTAGAGTCTATAAGATAGACCCTATTCTACGCAAATTATAAGAGATACCTAAATCTCTTTATATATATACTACTAAGCCTAAGAATAGAAGTAGCTATTACTATAGCTAATAAGCTAAAGTTAGTATATAAGTTACTATAATTTAAACTTAAAAAGATATAACGCTAGAGTATCTTATATATTAATAAGAAATAAAAAATAGCACCTTAGCTAAAGAGAGGGGATAAAGTTTATCTACTTATAAAGAACTTTCGCACTATATAATTTAGTAAGAAACTTAATAATATTAAGATTAGACTATTTTTAATTCTTAATTAGAAGGGACTAGTTACTTATATACTTAACTTTTTACTTAATATAAAGATATATTTAAGATTCTATATTAATATATTAGAATTAGTAGACTTTAAAATACTACTCTAGAAAACCTTTTACTATAAAATAAAAGAAGATAACAAATTTAAAATTAAGAGAATTCTTATATACTAAATAAATAGTATTAGTAAAGAATATCTAGTTAAATAGTTAGGCTATTTTAAAAGTAATAATACTTAGAAGCTAAGTCTAAATCTTATAAATAACTAATAGCTCTTATATTATTACTACTAGTACTACTAGCGCTACTAGGATTAGTAATACTAAGGGTCGCAACTACGTTATCTATACTACCTAAGGTAGACTATATTATTAGTAAATATGCGATACTAATAGACGCCGCTAGACAATCTAAGGACTGCGCATTAACATCCTCACCCTCCGCTTCTAGTTCCGACGCAAGGTAGAGCGCTTTCCTTTGCGCGCGCTTATTAGCCTGCGCTAGAATCTTCTTATTGCGTAATAACCGCGCAATTACTTCGGATAACAACTTTTCGTCTATATCTACTTTCGCTTAATACTCTTCGCGAGTTTTATCTAAAGAGGCCTATAATATATTTATATATAACTAGCTAAGACGCGTGCACTTCGCACATTTAAGAGGCATATTTAATATAATATAATAAGAGTAATTATTAAGAAAATACTTATTATAAGTAATATTAGAAATAAAATTAATATTAAGAATTTTCTAGGCTAGGCAAATCTAATATTTATAGAAATTAGATAATATAGTAAACCTTAGAGTTTATAATAATATATAAGGTAATTCTACTTATAAACTAAGTAATTATTAAGATTAAGTAATCTAAAGATAAATTCTTAGAAAAGGAAAATAGTATTATAACCTAAAGTTAAAACGCTTACGACTACGCCGCAACCGCGCCGCACGAGTAAGACTAGGAAAGCGATCCTATAAAACGCTAACTATTAGTAGTTACGTAACTAATTACTACGCTAAGGACTATTACTAGAAGAAATCACGACTACTATAACTATTACTAGAAGTAATTACGACTATTATAACTATTACTAAGAGTTATACCCTATTATTATTAAGAGTTAATATAACTATTATATAAGTATATAGCTACTAGATAGCGCACTCTTATAGTTACTATATTTAACTTTAAAATCTAAGAATTAGTACTTAATTTTTAAACTCTTAAGTTGTTTATTAATCTTTATATTATGCTTAACTTATCTCATCTATTACGCGCCTAGCTTATTCCTAAGAACTAACCTTAGGACCCTCTAAGGACGGACCTTTATAAAAGGCTAGTATTCTTCTTTAATAATCTCTTAAATAGATCTATTAGTCTCTACTAGTCTAATTATAGGAGAATTCTAGAATAGTTCTAAATAAAGTAGTATTTATTTATAAGCTTCTTATACTTCTTCTTATATAAATTAGCCTTAAGAATAACAAGTTAGAGCGTTAGATTTTTCACTATACTTACTAAGTTAGTGTATAATTATAAACTAAAATTAAGAAAGATATCTAGACTATTAAGCTTAATAGTAGGTAAGTTATTTTATAATTATAAAGTACTATAAGTTTTTATAATTACTAAGTACTATAATTAGAAAGAATACGTCCTTTAGTTTAGGTCTCTATTACTTAAAATAATAAATAATAGTAAGTAGCTTCTTATTATAGATCTCGTAGTTATTCTCTATAGAGTTTATTCTCTTTAAGTAGTAGGCTACTAGGCAAAGAGTACTATTAGGCGCTATTTATAAGAGTACTCTCGCGGTAACGTAGTTAGAAGCGTCTACTTCTATAATATTAAGAGGTTAGGGTCGAAGTGTTATAGTATTAGCATAGTAGTAAAGGCGTGCTTTAAAGTATTAAAAGCCATCTAGTAATTATTATTAAAGAGGAACTTAGTATTCTTCTTAGTTAGAGCTATAAGTAGAGTAGCTGGATAGGAGAATCTATCTATAAACTGTTAATAGAAGTTTATAAAGCCTAGAAATACTCTAATATTCTTAATATTATTTAAGTACTCTTAGTCTATAATAGCTTATACCTTCTTTAGGTATATTTATATTCTATCTACTCTAACTACGTAGCTAAGATAAGTTACTTTAGTCTAGTAAAATTTATATTTATCTACGTCTAGCTATAGTCTAGCTTCTCGAAGAGTATTTAGAATAGATTATATATACTTCTTATACTTATAGAGATTCTTACTGTAAATTAAGATATTATTAAGGTAGGTAGTATAGAAGACGTCTAAGAAAAGGCGTAATATATTATTTATAAAGTGTTAGAACGTGCTTAGTATATTAGCTAATCTAAAAAATATTACTATAAGGGGCTAGCTCTAGGAGCACTCAAGGAGTAGATAGCTAATAGCAAGGCTAGGTATATAGTAGTTATATTTTATAAGGAGCTATTAGACTATCTACGCTAGTATTTATCTATCTACTAAATAAATATTAGTCTAAGATAATCTAAGCGTCTATGAAATATATTTACTAAGATTCTATCATAAAGCCCTATTAAACAGCGTTTAGCCTATTATAATATCCTCTATTTTTAGAGATTTATCTATTTTTCTCCTAAAACCTATCTAAGAGGCGTCCTTTAGCGTTATAGTATAATATTATATAAAATAGTTAATAGTTTAACGTAAATCACCACTGAGTGAGACAACCCACTAAGTGAGACAGTTTCTGCCAAGAGCACCAACCCTCTCATTAACACGACATGTCTCAACAACAAAACGCGCAATTATCTAATAAAGAAGGTAGAATTTAGTTTGCTCTTTCTACCTATAATACACACTAATTTCGAAGCCTCCGACGCGCTGCAGAGGCGTATAACGTATCTTATGCAATATTGTCTCGCTGATACAACGGAATTACGCAACGCCTCAAAACTCGCCACGCCCAACATAAGCTCACTGCGACTGAAGAGCAAACGATCGTACAATACATCCTCGACCTCGATTCGCGAGGGTTCGCGCCCCGGCTGTGCGAGGTGGCAGATATGGCTGATAAACTGCTAGGTGTGCGCGGTGGTGAGCCTGTAGGCAAGCACTGGGCTGAGCGCTTCGTAACGCGCTCAGCTGAGCTCAAGATGGCCTTCAATCGAGCTAAAGATAGGCAGAGGATACTGCAGGAGAATCCAGAGACAATTGGCGCGTGGTTTAAGCTAGTGGAGGACACGAAAGCCAAGTACGGCGTACACGACCACGACGTGCACAACTTCGACGAGACTGGCTTCCAGATGGGTGTTATTGGCTCAATGAAGGTTGTCACAGGCGCAGAGAGACGTACTCGACCTGCGCTCATTCAGCTAGGCGATCGCGAGTGGGTAACAGTTATCTAGAGCGTCTGCGCTGCTAGGTCTTTTACCCCGCCTTTCATCATCTACAAAGGACGCGTCCACCTCTCTGCATAGTACGAGGAGGCAGATATACCGCGCAATTGGAAGCTCTTAGTCTCTAAGAATAGCTAGACAAATAACGCGCTCGGTCTAGAGTGGTTAAAGCACTTTAACGCGCATACAAAGGCGCATAAGGTAGGGGCGTATAGGCTGCTTATTTTGGACGGCCATAAGAGCCACCTTAACCAGGATTTTAAGGACTACTGCCTCGAAAACATGATCCTTACCCTCTGCATGCCACCTCACTTATCGCACATCCTCTAGCCGCTTGATGTGGTCTGCTTCTCGCCGTTAAAGCGCAAGTACTCTTAGCGCGTACGAGACTTGGCACGCAAGCGCGTCTTCTATATTAATAAAGAAGGCTTCCTCCCCGCCTTTAAAGACGCGTTTTTTAACGTATTTACGATAGAGAACTGTCGCAAGGCCTTTAAGGTATTAGGACTTATCCCTCTTAACGCGTAGGCCGTGTTAGATCGCCTTGAAGTGCGGCTCCGTACCCCGCTAGAACCTCTCCTCTTAGAGACGCCGTGGCAGTCGAAGACTCTAAGCAATACCCATGAGTTTGGATCTTAGTCGAAGCTCGTACGCGAGTCTTTTACTCGGTTAGCTGTTATAGCTAGTAGTAGCTTCTCTTAGCTTATAAAAGGTGCTGAGCACATGCTGCATTAAGCTATACTTCTATCTGCTCGGAATACTGAGCTTGAAGAGCAATTAGCAGTAATGACTAAGCGGAAATCGCGCAAACGTAAGCGGATCCAGCAAGGTGGTACTATGGAGTATGGTGAGGCAGCAGCTCAGGTGGCCGCAGAGGCCTCTGTAGCCGCTGAGCGGTCGAAGAAGACTCGTGGTGGTGGTGATCAAGAAAGAGCCCAACCAGCTCTACGGCGCTGTGGGAACTGTGGCAAGACTGGGCACAACGCGCGTACGTGTAAAAAGGATATAGAGGTATCTTCTGAATTAGATCCTAGCATG